>CM056050.1:547042841-547480341 GCA_029574335.1 Rana kukunoris | reverse complement strand
TTAGTCATCAGACCTTTTTTTTGCCGATGATGTGGATAGTGAAAGTTTTGTAAAAAGACATATTCAATAGGGCAGTGCCAAGAGCACTGATAATATATAATGTGCAGTAACCCACAGCAACCAATTAAACATTAACTTATAACTGATCCTATCCCAGTAATCCGAGATCTGATTGGCTCATCTGGTTTACGGAGCTTTGCACATCTTTATTGCCCTTTGGACACCTTGATCATTTGGGTTAACAGACTTTAAACACAATTTAACGACCAAGAAAAAAAAATCTGAATTTAAACTCCAGTCAGATTAAAATTTTGGCACCATTGATGTTTTTACCTTTCTATATTCTGTATGTTCAGAGCAGCTTAACTCTTTGAGTGTTAGTTGGGTCTTTAGCTGCTGCAGACCTACTTCTCTTAACTCTTTGTTCTTCTCAAAGAAGCATATGGCATCCAAACCTCTGCAGCTGAAGCATTAAAAATGACGAGGATTGGGTGATTGTAAGCCCTAAGATGTTTCCTAATTTGTGCCATTGTAGGAAATTTTAGGGCAATTGTGAGATTAATGTTAAGATTAATCCAACAGAAGTACTACAACGCAAAGAACAGTTGCTGACATTTTTTATGAATGAGTTATTATGTTCATATCCCCTTCATGTTTATGGGGTTGATTAATGCTGAATGCTTTTGCACTGCCACTAAATCTCATAACAACATAGCTCTATGAGCTGGGAGATTACAAATAGTCTATATTCGACGTGAATCAGCGTCACGCATAGAATAGTGTAATAATAACTATGGGTGCCTTTTCAGCCAGTGCTCGTTAAGTTGTTTGTGCATTCATGCTTATTCCATGGGTAAGTGAAGTGCAGACTGCGCTAACCCAGAACAACCAATCAGCATTCATCTGTTACAAGTCTGCTTTCAGGAAAGTGAAAAATGGTTTCTATGGGTTATTGTCATTGATGTTTACACCGCCTTATTAATTAAGATTCATAGAAAATAATCCCTGTGTGAAAGCAAAGAAGTACAAAAAAATGAATTGTTGAGTAATGCTATTGATTTATATAGTCGCATAAACACCCTATACAAAATCAAATCTATAAACTAGAAGTAAAACACAAATGCACTATGACATACAGTACCTACATCATCATAGCAGAATATTTAGCAAAAGCAAGCTATAAAGGTGTTAGAAGTGGTCAGGATACAATAATATATATAAAATCAATATAAATTATGATATTTCCAAAACTATTTTACAAAAACGCAAGTACACAAAAGTAAATAGGCAACTCACAGCCCCTGCTGCCTAAAGGAGCTTATAGCATAATGTCTACTTACACGTAGTCTAGCCAGTAGGGAAGATGAGGAACCTATAGCAGATGCATGTATGGATAACAAAACAGCAAGCTGAAAAATGTGTACATTTCTGTATAAGATGATCACCTACAGGGTTAAGGGCTAGAAGAAGAGGTAAGGGACTATAATATGTATATAAATCTAGTATTAATTATGATCTACTCTAATTTACTTTTTTTCCTATATTACCCCTTCAAAGTTATTATCCAAAACAGTATGTAGGCAACTCCCAGTCCCTGCTGCCACAGGAACCTTTAGTACAATGTCTACTTACGCTTGGGTCAGCTTGAGTAGAAGCTGATGAACCTAACATTTAAGAGCACCCAAAACAAAGCCATGCATGCATAGGGAGAACACACCAACTCCATGAACATAATGTCCCTGCTGGGAATTTAACCTACAGATGTCATGCTTTGATATTAACCACTTAGCCACTCAACTGACATACACAGGCAGGCTTCATAAGCTGTTTCTAACTAACTATGTGAGCAGTTATGTGAGAAATTCATTCGGACAAAAGCCCAGAAGGTAATTTTCTACACACAGATGTCGTTCTCATAAGATCCCTGTAAACGCCACTAAATATACATACATCTTGGTGTAGCTGCCACATATAGAGTGCTTTAGGGCACAAAACTAAATTCCCTTGGTTTATAGTCTTTAACAGTTAACTTTTGACCCAGGTCATTAACAGGATTATTAGTGAATTTACTTAAGCTTTACTGACAGCTCTGATTGTTTGAATAATATTTTCATTTTCAGCCCAGAAAACAAAAATCACATCGACCCATTTTGCAAAAAGAATTACTTATTGTCATTAATAATTTTTTAACTATATCATTTTACTTTAATTTTACTTTTGCAAACTGTTTGACTTCTATGATAATGGAAATTCCTATAGTAAAAGATTTGTAAGATGAACGTTGTTGTCTTCTGGGCTATAACTATCAACACAGAGTAGTGACATGTGGGTTGATTTACTAAGGGAGCAGAGCATGTTCACGTTGTAATGTGAATTTTCACATTCAAAGAGGATTTTCTCTTAGATGTGAATTTTCACTTTTAAAGCGGAGGTTCACCCTAAATATAAGCCCTCCCATGTGATCCAGCATACTGGCGTCAGCGCCAGTATGCTGTTTTTTTTTTTTTTAATCCATGTACTTACTGTATTATGCTGAATTTTTTTTTTTTTACCCCGCGGTGGACGGCGCCAGTATAGCGCGTCACATCTTACGAAAGTACCCGAAAAGGACTCGGGTAATCTCGGCGAAAATGCGGCGCCTGCGCACAGACCTAGGAGCTGACTGCGCAGGCGCCGTATTTCTCCGAGTCCTATGGCTATGGCGCGTCACGCCCTCCGAAAAACACCGAAATAGGACTCGGAGAAATACGGCGCCTGCGCAGTCAGCTCCTAGGTCTGTGCGCAGGCGCCGCATTTTCGCCGCGATTACCCGAGTCCTTTTCGGGTACTTTCGTAAGATGTGATGCGCTATACTGTCGCCGTCCACCGCGGGGTAAAAAAAATAAAATTTAAAGAGGATTTTTTCTTAGCTCAGTAAATGTTGTAAACATTCACTTACCAAAGTGTACCCAATCATGCGCAAGGGAAATAAACAAACACAATTTTTTATTGCAAATGATTGGATGATAGAACTCAACAAAGTTTCACCTCATTCACTAAGCTGAGGGAAAATACCCTGTGGTAAGTGAACCCCACATTACTTCTATAATTGGAGGGCCTCTGTCCAGTACACTTTGATATAAAGAAAAAAGTTAAGTACTTAAACTTTGATTGAAAGTGAAACTACAATGTGTATGTTAGTGAGAGCACATAATAGATACTATTCTAAAGAGTTTCTGAAAGTATGTCTGTGTGATTTTTACATTTTACTAACTTTTTATGTTATATTTTTTATCTTTTTATACTCTCCCTTTAGGGATATTTAGTCTATTGGGTAGAATACGCTTAGACATTGAGCTAAGTCAATTGCAGGATAAGCAAAAGAGAGCAAATCATTTTTATTTTTTTGCTTAGTAAGTATATTATTTATTTGAGTTAGTCCTTAAGCCTGGATTGGGACAAAATGAGCAGTAAAGCTTTTGCTTATCTGTTCAATTTATTTGGTAATAATATGAATTTTCTGATACATACATCATGTAGAAATTGTTGTTTCTAATGCTACTGTCTGCTGTATACTTGATTTGCATTTCCTATGCAAATTAAATTCTGGGGCTACCAAATTTACCAGATTATAAAGAAAACATTCTTGTTTTTATTTTTTCTTACCTCTATTAGGATGGGTTCACACTATCTGCGGCCACGGCTCACAGCAAAGGGTCCAGTGTGTCCCTGTTCTGCGTTTCAGGTGCGAATAAGGTCCGAATTGTTGCCTGAATTTGGACCTGAAATGGAGCCAAAGAGGCACAGGACTATATAAAAAAAATATTGTTTTTATTTTTATTTACTTCTTTTAGGCTGGGTTCACACTAGCTATGGCTGTGGCTCACAGAAAGGGGTCCAGTGTGTCCCCGTTCTTTGTTTTAGGTGCGATTTTTTGCCTCAATTTGGACCTGAAACAGAGCCAAAGATGCATAGGACTCTCCTGCAGTGCTTCCGTGTCCGCCCCAGAGGTGTGTGACCGGCTCCATTGAGGGCCGGTCACACTCTCCTGTGCATCCAATTCACATGTAAACCCAGCCTTAAAGAGGAGCTTCATTTATACAGATATCATTGGCTAAGGAGGAGGGTAATACCTAACATCTCATTGTGATCGGCAGCCCAGCATGTCTAGGCTTCCTTATCAGTTTTGCCTGTCTCAAATCCAACATGAAACGGCAGGGTCAGGCACTTTACACTTTAATATAACAATTCATAAAAAAATTATACATTTTATTTGGCAGTGTGCCAGGTCTGTTAAAAAGAAGGAGGATGAGACTACCACATTTTTGTATAGTAATCTGATATAATTAAGCGTCCAGCCAAGTATGGCACTAACTTAGATTGGAAGAGCATTGATCAACCCCTATTGATGCTACATATGCAGAGATAAACCAATATGGAGAGTCTACCCAATATGTACTGTCTGGTTGGTATACATGCAGGAGAGAAAAACATTGAATTTTGCATCTAATAATTCAAAAGATCCAAAGCGCTCATGTATAGGCACCATAAAACCATATAGCTGCTTTGCAATCCATGAAGTGACAAAGGAAGTAGCTCTTGTTAAGCAATACTTTTGCTTGGCAAAGAAACCTTAGGGCTGTTCCAAGATATAATTATTCAAGGGCAAAATATATAAACTTTGGATTATAAATGATACTGAAAAAAGTAAATTAAAAAAGAATACTATTAATGGGATTGCCTTACGTTCTCATTTTTAGTTTTGGAAGTCTGTTAGTTCTTATCACTTCCAAATGTTATAGACAAGAGAATAATTATTATATAAAGTAAAGAGTACATTAAATAAAGCATGTCACCTTTTACCGATAAAATCAGCTGGATTTGCTTAGTGTGTCTGATTCTTTGTATTAGGGAGGGGGACTGGGCTGGGGACGTACAAATGTAAATGTCAGTTTAGTTGATTCTATAGACGGAAAGTAGGGGAAGTCATACTGTAGATAGTAATTTGTATGTTCAGGCCACAAAACAAATCCATACTAAAGATTAAGGACTTGAACTGTGACATGAATAAACACTTCTGAGGATGACTTTCTCCATTACTCGCCCCTTACAGTTAGATTGTAAGTTCCCATGAGCAGGGCCCTTCTGATCCTCTTGTATTGAGTTGTATTGTAACTCTACTGTTTCCCTTTATTTTTTAAACCGCTACGCAAACTGTAGGCACTATATAAATCCTGTATAATAATAATAATAAAATAATGTCATAAGAGATAGACATAGTCTATATATAAGATTGAGGTCATTCTTTATTGGGAGGGAATAAATAACAATTCATGAATGGTTGAGTGGAATGATATACATGTTGCTGCTTTTTAAATCACATTTGAAAATGGTAATGTACAACATACAATTACTTTTTTGTATAAATAACACGCTAAAGACGACTGTCTATTAGTATTTAATTTAAGCCAATGAAATGATTGGTTTTTAATCCTGTTGGGTTGTCAGACATATTTGCTGTCCCGTACTAGAGATCAGTTTCAGGCAAATGCCATTCAATGCCTTTTTCGGTAAGATGCTGTATTTTATAACCTATACTTAGCGATGGTCTACAAGAGATAAGTGACAAGCATGTATAAAAGTTCTAACCACCACAAAGTCTAAAATAAGCAACCCAAATCATTGAGTATAACGTTTTTTTCTATTTCCAAAAAACTATGAGTTGGTATTTACTAAATTTATCACTGCTAAAGTACCCATAGACTTGAGATTTTCATCCATATCCAGTAATGGCTATGCCTATGCAGATGCTGTCAGCTGACACTTCTCAAAAGATTGAGTGATCAGATAACACCAGACAAATGGCTAAATATATTATACAAAGTATGTTCAGTTAGCACTGCCAGACAGCCCAGCCAGGTCCTGCGCAAAGAGTTTTCTACAACTTACACTACATTCGAGCCATTTCAGATTAGACAGTCTAGGACTCATCCCAGAAGATTATTGTATAATAAAGAAGAAGCAGTGCTTTAATAGGGTAGCCTAATTGCTCTGTGCAGATTACATGAGGCTAAAATAAAGACAGATTACAGTTATTTCCATGCTTTTATTTTTATTTTTTAAATGTAATTATACTTTTTTTAACTGTATCAAAAGAGGTTTACTACAATTCTTACAAACATTTCCAGCTCCACCCAACTTCCATAAGTTCTTCTAAATTAAGGGCCAAAACACAAATTTCCACTACGGTGTGTTAGCAGTTGCAGTGCCATTCATTTTGATTGGCATCTCAACACATTGAGGCAATGCACCTTCAACACACATACATTGCAGCTTAACATAATGCACTACCATGCATTGAAGTGCACTGCATTGCAAAACATGGTGCTTATATGTTTTATGGACATTTTATTGCATGGGCATCCCTTTAATTTGAATGGGCTGCTTTAACACGATGCTTATCGTGTATAAAGGTCATATAAACACACGTACATTAACTCAGTGCAACTGGAAACCAAGGTCTAAAGAGCAGACAAGAGATGACACATCTTCTGGGAGGGTTGGAGGACACGCTACTGGAAAATCTCACCATTGGATTCCTTGGCATAAAAAGCTGATGGATAATTAACCCCCCTGGCGGTATGATTCTTTCAGATTTTTGGTGCTGAAAATATTGTAGGACTGTAATTCTTATGAATAACACACTTAAATCTGTCCAAACAAGAGTCTAGTAGACATCCCGGGTATGATAAAGTTTGAAACACAAAATCATAAATAAATAAATAATTATAACAAATAATAATATAATTATAATAAAAATTATTCAATAATGTAATCAAATCAAAAAATCTGAAACTTGCTCAGTTAAAGAATTGTCAATGTCATTACTTTCAGTGTTTGATAATGAATTTCCCCACAAATCACTATCGCTCAATTCTGCAAGTGATTCTAATTTATTATCACTGTTTTCTAGCTGGTTTACAACCACTTTTTGGTTGCTATGGACAATATCCAGTTTCCAGGCAGAAAGAACATTTTTTTAACTATAATAATAATAATAATAATAATAATACTATAAAACGGCATGCAGGACACTGGGCAGACCACTAGGGACAAAGGGGATGTGTAATTATTATGTGTAATAGAGTACTGTAATCTGTAAGATTACAGTATACTGTATCTATACTGTGTTTTTACTTTTTTGAATTTAGCGCCAAACTCGGAGCTCGGCAGCACTTGGCAGTCACCAGTTTGTGAATTGAGCGAGATTACAGCTCGCACACACACAGCGGGGATCTTGCAATGCGATCCAGAGTCGGGCTCAGGATTACCGCTTTTGGTATGTAAAATTCACCCCGATTCAGACTCGAGAATTCCGCTAGGCAGGTTAAACCCACCAGACCTACCCAAAACTGAAAAAACAGTTTTGAATGGATCTTTCCTTGGAAATCTGTTCACAGGCCAATCCTTTACTGACATTGAAAAATGTTGTGCTATATTCAATTTGTTGACTTACAGCTGGTATATAGATTATTTCAATAACCTTTTTTGCTCAGTCTGTTCTTACATAAGCTGTTATGCACAGGACTCTGAAATCTTACTTAAGTAATAATTTATTTTATTTTATACACCACCACAATGGCGCAATTCTTAATTCTAAATGGAATACCTTAGTTAGATGAGAATAAGAATGTTTGCTGTATGTAGAGGAATAAAGCCTACCCATCTTAATCAGTTATTCTTTGTGTAAGCGTTTGATGAATTCTATAGATCTAAATGAGAAGAGTTTTCCGTAATTAGCAAATAGGGAGAACCTAAGAGATCAAGGTTATGTCAAGGTAGAATTCTATAGTCTCTATACAAAACATAATGAGATATATTTTTTTAAGAATAGATCAGTAACATGTTAACATGTAAGTAATAAGTAAAAAAGAAAAAAGAAAAGCTGCCTGCTTAGTGATTATTGTTTCAGTGCAAGAAAGTGGGGTTGATTTAGGATATATACAGGGAGTGCAGAATTATTAGGCAAGTTGTATTTTTGAGGATTAATTTTATTATTGAACAACAACCATGTTCTCAATGAACCCAAACAACTCATTAATATCAAAGCTGAATATTTTTGGAAGTAGTTTTTAGTTTGTTTTTAGTTTTAGCTATTTTAGGGGGATATCTGTGTGTGCAGGTGACTATTACTGTGCATAATTATTAGGCAACTTAACAAAAAACAAATATATACCCATTTCAATTATTTATTTTTACCAGTGAAACCAATATAACATCTCAACATTCACAAATATACATTTCTGACATTCAAAAACAAAACAAAAAAAAATCAGTGACCAATATAGCCACCTTTCTTTGCAAGGACACTCCTGCAGCCTGCCATCCATGGATTCTGTCATTGTTTTGATCTGTTCACCATCAACATTGCGTGCAGCAGCAACCACAGCCTCCCAGACACTGTTCAGAGAGGTGTACTGTTTTCCCTCCTTGTAAATCTCACATTTGATGATGGACCACCGGTTCTCAATGGGGTTCAGATCAGGTAAACAAGGAGGCCATGTCATTAGTTTTTCTTCTTTTATACCCTTTCTTGCCAGCCACGCTGTGGAGTACTTGGACGCGTGTGATGGAGCATTGTCCTGCATGAAAATCATGTTTTTCTTGAAGGATGCAGACTTCATCCTGTACCACTGCTTGAAGAAGGTGTCTTCCAGAAACTGGCAGTAGGACTGGGAGTTGAGCTTGACTCCATCCTCAACCCGAAAAGGCCCCACAAGCTCATCTTTGATGATACCAGCCCAAACCAGTACTCCACCTCCACCTTGCTGGCGTCTGAGTCGGACTGGAGCTCTTTGCCCTTTACCAATCTAGCCACAGGCCCATCCATCTGGCCCATCAAGACTCACTCTGATTTCATCAGTCCATAAAACCTTAGAAAAATCAGTCTTGAGATATTTCTTGTCCCAGTCTTGACGTTTCAGCTTCTGTGTCTTGTTCAGTGGTGGTCGTCTTTCAGCCTTTCTTACCTTGGCCATGTCTCTGAGTATTGCACACCTTGTGCTTTTGGGCACTCCAGTGATGTTGCAGCTTTGAAATATGGCCAAACTGGTGGCAAGTGGCAACTGTTTTTGTTTATAGCGCAAAAAATAAAACCTGCAGAGATGATCAAATACCACCAAAAGAAAGCTCTATTTGTGGGAAAAAAAGGACGCCAATTTTGTTTGGGAGCCATGTCGCACGACCGAGCAATTGTCAGTTAAAGCGATGCAGTGCCGAATCGCAAAAAGTGCTCTGGTCATTAGGCAGCAATATGGTCCGGGGGTTAAGTGGTTAATGTAAGATTGTGTTTTTAAAACGTAGTTAATTTGTTTGTGGCATGGTTATATAATTTACAATTTGGTCTGCACATCGATGAACCTCTTTACAAGAAATGGAAAGTTTATTTTCAGACGTGGCAACATTCTGTTACACTGTATGGCCAAAATCCTCTTTGAGTGGTCAAAGAAAACACAGCAATTCAATCTTTCTACAGTATGTATACTATAATAGTGCAGCATATAAAAAAGCTAATAGAGCTAATGATCCTTGTGCATGAAAACAGGACAAGTTGGCTGTTGGTTTTAAGAACAATATCTTTCGGAACAGGATGTCTTTCCTGATCATCTCTTCCTAAAGATAGAGGGACTAGTCAGTAGGCTTTCCATTAGATGTGAGATAATTTATCAGTTTAGCCTAAAATGGTCTTCTCCTGTCTATAGGTATAATTAGGGGGGATTTTTATTTTAAATTTTACAATGTCTGACAGGTTGACTTTAAGTTTAGTTTAGTGACATCACTTCAGAGAAAAAAGTGTGCCTTTTGTATTTTAATATTGCCAACTGTGGCATCCTGCAGACATCCAGCTGTCCAGAAACTTAAAAACCCAGCAGGTTGTCCAAGTTGGATTTAAACATACCACACTCCTTGCACCCCCAGCCAGTTCTCAACAGTGACATGGCAAGGACAGTGATATTTAGTGTCAGGTGACCCTAATAGGATTATAAGTTGCAGGAGTAGTAGGAACTTTGGTAGCATTACTAGTAGTGAAAGTAGCATTGTTGTTATGTTTTTACTTTATGTACAGCAGGGTACAAAAAGTAGTAAAGAGCTATGTAACAATTACAGTGCAATGTAAAGGATATGTAAACCATAACAATGAACTATTCTTTTTTGGCCCCTTTTGGTCTACCAAATAAACAATTACAAGTGTTTTTGTTATACAGTATATATAGTAGGTGAGGTTGAAAAAAGACACAAGTCCATCAAGTCCAACCTATGTGTGTGATTATATGTCAGTATTACCTTGTATATCCCTGTATGTTGTGGTCGTTTAGGTGCTATTCTAATAGTTTCTTGAAACCATCGATGCTCCCGGCTGAGACCACCACCTGTGGAAGAGAATTCCACATCCTTGCCGCTATTACAGTAAAGAACCCTCTATGTAGTTTCAAGTTAAACCTCTTTTCTTCCAATTTTAATGAGTGGCCATGTTTCTTGTTAAACTCCCTTCCGCAAAAAAAGTTTTATCCCTATTGTGGGGTCACCAGTACGGTATTTGTAAATTTAAATCATATCCCTTCCCAAGCGCCTCTTCTACAGAGAGAAAATGTTCAGTGCTCGCAAACCTTTCTTCATAACTAATATCCTCCAAACCCTTTATTAGCTTTTTTGCCCTTCTTTGTACTCGCTCCATTTCCAGTACATCCTTCCTGAGGACTGGTGCCCAGAACTGGACAGCATACTGCAAGTGCGGCCAGACCAGAGTCTTGTAGAGTGGATTATTGTTTTATCTCTGGAGTTGATCCCTTTTTAATGCATGGCAATATTCTGTTTGCTTTGTTAGCAGCAGCTTGGCATTGCATGCCATTGCTGAGCTTATCATCTACTAGGACCCCCAGGTCCTTTTCCATCCTAGAATCCCCCATAGGTTCTCCCCCCCCCAGTGTATAAATTGCATTCGTATTTTTGCACCCCAAATGCATTATTTTACATTTTTCTACATTGAACCTCATTTGCCATGTAGTTGCTAAAGCCCATAAATTTGTTCAGAACTTTTTGCTAGTTTTCCACATCCTGCGGAGATATGTGTGAATTGTTATCAGTTACATTGCACCTTTTTATCATTAAAGACTACAGAACCTTGCATCTCTATGTTATGGAAAAGAAGAGACAAGGACACTGATACAAGAAGGGAAAGTGGGCTATGTCACCATAGGACAGAAAGTATGTTACAGGCAGTATTACCAGGTGAAAACTAAGTAAAAAAAAAATGATGGACAAAAATAAAATAAAAAATAGATAAATACAGCCAACACACAAGAAATGTAAGCTGCAATATATTACATTTTTGTTTTTGAGTTTAGATATGCTTAAGGCTCCATGCACACTGAAGCTAAAAAAAGCTATAAAAAAACGCCAGTAGCTTTGCAGGGAGCCATTCAACGTTTTTTAGCGGTTTTGCAATAGCTTTAATCAGCGTTTTTCAGTGTAGCTTTTTTTTTTACTTTTTGTTTCTTCAATGGATAAAAAAACGCAAAAAACCGCTGGCGCCAGTGTTTTTGAGCGTTTTTGAGTGTTTTTGAGCGTTCTTCGACATTTTGCGTTTTTTAACATTTTTTCCCGCCGAATAACGGGACTTTGGGCGTTCAGAAAAAAGCCAATACACTCCAAAGCTCATGGGCACATAGGCTAACATAGAGTTCAGTTTATGGGCTTAGAAAAAAAAAGCCAAAACGCCAATAAACTGCAGTATATCAGCTTCAGTGTACATGGAGCCTTAATAGTAACAGTTATGCCGCGTTTTTTGCGATGAAAAAAACCGACGTTTTTTAAAACGTCATTTAAATTGATCGTGTGTGGGCAAAACGTTGTTTTTTGTCTTAAAAAAAACGACCAAAAAAAAATTCCAACATGCTTGAATTTTTTGTGTCGTTTTTCAAAACGTCGTTTTTTGTTTCACAAAAAGTCACCGTGTGTAGCAAAAACGTTGTTTAAAACAACGTTTTTCAACCCGCGCATGCCCAGAAGCTAGTTATGAAGCGAGCTTCAATGGAAAAGTGTGGTGAACGTAACCTCGTTTTTTGTGAAAAAAACGATGGTGTGTATGCAACATCGTCTTTGAAAGTGACGTTTTAAAAACGTCGATTTTTACTTCCCAAAAAAGTTGTTTTTTTTCATCGCAAAAAACGACCGTGTGTACGCGGCATTAAGCTTAAAAAAAGTGGTCTACACTTGTCGTAGTAACTCGGATCATTAGAGCATAATTATTATTATTATTATTATTATTATTGACAATTATTTATTTATTTTTCTTTATTTATTTTATTTAATTTGTTTCCCTCTCAATACAGGCTGGGTTGTATGTTGTTTTGTTGTTTTTTCTGTTGTGTCTCTTTTTGGTTGTCTGTATATAAAATGAATAAAAAGATAATATGATAAAAAAAAAAAGAGCATAATTATAAAGTGCTTCAACAATTAAATTTTTGTTGGTATTTCAGAGTTATATCATCAAATTAAAATATCTTCCTCTAAAACTGCATGCAGTAAAGACATACAAGTGCCCTCTTCTTTTCTAAAATACAGATTAGTTATTACACTGTTTCTGTTTGCCTTGTTGAAAGATAAAAAGAAACAGGATTTGGCGTCTTAATTTAATGAATAAATCCGTTAGAGATTAAATCACTTTCTTGCTGTCAAAGTTCCACAGATGCTGTAGCAGAGAACAAAACAAACGAGTTTACTGAGGCTGTGATGGGATCAGTTTTTGTGTAATTATGGAACATACTGGTGCTATTCTAAGATGAAAAGGCTCATTTGCTCAATTAAACTGCCAGTGAGGGTCACTGCCGAGCTGTAAGCAACACAAAGATCTGTCTACATCGAGCAAAGATGGATAAAAAGCAAGCAGATGAACATACAGAGCTGGAGTTCTGTAAAGAATATCACATTTCTGGAAATTGGATCAAATAAGTTGACCAAAATGCTAACAAGGACGTCTTTTCTGATATGTTAATTCCTTTACGTAAGATGCTATTTGAATTCTCTTCTCCTTTAGTAGAAATGAAAGTGAATTTAAAATGTGTTATGCCTGTGGTGTTCTGCTATGGTTTTAAAAAGAAAACTAATGGAAAAAAGTAAAAATCATTTTGGTGTAATGCAAATGTTATATCATACTAAAGGCAGAATATCTGTACGATTAGCCTATAATTATATTATACATCGCAACCAGTGCCACTTTTGGTTGTGAAATATTTTAGAAGACATGCAGTATAAGAGACATGGCTTTTATTACTCACTCACTAGTGCTCTTATTGTACCTTGGAGAGGCAACGAAGGCTAGAAGGTAACTTTTCGGCAAGAATCTTGCTTCCAAGATTGGTTGTGTAGACAATCCCATAGAAAACAAAGGCCTCCAATTGCATGTACAGTTTAAACTGTAGAAAAGGTACCAAACCGAAAGGTTAGTACATTCATTTTCTGCACTGGGGGCCCATTCATTTGCAGTGCTTTCAGTGCTTAAAACTCATAAAATATATTTATAAATACTGAGGAATCCCACCGCTCTCTAACACTTATTCTCACCCTAACAGTTATTCTTATTGTCGCCAGACTTTAGCATGTTTTTACAGTAAGGAAGGTTTAAATGGTTGAAAAAAGTCCTTCCAGTTCAACCAATAAAAAAAAGGGATAAAAACCGGTGGCAGCTGGCACTACCCCGCCCCCATCTGCCGGTCGGTCCGGCACATACCCTATTTAGGTGACGGACGGTGCATTGCGGGTAAATGCTCTGGTGTCCTCAGCGTGGTGGGTGGCTGGTGGCAGGCTGGGAGCAGCAGCTCCATTGTCCTCAGCATGGGAACAGCAGCTCTGGTGTTCTTACCTCCATGGCTTCTGCCGTGCGTATCCTCTCTCCTTCCTCCTTCTCCTAGGCACTCAATAGGATTGCCAGACCTGCTTCCTAATTGACGAGGAGGAGATTTAGTGTGAAAATAGCGAATATTAATTTGCTATTGTCACACAACTGGGTGGGCTTCGCCCTGAGCCCACACTTTTTGAAGCTTATTAGAGCCTCTGGCTCTAATCACATGCTTCAAAAAACAACCCCCCCCCATTGGAATTCATGCATCCAGCGTCCTGTATGTATTTCAGGGTGACAGACACATGGACGCAGGGGAGCAGCCTGTGCGCCCTCTATGGACAGGCTGTCACTGTTAAAAACCCTGTCAGGTTAGTATATCTGAGCACTTGGAAAGAAACCAGTCTTGTACAGTCTTTGCTCAGTTAACTACAGCAGAGTGGAATGGTGACATTAGGTGTCTAATAAACCCAAAATGTCACCTTAACGAGAACCTACCACCTGCACTATGCTATCACACATGGGGCTTATCTGCCCCTTTGTGATAGCAATAAAGTTCATTAGAAGAAAAGTTAAGAAAACAAAGATTATTAAAAAAAATAAAAAAAAATAAACACTATTTTAAAAGCCCCCAAGCCTATTTTCCTGCACATAGGAGCATAAATGTGAGCATTGCATACATGCAAAAAAGACAGTTGCTTCACACATTTTGGGTCTCACCGTGCATGCTGGAGTGCGATAATGCTGTTGGGCACGAAACATATTCAAGGAAAATTATACGCTAGTGGGAGAACCCCTGGGAAATCAAAAATGGAAAAGGATCTGAGGGTTCTAGTTGATGATAGACTCAGCAATAGCATTCAATGTCTAGCGGAGATTATTAACATGCATTAAATAGGGGATAAACTCAAGAGAAAATTCTTTAAATTCTACCCACTTTCCAAAACTCCTGTATGGCCAAATCTTGAGTATGCTGTCCTGTTCTGGTCATCAGCCCTTAGGAAGGATGTGCTGGAACTGGAGAAAGTCCAGAGAAGAGCAACAAAACTAACTACTAGACATGTGCATTCGTTTTCGTTAGAATGCATTTTCGTCCGAAAATCTGGTATTTTCGTTATCGTTTTAACGAACGAAAACGAAAGCGCAAGAAACAAAACCGAAAGATCCGACATAAAAAATGCTTTATTTTCGTTTTCGTTCAGATCCGATGATTTTCGATGCTTTGTCGAATTTCCGTCGTTCAATTTCACAAAGTCATCGAAAATCGTCGTTCTGAATACGGGGAATAGGTATATTCCCTGTATTCAGAACGACGATTTTCGATACTTTGTCGAATTTCCGTTGTTTAATTCGACACAGTTATTTGAAAATCGTCGTTTTCGGACGAAAACGTTCCCGACGAAAACAAAATAAATCAAAACGATTTTCGAAAAAACAAAACAAAATATTCCAGTCTGCACATGTCTACTAACTACTGAAGAACCTCAGTAATTAGGAAAGGCTACACACACACTAAGCTTTTTTTCCCCCTAGAGACGCTTAAGAGGGGAAAAGATAGCGATGTACAAATATTTAAATGGTGATTTTAGCATAGGGAGAACTCAGGTTGCTTAGGAGGACACATTTTCACTTAATGAAATACTGCGTAAGGATGTGGATCTTCCTTACTGTTAGAACAGTAAGGATGTGGAGCTTCCTTCCACAAATGTGGTGTCAGCGGAAAGTGTTAACAAAAAACAGTGTTAAACACTGTTAAAAAAAAACTCTTGGGTAAGAATCTAGAATAATCATTATGGGAAGTGCTAGAAACATAAATACATACACACCCCCACACAGGTTAAACTGCATGGACTGATGTCTTTATTCAACATCACCAACTACGCAACTATCTAACCTACAGAAAATATTGGGCACCACAGTTTTTTTGCCATTTTGTGTGCTTGACATGTTTGGTAACTATTTACTAGTCACAACCTCATAATTTATATTTAACCATAAAAATGTGATACTATATAGTGTATTTGTGTACTAGAAACAGCAGCACAAATATTGTGTAAAATTGCAACTGCCACTATATTATTCTACAGAGCCTCTGCTTTCAGACTATAAATAATGTTTTGGAGGTTTAACATAATATTTATTATGTAAAGTGGAAGTTCGGCCAATAAAACTTTGTTACTGGACAATATTTCCCCAAAAGTATTTTTGACTGTCTTAGCGTTTCTTGCCTTTGTTTCATGTCTTGGTGAGAATGTAGTTGCTTCCCCTCTGCCTCCTGGGATGTCCACATCAGTGATCTCAAAAGCAGTTAAACCATTGGACGCAAGGCGCAACGTAGGATTCCATGTGTCCACAAATGTCCCACAGTTTTTTACATCTGCACGTGTGTGGGTATTCCCCCCACAAATGCCGAAGGTACTAAGACCATAGATACCAACAAACATCCCCACACGTGTAGATGTGCTGCAGATTTCTGCCAGGTTCCAAAACACATTTGCACATGTGCCAAACACTGTATAAATTATGCCGTGAGGGAGGTAAGGGCAATAATTTCAGGAGACTAAAGTTCCTCTTTAACCACTTCAGCCCCGGAGGATTTGGCTGCCAAATGACCGGGCCACTTTTTGCGATTCGCCACTGCATCGCTTTAACTGACAATCATGCAACGTGGCTCCCAAACAAAATTAAAGTCCTTTTTATCCCAAAAATAGAGATTTATTTTGGTGGTATTTGATCACATCTGCTACAGTAAATATCCCCCAAAAATATATAAAAAACATTTTTTTTCCAGTTTAGGCCGATACGTATTCTTCTTGCATTTTTATTAATATATTTGTTTTACTAGTAATGGCGGCGATCAGTGATTTTTATCGTGACTGTGACATTATGGCGGACACACCGGACACTTTTGACACTATTTTGGGACCATTGTCATTTATACAGCGATCAGTGCTATAAAAATGCACTGTTTACTGTGTAAATGACACTGGCAGGGAAGGGGTTATTCAGTAGGGGGAGAAGAAGTGTGATTCTAAATGTGGGGGGGCTGGGCTACATGTGACACATCACTGATCACTGCTGTCGATGACAGGGAGCAGAAGATCAGTGTCCTGAAACAAGGCAGAACAGGGAGATGCCTTGTTTACACAGGCATCCCCCGTTCTGTTGCTCCCTGACACGATCACGTCACACCGGCATACATCAAGTCCTCATGTCCCAGGTTCACGGAGCTCACGGCAGGGGCGCACGCATGCCCACACGGCACGATACTCAAAGCAACGTATATAAACGTTGCTTTACGCAGCCCTGCGATTCTGCTGACTTAAATGTTTGTGAGCTGGTCGGCAAGCGATTACCATTTGTACTTTAACACATGTGTTAAGATATTAAAAATGTCTCCAGCAGTGAAGGGCTAAATAGCCACAAGCAAGAGAAATATATGGTGTTTCTAAGTATGAGGGGGCAAGCGACTCCCTCCCATTAGTATCACATGACAGTGCTGGTGCTTGGTTTAGAATTGTCTTGAGGGCAAGGATGTGTCCTTAGCCTTGTATAAGCTCCATGTTGCAAATTGTATATGGGTATATGTCTAAATTATACATATAAGCACAAGAGACACAATAATAGTTTTAGTTGTTTCTTTTTTAAGTAGAATATGAAGTTTTCCCCTACTAGAAATTATTTTTTTGGCACCAGACGTCTGCAGCCTACGGTGTAGAGTTTTATAGGTGAACTTGGAGGCTTGTTTTTTTTTAATGCATGTATCTAATTAGAGCTATTGTCTTGCAGAACCAGCTTGGCCCGGCTTGTGCTGAAACATTTAGTGACTGAAAAATATACTGAGGCTCAATTCAGTCAATTAGTCTCCTTGGAGAAATATGTGCAGACAATTTGTGTGATATAACTTTACTGGTGCAACAATATATTTCATTTTTATGCAATATTTTTTAATTAACTGAGTTACACGATGTGTGATTTTTATTACCTGACATACATTTAATCAGGACGCGAGTGATGTGCTAACTGAGTGCCAAGAGTAGAAGAGTGTGTCTAGCCAGATTATATTTAACATTTATGAAATTTAGCCCAGGTCTGTAGGTGTTTAACATTTATTATTTTCTGTTCTATGTGTTCAGATTAAATAATGTCTAAAAGGACGGCTAAAGATGTATACTCAAATGACATCTAGTTTAAGCTGAATTCCACGCAGATAAAAAGACACAAAGGAATGAAACTGCATTCACTCACAGATGAATAAATTACTATTTAATGCAAGACGTATAAGTCCCTTATATGGGTTCATCAGTCTGCTGCTTCTCCTTTTACTGTCCAGTCACAGATTGGAGGAGGAGAAAAACGTTTACGTGTTACTTAAAGTGTAAGTAAACCCCCTTATCATTTTCAGCCAAGGAAGCTGCGAACTTTTACTCTGTTTAATCTACACCAGCCATTGGATGGTTTGACAGTTTTGGTTAAGAGCAAAACCAATGGGAGTGTTACATTTCTGGCACATGCCGGAAAGGAAACTGTTTTATGGATGGGTTTACTTCCTCTTCAACTGCAGAAGAGAAAAAAAAATCAAATCACCTTGTGACAGACCCAATCAAGACAGGGGCTTTTGGAGGGGACTAGGGGTTAGCCTTCTACCCACTGATTATAGCCCATGTAGGAGACCGGGGATTTTGTCTGCTTCTCCCAGTCAGAGCATGGTAAAGATTATAATTATGATAAAATCAGTTCCTGTTTGCACCTATGCCAGTGTTGTCTAGTCCTTGGGTGCAATTCTCAGCTATAATAACGAGTTCCTGGTTCCAGAGTGGAGGAAGCTGTATGTCTGTGGAGGTACCCAGACTGGGTAGCCAGATGGTCCGTTATACTCCCACTTTGCAAAACAGTTCTGTGCTGTGTGACAAAGCTGGTAGGGCAGGAAGACAAATTCTTTCACCAGAAAAGCATTTTCTGTATATGTTGAAAAACATATACAATAATAAGTCAAATGTGAACATTTTTTTAATTTAAAATGTATGTATAGCGGTTTTATACATATTTTCACTCTGATATGAAAATTGGAAATATGAATTGTATTCAGAAGGAGGAGTACTGGGCTCCTTTTCTACGGTTTTGAAAATAAATCAGATTTTTACAGAGATCAAAAGATCAAGAGCTGGGTGACTTGTGATGACATATCCCTGAGTTTGCTGAGTCATTCCAAGGTTTCATCCACTTGCAACACGCCATTTAGCAAAATGACATTGGCAAAATGGTTGTGTTATCCATACCGGACGTCATATGACGCAGTCAGGATAACAAGCCGATGCGTGCCCCGGGGTCACGTATCGCTCAGTTCGTTGTTGCGATGTGTCAGTCTGAATCTAAATCTTTTTAACACCCAGACCATTATGCAGGTTAAGGACCTTGCCCCTTTTTGCGGTTCGGCACTGCGCCGCTGTAACTGACAATTGCGCGGTTGTGCAATGTGGCTCCCAAACAAAATTGCCGTCCTTTTTTTCCCACAAAAAGTGCATTCTTTTGGTGGTATTTTATCACCGTTGCGGTTTTTATTTTTTGCGCTATAAACAAAAATACAGGGAGTGCAGAATTATTAGGCAAGTTGTATTTTTGAGGATTAATTTTATTATTGAACAACAACCATGTTCTCAATGAACCCAAAAAACTCATTAATATCAAAGCTGAATATTTTTGGAAGTAGTTTTTAGTTTGTTTTTAGTTTTAGCTATTTTAGGGGGATATCTGTGTGTGCAGGTGACTATTACTGTGCATAATTATTAGACAACTTAACAAAAAACAAATATATACCCATTTCAATTATTTCTTTTTACCAGTGAAACCAATATAACATCTCAACATTCACAAATATACATTTCTGACATTCAAAAACAAAACAAAAACAAATCAGTGACCAATATAGCCACCTTTCTTTGCAAGGACACTCATGCAGCCTGCCATCCATGGATTCTGTCAGTGTTTTGATCTGTTCACCATCAACATTGCGTGCAGCAGCAACCACAGCCTCCCAGACACTGTTCAGAGAGGTGTACTGTTTTCCCTCCTTGTAAATCTCACATTTTATGATGGACCACAGGTTCTCAATGGGGTTCAGATCAGGTGAACAAGGAGGCCATGTCATTAGTTTTTCTTCTTTTATACCCTTTCTTGCCAGCCACGCTGTGGAGTACTTGGACACGTGTGATGGAGCATTGTCCTGCATGAAAATCATGTTTTTCTTGAAGGATGCAGACTTCTTCCTGTACCACTGCTTGAAGAAGGTGTCTTCCAGAAACTGGCTGTAGGACTGGGAGTTGAGCTTGATTCCATCCTCAACCCGAAAAGGCCCCACAAGCTCATCTTTGATGATACCAGCCCAAACCAGTACTCCACCTCCACCTTGCTGGCGTCTGAGTCGGACTGGAGCTCTCTGCCCTTTACCAATCCAGCCACGGGCCCATCCATCTGGCCCATCAAGACTCACTCTCATTTCATCAGTCCATAAAACCTTAGAAAAATCAGTCTTGAGATATTTCTTGGCCCAGTCTTGACGTTTCAGCTTGTGTGTCTTGTTCAGTGGTGGTCGTCTTTCAGCCTTTCTTACCTTGGCCATGTCTCTGAGTATTGCACACCTTGTGCTTTTGGGCACTCCAGTGATGTTGCAGCTCTGAAATATGGCCAAACTGGTGGCAAGTGGCATCTTGGCAGCTGCACGCTTGACTTTTCTCAGTTCATGGGCAGTTATTTTGCGCCTTGGTTTTTCCACACGCTTCTTGCGACCCTGTTGACTATTTTGAATGAAACGCTTGATTGTTCGATGATCACGCTTCAGAAGCTTTGCAATTTTAAGAGTGCTGCATCCCTCTGCAAGATATCTCAATATTTTTGACTTTTCTGAGCCTGTCAAGTCCTTCTTTTGACCCATTTTGCCAAAGGAAAGGAAGTTGCCTAATAATTATGCACACCTGATATAGGGTGTTGATGTCATTAGACCACACACCTTCTCATTACAAAGATGCACATCACCTAATATGCTTAATTGGTAGTAGGCTTTCGAGCCTATACAGCTTGGAGTAAGACAACATGCATAAAGAGGATGATGTGGTCAAAATACTCATTTGCCTAATAATTCTGCACTCCCTGTAGAGCGACAACTTAGAAAAAAATGCAATATTATTTACTTTTTGCTATAATAAATATCCCCAAAAATATATGTTTTCCTAAGTTTAGGCCGATATGTATTCTTCTACCTATTTTTGGTAGAAAACCTCTCCCCGTTCTTCAGCTCCGGTGACCGATCGTTGGACACCGGCAGCGATCGGGTCAGCGGGTCCCATGGTCACGGAGCTTTGGACCGGGTCGCGAGCGCGCGGCTGGGCCTTAAAGAGACACGTACAGGTACGTGATTGTGCCCAGCCGTGTCATTCTGCTGACGTATATCGTCGGTAGGGGGTCCTTAAGTGGTTAAACACGTATTTTAATAAACAGTATTATGTCATGGATGTCCTATATTTTTTGCATATTTCCCATCTGCAACTCTGAGGAGGAGGGTACGGTACATATCGCCAAGCAATACATTTATGTGAGCAGGCACTATCCTGTCAAGGCGACATTTGACTTTCTTTCTAACCAAAGAAGTCAAATACATCTGGTAAGCAGATCTTATCATTGTTATATATCTGGTGAAGGACTAATCTCATAGCTTATTTGAATCACAACACCTTGCAATCAATATTCTGTCACTAGACTTTTTTTTTTTTTGCAAAACTTTTTTCGTTTGGGACTACGTTTTTTTTTTTATATTTACACATGTCTTTTCAAACAGGACTTTTTTCATCTGAGATTTATTGATTCAAATATCAATGTGTTCACAATATATTTAGGCACCATTTCACTATTATATGATGCAGTAGGCATGCACTACAGTTTCTACACAGCGCCCCCTATATTCACTATAAAATCCACAGAGGCGGTCGGATGGACTTTTCCGGTCAGTGCATGAAACACTCGGGTTTACAGTCCCTGAAATTCATGGTAGCTCAGCCAAGTAAAGGGGGGGGGGGGGGTGCATGTTCCAGCATCAAAAGTTTACATGTTTCCTTCCTATACACCGGAACTTTGATAGTCAGTTTCAAGCAATAGTAGTTGGAACTGACCATTTATTTGGTTGAACCTCACCTGTCTTACTAGCGTGTATCAAGCTGGATATTGGGTGAACTAACATTGATCGAATATCGGTGTGTCTATTCTATAAATGTTTTTTGATCAGCCCCACCTTTTTTATGACTGACTGACTTATGACAGTGCAGATGTTCCTGTGAGTTTAGTAGAGTGTGGACATTTAACGGCCAGTGTACCTTTGTTTCATTAAGGGGGAGTGTGTTATATGTCCTTTGTATTTACAAAATTGATTATTGCCCCGCTTTAGAAACAATTTTCTTTGGTGGTCTTTGATTAGTCAGCTTAGAGCCATCATTAAAGGGAAAAAATGGGGCGTGCTTTGTATTTGGTAGGGTGGGTTGAGTCCCATGTGGGGATTGTGTCTTCCGCCCCTTGTTTCTTTTTCTAGGGGTGCACCATCGTCCCACACAGGGTGAGTTTTGTTTGTAAGGGAGGGGATAGAAATATTTTTTGTGGGGTTTTGGATATTTTGGGATTTTGGGGTTTGTGCTAGAAATATTTGTATAGCTGTTTAATGTAATAAATTATGTAGTTAACTCTATTGGGTGTGTAGAATGCTTTGTTATTTGCACTTGTCTACTATATTTTGATTACATTCCCCTGTATATATCGGGTGAGTACTAGACACTAGTATTAGCTGGGATTCCCATTTCTTCTGACTTTTGCATAATTATTTTGATTGGCAGCAAGTCTGATAACTAGGAATACACACGTTGCACAGTTCTCATTCTCTGTTGCAAGTCTAATTAACGTTCTCACAGCAAGGGTCAGTTTACATTTGGACTTATAAAGTCATATTGCAGTCACAGTGGGGTTAATATTACAAGTTATTGTATCCTAAGCCTGAGGACAAGAGGATACTAGCAAGGCAGATGGCAATGTGAAGGAATACAAGACCAGTTACACTGTACAAGGCGAAAGCAATTACTGTTTTTTCTTATTACAGAAAAGAAGAGTCTCACACTGGATTTCTGTACAGATATGGAAAAAATGCACAAAGCATATCAAGTAAAGTTGCTTACTCCTCTTGAAATTAGACAATATTTCCTTCTCCCAAAGTTCAGCTTTAAGTTACATGGCCTCTACTAAGAGAATTAAACACTTGCTGCCAATCACTAATGCGCTTCCAATCTAGTGGTTAATCATTTAGTAGCAACATATTCGAATTGCTGAATAATTATGCAGGCTTCCAGTTCTAAGCTCTCCTTCTGAAAAATATTATTTCGGTGTCTGTCATGCTGATCCAATGTTATTCAATAGCTGTGGTGATTTCTGAGTCACTGACCTGAAGGAGTATATAGATTATGAGTTTTGACTTCATTTCTCATTTGCATGCTGTAGGCAGTTTACCGTCTCCTGTTTACATCAATTGATCAGCTAGTATTGGCTGACAGTTGATCATGTAGTAAAGGGCCCCTTACTCCGATCTGTGATCAGCTGAGTCTTTTGGACTTGCAGGGGGCACACAGGCAGTATATGCATGAGAGGACGTACATGGATGCCCATCTGGCAATTTAGGCCCATGGTGTAGCCAACTTTTGGCTATAGTGCATGCCTAGTCATGTCTACGAATGTCAGAGTTTTACAATGCCTCATGGGAAGTGTAGTTCCACAGCAGCTGGAGGGCCGTAGTTTGGAGATCCCTGATCTAAAGGATTATTTTTGGGGGGCAGTAACACAACTCTTATGCTTATGGAGAGTGCAAGGAAAGAGGTGGGTTGGATTGTGTGGTCAATCTATGTTTTTTCCCCAAGATTGGTGTCAAGGGTGGATGGCCACCCTCCTGTCTTCCTTGTCCATTGGCGATATAAATATGCGTGTTTGGGAGTTTATGTTCCCACTTCTTCAGTGCTTCTGGTGATAAATCAAGATGTACTCAAGATCACCTTCTCCCACGCTCGCCGCCAGGACTTTTCCAGAGCTTCTTGAAGCCTATTGAACTCCTTACCCCAATCTGTCCATTTATCTCCTACTCTATTAGCTTTTAGACAATCCCTGAAAACCCTCCTCTTCAGAGAAGCCTATCCTGCCCACACCTAACAACTCTATTTTCATCTTGTCCATCTGATCATTCCTACAGCTACTACCCTTCGTTCCACTTGACCCTCCCTTCTAGATCGTAAACTCTAAGGAGCAGGGCCCTCTGATTCCTCCTGTATTGTAATTGTACTGTATTTCCCAATGTTGTTAAGCGATGCACAAACTGTTGGCGCTATATAAATCCTGCATAATAATAATACTGTTTTAAAGCACAAAAAAAGTCAGGAAGCTCATTTCTGTTTACAACACATCAGAGGGAAACCACCAATACAGGGTTTGAACCACAACTTTAGGTGTTAGGTGTTGAACAGCCCAGGACCCTCATGAGATCCAACACTCAAAAGATCATGTGGAGCAATCACAGTTATTCAGATTAAGAGGAAATTGCTTGTACAGTACTTGCAATGCTGATATTGCTAATAAATCAGCAGCGGAAAGTCATTGGTTGCATGGCTTTTATTTAAAACATTGACAATTTTTCACAGAGCAGTCTGTCAGTTGCAATGAGAAATGTATGTGACTAGACACTGCAGAAAATGAGTCCAATTGGTTGAACCCAGAGTTATCTTTTGTTACATGTATTATTATCCATTATTGATTTATCTCATGGTGGCCATACATAAGCAGATATCTCAATAATAATGGAATTGAGGAAAGACATCTGTCAACCCTTCAACTAGTCACATGCAACAGGCACCTCTGGGTGTTAATGATAGTCACAAAGTGTACAATCTGATCTTTCTCCTCTACAAATCTGAATTCTCTTTGTTGATAACAATCACTTCCAACAATTGGAAGAGTCTAACATATCTCTACATAACCTGTCTGGTGCAGCTGAACTGAATTTGTTCTCTCTTGAGAAGAGGTAAATAAGGGGCATAAGATCACTATGTATAAATACATAAGTGGTCCATATAGTAGGCTTGCAGACTTATTCAAAAAGAACAAGGGGGCACTCTTTACATATGAAAGAAAAGAGACCTATGCCCCACATATGGAAAGGCTTCTTCACAGTAAGAGCTGTGAACATATGGAATAGTCTTTATCAAGAACAAGTTCTGGTCAGCTCAGTAGATTGTTTTAAAAGGGGTTTCATGCATTCCTAAATTCACAAAATATAACTGGACATTAACATTTATTAACGTTGGTTCATTTCTCCAAGGAATATCCAATTGTACCTTGGGGGATCCGGAAGGAAATTTTTCCCTGTTGGACCAAATTGGACCATGTTTTTTATAGGGGTTGTTTCACCTTCCTGTGAATCAACTGTGACTATAGGGTTCTGTATATGAAGGGTTTCTATTATTTTTTTTTCAATTGGTTAAACTAGATGGACTTTTTTCATCTTTACTAACTATGTATTTATGTATTTAACATAGTAAGTAATCCTCAAAAAAGATCATGTTATCTAACTGTACGGGGCATCTCTAACACCAGCATGTTAATGGCTCTTATTCAATACAATATTTGATTCATCGCTATTGCAAAGTATTTGCAAAAGTCAGCTGATATATTAGTTTGAAAACAGAAATTATCATAATATAAATGCATAAGGTTAAATATATCATTTTTTAAATATTCAAAAGAAAAGTTTGACAGTTTTAAAGGTTATTAATATCAAACGTTACTACATTTTAAAATCCTGTGTGTCCGCTTGTAGTGTTTATCTTTAGAAGTGATTGTGTATTATTGTATCCACTGCCACCCTTGGTTGTTCCTTTCTGGAATCATGTAAATGTTCTTTTGAAGATGAGACACCCAGCAGGGTATGCTCCAAATAGTAAATGCCAGTCTTGAATAAACAATATTAAAACCTATAATTAGGTTCAAGCTTGGAGAGGGGGGGGGGGGGGAGATCATGTAGAAAAAAGTAATGGTGAAATGGTTACTAAATCATGTTTGTATTTTCTAGAGCTGAAGTTTTCAAGTGTACTAAATGAAATTTCTGTATTAACACTAACCTTTCAGAAAATGATTGCACACATATAAAAATCACAGAATACTGTTGAGTATATTGGCAAGTTTCACCATAATAATACCATATATTTAATTTAATTAAAAATTAGGAAAAATTCCAAAATGAATGTCACTTTTATGATAGTTACAAGCTTGTTTTAAACATATTTAAAAATTACAAAAGGTTACAAAATTAAGAATTACAAGAACATTACAAAAGTATCTATCTATCTATCTATCTATCTATCTATCTATCTATCTATCTATCTATCTATCTATCTATCTATCTATCTATCTATCTATCCTACGATGGTAAATTAAAAATTAATAAATTATTTTTGTGTATATATATTATAATGTATTTCTTCTTAATTTACCATCAGAGTTTGTTTTGTTTGCTTCAGTATTGAAATCATATAATATTTGGATATTTGTAGGTATAATCACTGGCCCAGCAATACTCTGCTTATGAATCAAAAAAGGGGGAGGGAAAAACATAAAGGCACTCACATTTGCCAGCATCTGAAAATATAGCATATATGTGTGCAGCTATTAGGCGAACTATGGAGGCAAGACGGGAACAACAAATTTTATAAAAAATATATATTTATTACAAAAGAATACAATAGATATAAAAAAGACCGTATAGGATATATAACAGTTTGGAAAAATATCCTCTGTGCATCGTCTACCCGTTTCGCCTTTGGGCTTCTTTAGGGCGAGGCAGGAGAATTTTTAGCAGTAGAACATTAAATATTTCATTTATCAAAATGGTCGTCAGGCTTTCAAAAAGCACCGCAGATCACTTTTAATCTCAGGATATAGCAGCAGTTGCTGAGTGAGTTTATACGTAGTTCCAAAAGAGCTTGGAGTGCCAAACAAAAGAGGGAGAGGTTTCGTCTATATAAAAGACCATGGTTGCATCATGTCCTTAACAGGAGTAATTATATTCTGCAACCAGAACACCATACAGAACCGGGGCAATGGAAACAACCACAATAGAAGTTATATCCATATATGTATGGTAGCCAGGTTTAGCAGTGTAGACCAGGGATCCTCAAACTATGGCCCTCCAGGTGTTGTAGAACTACACATCCCATGAGGCATTGTAACACACTGACATTCACAGACATGACTAGCCATGATGGGAAATGTAGTTCCTGAACAACTGGAGGGCCGTAGTTTGAAGACCCATAGTGTAGACAGTCCAATGCAAGGTGGCCAGCGACTTTAATTAGGAAAGCCTGTAAGGTGGGATTGATGTCTAATGCCTCGGGGGATAGTCTAGTGTCTTTTTTATATCTATTGTATTCTTTTGTAATAAATATATATTTTTTCTAAAATTTGTTGTTCCCGTCTTGCCTCCAAAGTCCGCCTAATCGCTGCCCTTCTAGCAGTAATTCTTCTTTACTCTGCTTATGAACTAGAAAAAAAAATATTTTATAAAATACATTGCGTTGTATAAACCAATTTATGTCTATATTTATTATCATCATTACTGCTCTAACAAGCAACAGGCAGTACAAAAGATCCAGGCTCTGTCACTGGAGAAAAGAATACAAGAGTTTGGCAATTGCTGTTTTCAAAGATGAAATCTAAACATTGCACTGAATGACATAAGCTAAAAGCTAAATATTTATGCCTGACTTTATCTTTTGGAAAAAATTCTAGGTTTTAATCTGTATTCTATGTTTATTATGATAATTGGAAAGCAATAGAATCTGCTGTTTATACATTCACAAGTGTTTTATGTATAAGATTGAAATGTACACATTGTTTTTATAAAGCTTTATTTGGGGGGGAAAAAAAAATATGCCTCGGGTCTTTGGATCAAAACACTTAATAATATGTTTAAATTTGGATGGATTTCCATATAATACATTATTTTTTATTTTTTTTGCTAGTGAATCATAATATAGTGACTAAATGAGACCAATTTATTTAATAATGTAAATGTCAACACTGTGGTGAAATAGGTTGTTTTTAAGGAATTTAATATATAATATTTCAAAATGTTATTTGAACTTGATGCCGTTCCAGCAGGAAAATGCTTTTACATAAGTTGCCTATTTGTGTCAAATGGACGTCTGTTCAGTTAGAACTTGTACAATTATCAGAGTTGTAGGAGAGATTTATACGATTAACTAGAGAAGTTCTGATTATTATTAAAGTAACAATATTGCAGTTTGTTACATGGAGATTATTGGATACTTGTTATGATGTCACTTGATATTTTATTTGATCACCATTTAAGTCATATAATGTATTACTGCTGAGGCTATTGGCCATATCTATTTTATTTTTAATTATTCTGCCCAGTTTTTGTAACCTATCACTCCCTGTAGCTTTTTACTCTGGTGTTTCAAGTTTAAAGCAGAGTTCCACCCAAAAATGTAACTTTTGCTTTTCGGAATCCATCCTATGCATGAAGGTAAAAAAACATCTAGCAGCACCGCCCCCCCCCGAGCCCCCGTTGTACTTACCTGACCGTTCGAATCTCCCGAGCGCGTCCACTTCGTCCTCTTCGGTTCCCAGCCTGGCCGTTGATTGGCTAGGCTGGGCGGATTGACAGCAGCGCAGCCATTGGCTAGCGCTGCTGTCAATCAGAGTGGATGACGCAACGCGCTGGGGGGCGGAGCCGAGTGATATAGTCGGCGGCTATGGCCGCCGCTGTATCACGGGAGCGCGCTCGCAAAAGCTTTCCTCGCATGAGGGAAAGCTTTTGCGAGGAGGAGCCCAGACAGCCGCCGAGGGACTCCAGAAGACAGCTTTCCGGGCCACTCTGTGCAAAACGAACTGCACAGTGGAGGTAAGTATCACATGTTTGTTATTTTTTTTTTTTAAATCCCTGACTTTAGTGTACCTTTAAGTACAATTTTCCAATTAACTACAACTTTCTCTGCAAAAGCAGCATTATTGTGGAGATTAAATTGATTATTATATTGCTTCATGAACACTGTGACCTAGCTCATAGCTTGAGCTCCACTGCATTATCAACACAGGCACCGTAATAAGTGGCGGTGTTGTCTGCTGTATATCAGTTCTCAGCACTGGATGTTTCTGCCACAGAGCTCTTGAAACTAAAAATACATAAATCCTGCGCCTTTGTGTTTCCATGTTGAGAAGTGCCCCTAACCCTAAATCAGCCCAGAATATTTAAAGTGATTGTAAACGATCACCTTGTAAAACAATACATTATAAATATATTTTTCCACTTTTTTTATAAGTGATCACATTCCCTCTGTTTTCAGCTGCATAAAAGCTGGGGGAGGAGAAGCAGCAGTACACTCTCAGGACAAATCTGATCATTGTAAGAGAACAGGTCGAGTTCCCAGCATAGCTAGAGAACTGACCATGATGTGTTCTCCTACTTTGTGTGGTCAGTTTTTTTTAGCGGAAAGTAGAGGGACTGTCAGGAACACCAGGGATTTCACATAAAGGAAGCCATACAAAGAGAACAGAATATTTTTTCGTACAAGTACATGGTACAGCAGGCACATTTAAGGAATATGAAGTGTTTGGGTAACAAATGCTTTAAAGTGGTTGTAGGGCAGAAGGTTTCTTACCTGTAGGTGGTACTTTAGTAGGACACTCGCATGTAGGTTGTGCCTCCTTGTTCTTCAATAGGACACTCTCGTGTAGGTTTTGCCTCCTTGTAGTCAGTGGGACACTCTCATGTAGGTTGTGCCTACTTGTACTTAAATGGGACACTCTCATGTAGGTCGCTGAATTGGTTTACAGAAACGTTATAGCGTCTTCAAACTATGGGATATATTTCTGGAATATATTTTTTTATTTTTATACTAGTAATGGTGGCGATCAGTGACTTATAGTGGGACTCCGATATTGCAGCAGACTATCGGATACTAACTGACACTTTTGACCTTTTTGTGGAAACCAGTGACACTAATGCAGTGATAAGTGTTAAAAATATACACTATCACTGTACTGATGACACTGGCTGGGGTTAAACTTCTAGGCCGGTCAAAGGGTTAACTGTGTGCCTAGCCAGTGTTTTTTGTGTACACTGTGTGGTGCTTTCACTAGGCAAAGAGACCTAGTGTCTGCCTTGCAGAGACACAGGGTCATCTCTTCCACCCTTCAGAACTGGCATATGTCTTGTTTACATAGGCATATTTCAGTTCTCCGTGTATTACCAGCAATTGGCAGGTGCCAGAGGACAGCAAGTCCCCAGGACCCGCAGATCAGCTTGTGCTGTGAATCATCAGAAATTGACTACTGGCGGCACGTGTGCCCCCTCACCTGCAGGCAGAAATGCAGAACCAAGTACTAGAAGGTGGTCAGCAAGTGGTTAAAGTGAAATAAAGTCAACATGTTTTTCCATTTTTGATAGAGTAAGGGAGGAGTTATTTCCCCTGTCAGTTTTTTTGTTATCTATATCCCATTTGGGAGTTCTCCCCTCATTTCCTGTCCCATAGCCAAAACAGGAAGTGAGAGGAAATTTCTTCAAAGTGAGGGAATCCCTGATTGTCACCAGGGTCACCAAAAGGTCTCCATTGGACGACATCCTATTTATTCCTGTTCTGGTAAAACATAAAACAGGATGAAGGCACGTGACCATCAGAAATCCGCCCACACCACCTTCTTTCCACAAAATAATAAAGATTTGATTACAAATATATATTTGTATGACAATTTAAAACAGTTAATTTATATTGTAAATTTATTTTTACTCTGTTTTCCAAAAGCTGTTTTTTTTGTTTTGTTTTGAACACGTGACCAACAGCCTGCAGACAGGCTGGGAAAGATCTGGGTCATGTGACAGCTGTATATCGATTAGGAAAAAGGTACTTGGATTTTTTTTTATTAAGATAATTATAGTGCCATCATCCACATGCAGAAATAGAAGGAAGAATGTTCATTAAACAGTGTGTGTTTAGTATCAATTTAATTTCTTAAAGAGATATAGAGGGGGCTTTATTCATATTTTCTTTATTTATTATGGCCAGGACTATTAAAGGAACATATTTTAAATTATATTTTCCTAAAGAATAAATTCATTGCCCACCGCCTGTTAGCGCAGCCTTCTATGAGAAATACTTACCTTGCTTCCCATTCTAGCCTTGTTCACTCTACAGCCCTGCCTGGCACTGCACAGACTTCTAGCAAAAATATTCCCTTTCAGCCAATCTTCTCAATGTATGTGCACGTTTCAGCCAGCTTTATTCCTATGGGTAAGATGTTTTCTAGTAGACAGCTGAATAGGACTGGGGCCTGCATGTGCGCATTGTAAGAATGTGCCATTTAGGGACATTTACGTTAAATGACTGCAGCATTAGGCGCAATGAACATCACTGGAATGGAGAACAAAGGTAAGTACTGTATGTAAGTATTTCTCACAACAGGCTTCACTAGGTGGGGTGGGCAATAATATTAAATATGTGTTCAGTAAAGTGGACTTGAACTCAAATGTTTTTGAAAAATAAAAGATTATAGATATACAGTACACTCATTCAATCAATACAAACAGTATACAGTAAATAATATATATATATATATATATATATATATATATATATATATATATATATATATATATATATATATATATAGACAATATTATATAATATAAATAAAATAATATTTATCTACTATAATATATATTATAAGTATTATTTATATATATATATATATATATATATATACTTTTTTAAAGTAATTATATATATATATATATATATATATATATATAAAACCTTAAAATAAATAAAATGTGTGTGTGTATGTATATATATATATATATATATTATAGAATAAAATTTACTCAAAGCATTATAGTTTCATTATAAGTTTTCTTTTTTTTTCAAATCCTTGTTCAGCTGACTAAAGAAGCTCATAGCTGCTGCATGGAATCAGAACATGTACAAAAAATTAAAAAAAATATATAAAAAAATATCAAAAAAATAAAGCTCACGGATCAATTGGATATACAGTATGCTAACCTTTTGCTCGATTTTATTGTTTTACTTCAGCAAATAAATAGCACTTGCATGTTAAAAGTTACAGAAAGGCATTTTCTTTAAATCTGCACCTTAGGAAATTGCAATGACTTTAATAAGAAAATCAACAAAATATGTCATTTGACCAGGGATGGCTAAATGTTTGAATATATTTATATCCATGTAGTTATTCGTAGCATAACCAATAAACCTTAATACACAGTAAATTAATTGTTCTAATTGTCATTATTTAGTTTTACCTCACAAACATTTATGTTACTGAGTACCTGTTTTTCTGAACAGAGTATTTAAAATTTGACATCACCTATAAATCATTTCAAAAACAGCCTGTAAACCTGCAAGCAGTTATGTCCGGGGCTATCACCTAATCTCCTTTTGACTTTATAGACTTTTGGAGATGATTCTATGAATTTCTCTGCACACAAGACAGAAATAAAACTATGAGACATTTTTTGGTTTCTTTAGAAATAACAAACATATCTACAGAATGTAGCCGGACCCATTCCGCTCACCAGTGTTACATTGCTGGATATGCTGTGATGTGCTGTGTTATCAAAACCATTTAAACCACAGTACAGTCCAAAGAAAAACAAGCATTATAAAAGTGATGACTCATTCTGATGCCTGTAGTATGTTCATCGGCTTATCTTGTATATAACACAGTAGACTAATAGTAATTGCTACAAGCTTTTAAAGTCATAGGGGTTGATTTACTAAAGAAAGTACTGTTCACTTTTTAAAGCCAAAGTTAGCGTTGTAAGGTGAAAATTTGATCACTCTAAATAGCCAATCAGTTGCAAAAAAAAAAAAAAACATCTTAGCCATATCCTCCGAGCTAATTAAAGGTTCACTTTGCAAAATGGACATTTTCTACTATCGTTGCAAATCAGTCCCTGGGTTGCACCTATGTCAGTGCCAACACACATTGTGCAGGGATGGTGCACTGTGCCACTATTGGGAAGTTGTTCTATAGCAAAGGTGTATATGCAATGCTGTAGAATGTAGGCAGGGAGTGCTGGAAAAGGGTTGGATCAGCAGCGTGGAGATGTAAGTAAAAAAGAATACAAAAAGTTGAAAACTTTATTATTATTTTTTTTTTTAAAACAGACGTTTACAATGCACAGTGCAATTTATTTGGCCCAAAACTCCTCTTCTTGAGTCCCCAGATGGCGATCCTGGCTCTTCCTCTTTTGCGCCCATAGAAATCTTCACCACGAGCCTCTTTGTCCAAAGACATATATAGGGCAGCTTGGCCCCACCCCACTCCTTCATCACAGGATTTGACTGACAGCAGCAGGAGCCAATGACTTCTGATGCCTCAGCAAACCCTGTGAGTCCAGATTCCTTGTAATGGGAATAAAAGTGATAGAAAAAAAGTTAAAAGAAAGTGTCAAAAATCAAAGTAAAATAAACAATAAAAAAAAAGTAAAGCGCCCATAAGGCATGCGCAAGGGGTGTGCCAGGTGTGCCTGGGCACACCCTAATCCTGGAGTTGGCAACCCATCAATTGTGGTCAGGTGACAGGTAAGCTACGATCCTTACTTGCCGACCCCAGAACCTGGAGAGGATAGGTGGCTGGAGTGAAAATGAATGGACCAATCTGTATGTTCTTCTGCAGCAGCTGAAAGTAGGCTTCTCCTCCTCTTCCTTTCGCCGATATTCATCTGTCACAAAAGGAAAATACAGGGGATTGGTACCAATGTATGCCACCCCTCTTGTCCCAGTTCCTTTTCTTTCTGCTGCCCAGGTCCCCCCTGTGTGCTCACCTGCCCCCCCCCCCCATTGTTTAAGGATGACGAGTGGGGAAGAGGCCAGTTAATATGTCACAAAGGCATACTGTGTGTGTTGGAGCTTTGAGGTGCACACCCTAATACAGTAGGCTGCGCACACCTATGAAAGCGCCCCGGTCCCCACGAGCTTCCTTGCATAAGCAAACACATATATAGGTTGCATCCACATATGTAAATGGCGTTCAAACCACACGTGAGGTATCGCCATGAACGATAGTGTGAGAGAAATAATTCTAGCCCTAGGCCGCCTCTGTAACTCTAAACAGGTAACCTGTAAACATGTTTAAAGCCTCGTCTATGGGGATTTTTAAGGAACCCGAAGTTTGGCGCCATTCCATGAGTGTTCGCAATTTTAAAGTGTGACATCTTAGATATCTATTGACTCAACATTATCTTTCCCATTATGTAAAACAATTGGGCTAACTTTAGTATTTTGTATTTTTTTAATGCAACAGTTTTTCCACCAAAAAAGTGTTTGAAAAATTATACTGTGCAAGATAAAAAGTTACAACAACCACAATTTTCTTCCCTAGGGGCTCTGCTAAAAAAAAATATATAAATGTTTGGGGTTTCTAAGTAATTTTCTAGGAAAAAAAAATATTTTGGAGAGAAGTGTCAGAATTGGCCTGGGTGGCAAGTGGTCAAAGCTCAAATACATCTTTGCATAGTTCCAAGCTGGCCCAAATTAACTTTGTCCCTCACTAACATATGTGGCCACTGGATGTGTTGTATAAACTATATGTAGCCGCAGATACATACAGAGTACTGCACTGTTTCGGGTTCGAGCAGTCTCATACCGGGAACACAGTACAGTCTATCACAGCGGCGCTCCGCCATTCAGAGTAAGCTATGTATTCTATCAATGAATACAAAGCTTCCTTCTGAGTCAGAAGTTATGAGATCACCAGCCCGCCTCTCGGACTCTCTAACTTTGTATTCATTCATCGAATATATCGCTTATTCTGATTGGTTGTGATAGACTCTTCTGTGCTCTGGGTATGCAACTGGAAGTCTCAACTCAAACCCAGAACACAATGTGGTATGATGTATGTAGTCTCAGCTACAAACAGTTTATGCCGCACATACAGTGGCCTCACATATTAGTGAGGGACATAGTATGTAAAGTATGTCAAAAGGAGATCAGCTTTGATGCAAGGAATGCATTAAAGTGGATGTAAACCCAATTCATGAAATTTGAGCTGGGCACATATATCTGCAGTATTTTGTTATCTCTTTTTAATGAGCTAAGTCTTATAGCTGTCTTCTGAACGGTTCCTCTGTTATCTGCCTGAGAACTCCTAAAATATTTTTTGACTTTTTAGACAAAACAGCCTGAATCTTTTGTCAAAGGAGGTTGCTAAAATAGAGTAGCAGAGAGCAGCTCCTATTACAAAACAGCTCTGAGAGGCTCTGCCTATGATGAGAGGGGGTGTGTGCCTTTCCTCCAATCAGCAATGTTAGCTATCTTGGCTGTATGCCCAGACATCACACTCTGTGTTAAATAGGAAGAGAAAATCTCCTAAACAGTATATACATGTGAAGACAGCAGATATACATATAAAACCTATGTAGGGAGATTTGGTTAATCTCTGAGTATCATCTGAGGGTGCTCACTTCACTGGGTGTATGGAGGGTTTACATCCACTTTAAGGTAAAAAATGTTTAAGCTTTAGAACCACTTTAAGATACATTTAAACCTGGAACTAGGGCCATTCCACCAAGGTACCATGGGAATTTTGTATAAGCTACAGACTCTAGATGGAGTATGACACAAGAGACCCAGCAATGTCTGAGTCTGTTTGCTTGTGTGTAAACTATATCAGTGGTGAATCTACAGTCCCCTGGTATCTGTACTCTTGAATTAACTGATCATGTGCAGTAGCTTGTGCTTTCACTTTATTATCAGAACAACAATTCAGACAATCATTGAAGACACTGGTTGTAGTACCTGATGGATACATGAACCATATATATATCTATAGCTGAAGAATATTAGGAGCTAACCAATAAGGCCATCACAGCTAGAACCATGCATACACTGGGTATATTGCCAATTGTGTACATAAAGCCTATATTTACTGAAACACAATTTGGAGCTAACCAGTAAGGTCCTCCCAGCCACTTAGAGCTAAATTATATTCTGTCTCGGTATATGTCTTAAATCAGAAGTGAACCTTTTTGCACATGTATGCCTTCATCAAACACTGATGGGTTGCTGATTCTGTTCTTGTTTGCACTGCACAGAAGCGTCTGATAACAAAGCAATGCTGAATCCACCAACCCATCTTTTGATCGTCTTCTTTCTTGGCTATCCATCATGTAGCATTTCTCAGTGTAGATCCATACAATATACACTAGTAGAATTGTGCTCAAAATAGTTCATTTTAAAAACATTCATTCCATTTTCTAATTGATAGTGGGGTCAAAAAGACATTCAGTTGTGTTTGTTCTTTTGAAGAGGAAATTTGAAAGAGCGGGATGGAAAATTTTCTTTGAAATGAACAAATTTCTAATGCCCTGTACACACGGTCGGAATTTCTGGTGGAAAAAGTCAGATGGGAGCTTTTCATTGGATATTCTGATCGTGTGTATGCCCAATCTGACTTTTTCCATCCGAAATTCCGATGATTTAGATAGAGAACGTGTTCTCAATCTTTCCATTTGTCTGACCCAAGCACTGCCACATGACAGGTGTGCATGTCTAGCCCGGTGCGATATGCAATTAATAAAGTTGGTATTTACATATAATTTTGGGGGCTCCATTGAACAATAGCTGACTCATGGTTCCTTATATACAGAATCTTTCAGATTTTGACATGCCTCGTCTACAGGTTTACTTATTAATAGAAAAATTAAACAAAGAAAAAAACAACACACGAGACAAGAAATGGTTAAAATAGGCTTGGCTGAGATATAGCCTGGATTCCAAAACCAGGAGACACACTGTCATGTTGGCTTGGCTCATCTTTTAATAATGGAGATCTCAGTGCTTGTCATTTTCTCCTCTCCTTCCTGCTGCTCCCCCCCCACCCCCCGCCTTTTCTCCCAGCCCGTGTGCTGTTTCCATGCATATACATTTCTGTGCTGATCTGTTGGTAATGTTTGCTGATGTCACATGCAATGCAGGCTGTATAACCGGGATTTGTTTAATGGTTACACTGACCATAACTCCGGAGCCTCCTATCTCTTAATAATTCCAGCTAAAAACCTTGCAAGGCCCCAAACATCCATAAAAACCTTTATCTCAACCTCTAATCCTTTGTTGGATCCACATTTGTATCAACTTTAGCTTTTATAGAGCACTGTTCTGTGGACTAGTATTAGGACAATGCTGCAATGTTCTCAGTATTAATATTTAAAGATCTCAAAATGAAAAACAAATGCTACAATATATAAATGAGCTAAGAGTAACATTTATCATTGTGTGTGTATAAGTACTGACACCGGCACAGAAAATAAAATATTTCCTATTTATACAACTTAGACATGCAGTCCATTTCTCTGTGTCAGCTTTCATGCATGAAGTAGCATCAAGAATAGTGTTAGGCCGCGTACACACGAGCAGACAGATTTGTTCAAATCGGTCAGGCCGACTGATTTGAACAAATCTGTCTGCTAGGGACATATTCCCCACCGCCAGACGGAGCGGTGATGTGGCGGTGACGTTGACGCCGCCACGTCGCCTCACCAGGAAGTAAAACACGTCCGTGCATGCGTCGAATCCATTCGGCGCGTGTGCGAGAAGACATGTCTGCTGGTTAGCGTACTAACCAGCAGACATGTCGGGCGGACGGGTTCCCAGCCGACAGATTTCAAAGCATGCTTTGAAATCTGTCGGGTGGCCAAATCCGTCGGCTCGCCCGTACACACGGTCAAATCTGTCATTCACAAATGCCTGTTATATACCGCTATATACGATTTTTTTATGATGGGGGGTACCTTTCCTTTGTAGGGTACAGATACCAGGGCTAATGCCACGTACAGACGATCATTTTTCGGCCATGTCATTTAACCGCTTAACGCCCGCCCACTGTATATATACGTCCTATTTTTAAAGATGGATATCTCGGTAACGGAGTTATCCATCTCTTCAGTGGGCGGGCCTGTCTACGATAATGGTGGTCTCCGCGGCGGATTTGCCGCGAGATCGCCGTTATCGGTGACGGGAGAGGGGCCCCCCTCCCGCTGCACTCCCACGTCCTCCGGCGGAGGCAATCGGGTCCGCTTGGCTGCTGTGTGGGGATGCGAGTGAGGCCAACATGGCACCCACCCGTCCCCATAGCTATGCTGGGCGGAAGTGACGTCAAAACGTCAGTCCCGCCCAGCGTCTTAAACAGACAATTTTTTTGTTTACCTTTTTTCAAAAGACAAAATGTATTTTTTTGTTTTTGTTTCATTTAAGCCTAAATATGAGATCTGAGGTCTTTTTGACCCCAGATCTCATATTTGAGAAGACCTGTCATGCTTTTTCTATTACAAGGGATGTTTACATTCCTTGTAATAGGAATAAAAGTGATAATTTTTTTTTATTTTTTTATTTCAGTGTCAAAAATTATAAAATAAATAAAAATAAATACGAAAACAAACAATTTTTTTTTTAAAGCTCCCCGTCTCGACGAGCTCGCGCGCAGAATCGAACGCATACGCGATGAAAACGGTGTTCAAACCACACAAGTGAGGTATCGCCGCGATCGTTAGAGCGAGAGCAATAATTCTAGCCCTAGACCTCAAAAAATGCATCCTATAGAATTTTTTAAACATCACCTATCGAGATTTTTAAGGGTAAAAGTTTGACGGGAAAAACCTGCACATGCTCAGAAGCAAGTTATTAGATGTAAGTGCACGTTCTGGTAAAACTACTGTTCATAATGAAGTAAGCACATTCATCACGCTGTAACAGACAGAAAAGCGTGAATCGTCTTTTACTAACACGGAATCAGCTAAAGCAGCCCCGAAGGCCAATAGAACTTCCCCTTTATAGTGCCGTCGTAAGTGTTATACATCACCGCACTTTGCTAGATTATTTTTTTAAAATGATGGTGTGTGGGCAACGTCGTTTTAATGATGAAGTTGGAAAAACTTTGTTTTTTTCTACATGCTGGGGGTTACCTATCCTTTATGGGGTACAGATACCAGGGCTAATACACACTGGGGGTTACCTATCCTTTATGGAGTACAGATACCAGGGCTAATACACACCGCTGGCCCTGGGCTGACCTGGTGCTATGACAGAGTAGTCTACATCACCAAGTTACTGTTTTATATTTAATTTTTGGCTGTAGAGTCCTGGAGTAGTTTAATATATTTTTTTTTGGAAAAAAAGTATAGTTATTATCCCTATATGGAAATTTCAAAGCTTCTTTACTCTCCAAAATATGATGCTATGTGCGCTTTTTGTTCCTTCCAGTTTTATTTTATATCATTGTGCTTCCAAGAACTGTTTTTCAATTAATAATGTATTTCCTTTTCAATAAAAACGTAATTTGTAACCACAGATGTATATGTATATGGGAGCGAGAGATCCAAGTAAACCTTAAGAGATTGCAGTAGAGTGGAGTTTTATAGTTCTTCTCATGTTACAAGATGAAATTCACTAACAGTGTTTAGTGCAACAAATGAAACATGGCTTATATTATAGAATAGACTACTATCAATGTCACTGTTATTTTTTTTTTAACTTGCAGTGCATACAAAATCTGTGGTACGGCCCACCTTGCTGTCTGCATACTAAAGATATAGGATCTGGATTATGACTTTAAACCCTACGTGGAAAATGAAAGACCAAAGTATTTTCACAACCTCTGAAGTACAAACAAGAGAAGATTGTAATACAGGCATACACCGCTTTACATACCCTCACTTTACACACACTTACAAGTACAAACACATTGGCCTTTATGGGAAATCTTGGTCAGCTTGACATGGCACCTCTCCCAGTTTTTAACATTGGCGTCTATGGGAAATCTTGGTCAGCTTGACATGGCACTGCTCCCAGTTTTTAACATTGGCGTCTATGGGAAATCTTGGTCAGCTTGACATGGCACCGCTCTTGGTTTTTAACATTGGCGTCTATGGGAAATCTTGGTCCCGCTTTACATACCCACACTTTACATATACTCGCAAGTACAAACACATTGTCGTCTATAGAAAATCTTGGTCAGTTTGACATGGCACTGCTCCCGGTTTTTAACACTGGCGTCTATGGGAAATCTTGGTCAGCTTGACATGGCACCGCTCCTGGTTTTTAGCATTGCCGTCTATGGGAAATCTTGGTCAGCTTTACATGGCACTTCTCCCGTTTTTTTAAATTGGCGTCTAAGGGAAATCTTGGTCAGCTTGACATGGTACTGCTCCCGGTTTTTTACATAGGCGTCTATGGAAAATTTGGTCAGCTTGACATGGCACTGCTCCCGGTTTTTAACATTGGCGTCTATGGGAAATCTTGGTCAGCTTGACATGGCACTGCTCCCGGTTTTTAACATTGGCGTCTATGGGAAATCTTGGTTAGCTTGACATGGCACTGATCCCGTTTTTTAACATTGGCGTCTATGGAGAATTTGGTCAGCTTGACATGGCACTGCTCCCGAACCACAAGTGACCGTAACACAAAACTTTGGGGGGAAACCTAGGGGGGACCTAGGACTACAATATATCCCATTTTAGGGTCGGTCAGCTTGCCTAGGTAATCAGTTATGCCTGTAAATGTCTATTGCAATTCAGTACATGCATTGAGAAGTGAAAAAAGGTATTGCTTTACGTTAGGTACATTTTGGTTTTACATACATGCTCTGGTCCCATTGGCTGTATCCTTTTAGAAGTGATTAACCCTTTAGAAATATCTGACCATAAATTAAATTTTTGCTGCAGATGCTTAAAATCTGACTTGCTTCTTAGCACAGCCAGCCAAACATTTCTGGAGGCATTCCTTACACTAGCTGTGCACAGAACACCTCCAGGTTCCAGTATGACAGAAAGTTGTAGATTGAAAAAGGAAGGGTATTTATATATTTTTTTATTTCCAACTTTTTTCCCACTGAAGTGGAGTTATTCTTTAATTGACCACCCCACGTGCTTTTACTGCGGTATGGTGGCTCCACTGCACAAAACCATGTACAGCTACGTTATTTTTCACTTTCGGGTCTGAAGCACACGTGGCGACAGCAACCTGCTTCCGCTGTGATCAGACACAGCGGGAGCCAATCAGCGAGTCCAGCAGACCTCATGTACGCTGGGACCCACCGATCGTTCCCAACAGAGGCAGAACGCCGGTCTGTCTGTGTAAACAAGGCAGATTGCCTTTATGTTAGTAGGGAAGACAGAGATCCTGTCTCCGCTCGCATGCAGAAGTGAACGCATATGTATGTAGCACCCCATATGTAAACGGCATTTAAACCACACATGTGAGGTATTGCCGCGAATGTTACAGCAAAAGCAACAACTCTAGCCCAAGACCTCCTCTGTAACTGTAAACTGGTAATCTGTAAAAAAATAAAATAAGTGTTGCCTATGGAGATTTTTAGGTAACGCCATTCGACAAATGTGCGCAATTTTAAAAGCACGACATGTTAGGTATCTATTTACTCAGCATAACATAATTTTTCATAATAGACAATTAAAAAACTTGTTTTAAAAATTTGCTGTGTGACATAAGTTGCAACAACCACCATTTTATTCCCTAGGGTCTCTGCTAAAAAAAATATATATCATGTTTGAGGGTTCTGAGTAATTTTCTTGCAAAAAATTATGATTTTTAAATGTCGGAGAGGAGTGCCAGGATTGGCTTGGTATGGAATTAATTAAAGTATATTTTTAAAACAAAAATGTGTTTAAAAAAACCACTGCGCAAATACAGTGTAAAAGAAGTTGCATCATCCACCATTTTATTCTCTAGGGTCTCTGCTAAATAAATATATAACGTTTGGCAGTTCTAAATAATTTTCTAGCAAAACAATGCCGATTTTTTTACATGTAGGAGAGAAGTGTCAGAATTGGCCTTGATGGGAACTGGTTAAAAGAGGGAGAGAGAATGAAAGAGAGTAAAAGAGAGAGAGAGAGAGAAAGAGAGTGGAGAAGTATGAACTGGTGTATTATGTAAATGCAAGCCTACAACAAATAATGTAAAAAACATTTACTGTATATACTCGAGTATAAGCCGACCCGAGCCGAGGTACCTAATTTTACCCCCCAAAAATGGGAAAACGTATTGACTCGAGTATAAGCCAGGGTGAGAATGCAGCAGCTACTGTAAGTGGAAAATAGGGTCAACAATGCCATTTGCACCCCCCTTACTGTGCCCATTTGCACGCCTCACTGTGCCCATTGCAGCCTCACTGTGCCCATTGCAGCCTCACTGTGTCCAACCTCACTGTGCCCATTGCAACCTCACTGTGCCCATTGCCACCTCACTGTGCCCATTGCCACTGTGCCTATTGCCACCTCACTGTGCCCATTGCAAATGTGCCCATCATAACCTCACTTTGCCCATTACAGCCTCCCTGTGCCCGAGTCCGTGTACCTGAAATTTTTACAGGCTGCGGGCGTCCATTCATTGTTTAAAAGTCGCGGTCTCCTCCTGGTCCAGTTTCGTGATAGGAGTTTGCCAGCAGCCTATAACGAACGTCTTCTCATCCTCGGACTCGGTTTCTCAGCATCACGGACGTTCTCTTGTCCGAGGATAAAAAACATCCGTGATAGCGTAACACTGAACACAGTGTCTGCTGGGAAACCAAATCCAAGGATGAAAGGACATTCGTGATAGGCAGAACACTGAACACAGTGTCTGCTGGGAAACGCCTATCACGGAAGGGACCAAGGGGAAAGCTGCGACTTTCCAACAGGTACACTGACTCGAGTATAAGCTGAGGGGGGTATTTTCAGCCCTAAAAAAAAGGCTGAAAAACGTGGCTTATATACTCGAGTATATACGGCAACTGTGTTTTAAAATGTTGTACATTTTTTTAATAAAATGTGGTTAACACTAGACATGTGCATTCGTTTTCGTTAGAATGAATTTTCATACGAAAATCGGGTTTTTCCGTAATCGCTTTAACAAACGATAACGAAAGCGCAAGAAACGAAAACCGAAAGATCCGACATAAAAAATGCTTTATTTTCGTTTTCGTTGCGGTAAAAATTCGATATAGAGAGATTCAACATTATAGAGAAAAGATTCGGTATTATAGAGAAAAGATTCGACATTACAGGGAAAAGATTTGACATTATAGAGAAAAGATTCGACACTATAGAAATAATAGATTCGACATTACAGAGAATAGATTTCGATTTATGAGAAAATAGATTCGACATTATTACTAGTCATACAACATTAGAATTCTTGTAGGCGGAATATTCTAACAGAAATGTACGATTCGACGTCCTGTCGAATATTCTTTTGACCATTCGACAGAAACCAAGTATTATTGGATTTTCGGACGAAAGCTATTCCCCAACGAAAAACGAAATAAATCAAAACGATTTTCAGGAGTAACTAAATAAATGTATTTTCCAAACTAAAACAAAAAAAAAACGAAACAAAATATTCCAGTCTGCACATGTCTACTTAACACACAAGGTGAAAATGATGGTAAAACTTATTTTGCCCCAAATCACTCACTTTTGTGCTGGAGGCCTATTAGGAAGGTTTTATACGTTTTTTTTATTTACTCTGAATATTTGTATATTACTTCTTGTTTATTTCTCTCATATCGCATTTACTGTAGATACACTTTTAAAGTGTTATTTTGGCTTTTTTCCTTAGTAAATAAAAATGCAATGCGATTTCCTATCTGCCTGAAGGAAATTGTCGAGCTGTTGGAATGTTTTCATCGTACAAAATTATATTAACTTCTAATACAATCAGCGAGCGTAGAGCGTAGAGAGCAGCGCACACTTCACGGCACTCTGTGCCTCAATTCAAACCATTTATCCCGGATTTATTTGTGAGCGCAGATTTATTCCTATGGCTTGGCACATACATGAACTGAAGCGACTAATTACATTTCTCTTTCACTGGCTGGAAAAGCCCCCACCAGTCCCGAGCATGAAGGAGTAACCCAAGAGGCAGAGAAGTTCATTTTAATAAACAGCACTGCCGGCACCATGCCATGTGGCTCGTAGAGGAGCTGCACAAATCACTGCGAACAAGGCAGTTCTAGAATGGAAGGGGGATTGCTAGTGATTTGTTGCTCCATTTATACATAACTCCATTTACTGGCCTATTGTTCTTTTCTATTGCCAGGCAATAAAGCCACTCATTTTTAATGAACAACAACATCATATTCCGTAATTGTTCTTGAAATGTTACTATAAGAACACTTTCATTATTGTGTTTTAATGACTTTATGTTTGCATTATTAATTAGAATTGAATTAAAGAGACGCTTTGGTCAAATGGGAAAAAAAAAGTGTTTCAGGAAATTGTTGCTTTATTTGAAGGGGAACTCTAGACCAGAACTTCTCAAGTATTTTTCACTCAAGGCACCTTTAAAAATGTGCACAATCTCAAGGCACCCCATTCTAAAATGTAAACAAATACAGGAATAGTTTTACAAAGGGATATACAAAAGTAGGACACCCACTTAAAGGAACACTAAAGGTTCGTTTTTTATTAGATCAATTGATTGCTGTAAGCTAGAGCATTTAAATATCACTTACCTCGTTTTTCCTTTTGACCTCCAAAATACAGTAATCCAGGTTTGAAAATGCCATTTCCTGTCTCTCCTCTTATTGCTTTCCACCAGCACCTGCATGGTGGAAAGCAGAATGTGCTCACCCCCTCCTTATGACTACAGCCCTGCGTGAAGATGCTCTCTTAACCCTCATAGGCATGGAGGCTAAGCCTAATGGGAACTGTAGTTCCCATTAGGCCGTGATGTAGCAAGAATGAATGCGCACCGGAAACCAGGAAGTCAGTCAGAATAACGATTCAGGAGTGACAGAGGTGAATAAAACAGCTCGATTCCAACAGGTATCAAACTAGTTATAATGCAAAATATTACTTTTTACTTTATCAGCTACTGTCAGACTTTAATTTAAGAGGAAAATATTTTTGTCTTTACAACCCCTTTAAGCCCCGGACCATTTTGCTAGTCAAAGACCAGACCACTTTTTGTAATTCGGCACTGCGCTGCTTTAACTGACAATTGCGCGGTCATGTGACGTGGCTTCCAAACAAAATTAACGTCCTTTTTTTCCCACAAATAGAGCTTTCTTTTGGTGCTATTTGATCACCTCTGCATTTTTTATTTTTTGCGCTATACACAAAACTAGAGTGACATTTTAAAAAAATATTTTGTACTTTTTGCTATAATAAACATCCCAATTAAAAAATAAAATAAAAAAACAATTGTATTTTTCTACAAGTTTGTGGTAAAACAAATCACAATGTGTTTATTGATTTGTGCAAAAGTTATAGCGTCTACAAAATAGGGGACCGTTTAATGGCACTTTGATTATTATTGTTTTATTTTACTAGTAATGGTGGCGATCAGGGATTTTTATCGTGACTGCCACATTATGGCAGACACATCGGACACTTTTCATATTATTTTGGGACCATTCATATTTATACAGCAATCAGTGCTATTTTTTTTTTACTAGTAATGCTGGAGATCAGCACTTTTTATCGAGACTGCGACATTATGGCAGACAAATCGGACACTTTTGATGCTATTTTGGGACCATTCACACTTATACAGCGATCAGTGGTATAAAAACACACTGATTACTGTATAAATGTGTCTGGCAGAGAAGTGGTTAACCACTAGGGGGCTAGGAAGGGGTTACGTGTGTCCTAGGGAGTGATTCTAAGGCCCCATACACACGAGCAGACAGATTTGTTCAAATCAGTCGGACAGACCGATTTGAACAAATCTGTCTGCTGGGGACGTATTGGTTTGATCGTGTACACGCGATCAAACCAAAATCCCCGCCGGCAGACGGCGCGCTGACGTGGCGGTGATGTTGACGCCGCCAAGTCACCGCACCAGGAAGTAAAACACTTCCGCGCATGCGTTGAAACCATTAGACGCGTGTGCGAGAAGACATGTCTGCTGGTTAGCGTACTAACCAGCAGACATGTCGGGCGGACGGGTTCCCAGCCGACAGATTTGAAAGCATGCTTTCAAATCTGTCGGCTGGCCAAATCCGCCGGCTCGCCCGTACACACGATCGAATCTGTCTGCTGGGACGGTCTGGCAGACCGTTTCCAGCAGACAGATTTGATCATGTGTACGTGGCCTTACTGTGTGGGGGTGGGGATTACTGTGACATGACGCTGATCACTGCTCCCGATGACAGGGAGCAGACAATCAGTGTCCTGTCACTAGCCTTATTTACACTGGCCTCTCCCCGTTCTGCTGCTATGTAACACAATCGCGGGACACCAGCGGACATCGAGACCGTGGGTCCCGCGGGCACGGTCACGGAGCTTGCGGCAGTGGTGCAACTTGCCGCCAGTGGCATGCGCGTGCCCACATATCGCAAAATTCAAAGTAGCGTAAATAGACGTTACTTTGAGCAGCTGTGCCATTCTGCCCACGTAAATGTACATGGTGCGGTCGGCAAGTGGTTAACGTACATCTGTCACAAAGCTGGGCCTTTCAAATTGAGGCATTGATTAAGAAATGTATTAACACTGAATGAATTCTGGATGTGTAAAGCAATATGTAAAGTTCAAATAAAAATAGAAATGAAAAGATACAAATCTGAACTGTCATCCACTGAACATCAGTTTACAATGGAGAATTCAAATTTTTTTTTTTCTTCTATAAAAAAGAAGTATAATGTAATACGGTATCCCTATTTGTATTAATTGCTCTGCTTGCAGTGTGTAGTAGGAAAGGGATACCCAGTAAAGCCCTGTAATAAAATGTTTTATTATTGTAATTTCAGAAATAAAAAAAATTAGAAATAAGCGAACACTCAGCCAAAAATATACTGCTTTGTGTTTCTGAGTTGACAGCTTGCCATTGGCTAAATATATCCTTATGGGAAAAATATCTTCTTGGTCATAACCAACAATACCGACTTAAGATTTGAAATGTGTTGCTATTATTGGCTATTATCACAAAGTCTAAACTGTGCTTACTGCATAACCATAAGTCCGTAAAAACTATTTTGTTTGGAGCTGTGCTTTTTTTATTGGTTCCCATTGAAGTCTTCATGTTAAAGGGATTTTTGGATCAATGACTTTTATTTAAAGTGAGTTGCAGACTTTATACTTGGTCAGCAACTTTTGTTTTGTCAACATGATAGAGTCTTTTAAAGGTTAAAGAGTAAGATGAGGTAGGGTGAGGGTGAGCAATTAAAGTGGTATTAAAGCTTCATTTTTTTTTGTTTTTTATAACAAATATGGTATACTTACCTGCTCTTGACTGACCTGCACAGAATCCTGACCTCAACCCGATAGAACAACTTTGGAATGAATTAGAGCAGAGACTGTGAGCCAGGCCTGACCTCACAAATGCACTTTTGGAAGAATGGTTAACCACTTAAATACCATCCGCCGTCAATTGACGGCGGCACGATAACTCCACTGCTCTGACAGGACGTCATACGATGTCCTCGTTTTTTAGAGCCACCGCCACATTACTGGTAACGCGATACGCGTGCCTGGCCGCCGCGTTTAGCTGCCGGGCACCCGCGATTGCCCAGTAACTGAGCAGGACCGTGGATCTCTGCGTGTAAACACAGAGATCCACGTCCTGTCAGGGAGAGGAGACCGATGCTGTGTACATAGGGACACAGATCGGTCACCTCCCCCAGTCAGTGCCCTCCCCCTACAGTAAGAATCACTCCCAGGGTAGACATTTAACCCCTTTCCCGCCCCCTAGTGTTAACCCCTTCCCTGCCAGTCACATTTATACAGTAATCAGTGCATATTTATACCACTGTTCACTGTATAAATGTGAATGGTCCCAAATATGTGTCAAAAGTGTCCGATGTGTCCGCCATAATGTCGCAGTCCCATGAAAAATTGCAGATCGTCGCCATTACTAGTAAAAATATTTTGTAGGCACTATAACTTTTGTGTAAACCAGTCACTATGCGCTTATTGTGATTTTTTTTTTTTTTTTTAACAAGAATATGTATCGGCCTTAACTGAGAAATGTTTTCTTTTTTTTTCTTTTTTTTTTCAATTGTGATATTTAGTATAGCAAAAAGTAAAAAATATTGTGTTTTTTTTCAAAATCGCCGCTCTTTTTTTGTTTATACCTCAAAAAATAAAAACCGCAGAGGTGATCAAATACCACCAAAAGAAAGCTTTATTTGTGTGAAAAAAAGGATGTCAATTTTGTTTGGGAGCCACGTCGCACGACCGCGCAATTGTCAGTTAAAGTGACACAGTGCCGGAAGCTGAAATTTCACCTGGGCAGGAAGGGGGTATATGTGCCCAGTAAGCAATTGGTCAAACATTCCCATAGACCTTGTGGACAGCCTTCCCAGAAGAATTGAAGCTGTTATAGCTGCAAAGGGTGGGCCAACTCAATATTGAACCCTACGTATATATGGCAATAACATTGCAATATAGTGTATATTGTGTATCTCATACCTAATGTCTCGTAATGTTCTCTTATTTTCCCGCCACGTTTCTTGGCGTTTTTTTGCTTGGCAGTTTTTCTATGGGAAACACTGCAGTGGAGCATACACACAGCCGGTTTTCCCGACCAAAGTTGACATGGCAGTTTTCCTGTTTGGAAAACCAGCCGTGTGTACCAGCTTTAAGTGCTCAGGGTGCCTTCATGTCAGTTACCTCTAATGTTAGATTGTTAGATGCATTGAGGCAGAAATGCTAGTAGGTAGAATGGCTTTACGTGTTGATCTCCACCAGCTTCACTAGCATTTCTAACTTCTACAATAGGACCCTGAAACAGAGCTAATAATGGTCCTCCGGGCCTGAAATATGATCACACCCTCTGAAGTGAAGTGGTGTGCATTGTATGCCAATGTTGTACCGTGTTTCCCCGAAAATAAGACCTACCTCAAAAATAAGACATATCACTATACTATGCAATATAAGCCCTTCCCCCAAAAATAAGCCCTAGTTTAAAATGCTTGTAAAATCCTATAAGCCACTCTATTACAGTATTATATAATGTACAATTTGTGCGTTTCTGTAATATAATTAAAGGGAAGAGAGCCCCGGCGGGTCACAGAAGCACAGAGTGGCGCTATAACAAAGGTATTTGGCACGATTATATTACAGAAACACACACATTGTACATTAAATAATACTGTAATAGCATGGATTATAGGATTTTATAAGCATTTTAACTCAGTTGACACTGGAGATTTCTGTCAGGCAGGCAGGGAGAGGTTGGAGAAAATAGCACATTACATAGTAAGAACTACCCCAAAAATAAGCCCTACTTGGTCTTTTGTTGCCAAAATTAATATAAGACCCGGGCTTATTTTCGGAGAAACAAGGGTATTTTTCATTCCAACTGTATGCACCTTAGGTGGATACAATAAGATTTAAATTATAACTTTGGATATACTGGAGAGGCATTATAACACCTCACAGTTTTTATTGCTGTCTCTGAGATTCACCTTCTCATGTTTGCTGAAAATTCAAAATTTTGAGTTGTCCCCAGAACAGTAAGGCCGCGTACACACGAGCAGACAGATTTGTTCAAATCGGTCGGGCCGACCGATTTGAACAAATCTGTCTGCTGGGGACATATTGGTTTGATCGTGTACACACGATCAAACCAAAATCCCCGCCACCAGACAGCGCGGTGACGTGGCGGTGACGTTGATGCCGCCACGTCACCGCACCAGGAAGTAAAACAGTTCTGCGCATGCGTCGAAACCATTCGGCGCGTGTGCGAGAAGACATGTCTGCTGGTTAGCGTACTAACCAGCAGACATGTCGGGCGGACGGGTTCCCAGCCGACAGATTTCAAAGCATGCTTTGAAATCTGTCGGGTGGCCAAATCCGTCGGCTCGCCCGTACACACGATCAAATCTGTCTGCTGGGACGGTCGGGCCGACCGTTTCCAGCAGATAGATTTGATCGTGTGTACGCGGCCTAAGAGTGGGGATGGCTTTAAATGGCGGCACTTGTTTTGGTGACCCTGGTGACATCCTGGGATTCCCTCACTTTGGTGGAATTTCCTCTCATTTCCTATTTTGGCTATGGGAGAAGAAGTTAAAGGAAATCTCCCCAATGGGACATAGATGGCAAAAAAATAAATAGCAGGTGTTGTGCCCCTTCCTTACTACAGTAAAACCTTGGATTACGAGCATTCTACTTTAAAGTGGACCTAAAGTCCAAAAAAACTTTATAATCCCAGAGGTGTATGTACAAAATGTTCCCTTCTTTGTCCAGGCAGAGGAACCTAATACATCTAACGGGCATTAAAAACTTGTGACCAGGAACCACTTTATCTTTCTAATGTAAACTCTTTTTGCACAATCTATTTCATTTTGGCTATGCTGTGTGGCCACCCAAAACACAATGCATTGTATACTTTTTGGGTCTTCATATTGTGCTTAAAGTGGAGTTCCACCCATTTTTTTATGTTTGTCTGTGCTGCATGCCCTAATCTCATAGTGTTCAGAATGGACAATTTTTATTTATTTTGTTGCAAATACCTTTATTTTGTAGTCCTTCATTACTTCCTCCTCCTTATTAGCCTAGTCTATTAAGTCACAAGGCTATTTGCAAGGGTTTCTGGGATAGGCATCATATTTCCCAGTAGTCCTTGCAAACCTGACTGAAACCTATTACATTGCTTGTGCAGCACTGTGCATGTGCGAGACATGCAAAGCTGAAATCCAGGAAGTCATACAGTCTGGCTTCATGATGCCCACACTTAAGATGGCCACGGTCTATTTCTAGATTATAAACTAAATGCTGTAACACCCTAACAGAACAGACCTTAATTTACAGACTAACTTTACTAGAATACATTAAGCTTGTGTATTACAGGTATTTATATTTAAAAAGTGAAATTGTGAGTGGAACTCCCCTTTAACCTGTTTTATTGTAATAAACCTTATCTGCATAATTGAATCATGGGTCGTTGCTTTTTATGAAACTCCAAATGTGAACAGGGTTTAGTCCCTAATGCCATAAACATTTTGTAAGCCACAACAGAACATGGGAAATTTGCTGATGTTTTATGTCGCTGGGTCCCTTGTTGCTCATTTTAGCTGTATTAATATACCACATTTGGCATCCAACAGATATTTGGTCCTGCCTTGTACAACCTGTGGGAAAGTTATAATTAGTCTGTTCATTTTATCTTTATACATTTTTATTAAATCATGTGTATTACAGATTGCTACTAGCATCTATAGATTAGCAGTTGCCCAGCTTTGCTTCTGATTCCAAAATACTGTTTGACTGTATTTGTTCTTGCAGTATATCAAACTATCTAAGATTAATTTGTACCTGGGCACAGAATGACAAAGAGCTCTTTTATATAAAATGTTACAGTGGAAATGCTCGTAATCCAAAGTACTTGCATATCAAAGCGAGTTTCCCCATAGAAGTCAATGGAAACTAAAATAATTAGTTCCGCATTGACTTCAATGGTATGCAATACCACATGTAGCCAGAGGTGGGTGGCGCGGAGAGCCTCGGAAACGCCTGAGGACAGCTTGGCTGAACTCGGAAAACCTCGGAAAGGCTCAGGAACTGAGTATTTCTGAGGATTTTCAAACAGTTTTGAATGGCTCAGATCGGCTCCACTCTGCTCCAGCGCTCCCTCACCTCAGGTCAAACGTGGTATTACACACCGCTGTGGCTTGAATCCTGCTTGTTTTGCGAGACAACACTCGCAAACCGAGTCAGGATTTTTTCAAATACAGTGCTCTTATTGCGAAACGCCCGTTAACCACGTTACTCGCAATCCGAGGTACCACTGTATTGTTATTAAGGTTACCAAGCGCCAGTAAATTTACTCTGCAAAGGCACATTGCTGGCGGTATAGCCGCAGTGTCCCATTGATTTCAATGGGCAGGAGCGGTGGAGGAGCGGTATACACACCAGTCCTTCACCGCTCCAAAGATGTGGCTTGCAGAACTTTTTTTCCGTCCTGCCAGCGCATCGCTCCAGTGTGAAAGCCCTTGGAGAAAGCCGCTGTTTCAGGCACTATTTTTAGCGCAATAGTGCCTGCAAACCGCCCCAGTGTGAAAGGGGTCTAAGGAAGGTTACTAAAAGAGTGTCGAAAATCCGACTGGTTCAAGGAGTCAGAGTGGCTGGCCATCTTAAAATTGTGCAGTACCTTTAATTAATCATTTATCCACACTCAATAACAAGGGCAGATGCACAAATGAATGGGACACCCTCTTGAGTTTATATTAACAAAATCTCTCTATTCACTTAGTTTGGTCCTTTATACTTTTTCAGTGGTGTACCATATACTGCCATGGGTTCACTTTAAAGCACACATACATGGATTGCCTCTTCGAACCATCAGTCTGTTTTCTATGGTGTTTTCTCGTAATGGGTTAAGAAGTACAGAACCTGGAAATTATATGGAAGTTGGTCGGTGTTTGTTTTTGGTAATTCTTTCTGCTGAAGCCAATCATGGTGAAACATGTTTAGGCCACTACTTGAAGTAGATAATGGAATAGAGTTAAGCCTCGTACACATGAACGTTTTTCTCTGCAAACACCAGCAAGAAAACTGCTTCTTGCCGAGATTACTGAGCGTGTGTACGAGGCATTCAGGTTTCTTGTCAGGAAATCTGACCAAAATCTCGACGAGAAAAAAAACCTTCTTGTCGGCCTGTTTCCCGACGAGAAACCCGAGAGTGTGTATACTTACCTGTCGCTGTGGAAACCCGCGCATGCTCGAAATGACTTTGACGCATTTGCGCGGTAGCGTCCATGGCATAGGTAGGGTGAAGGAAGATGGCGGTGACGGCATCGAATGTGGCGAGCGCATGCTTGTCGTACGCGATGACGTCACCACGTTCTTTCCTTTCAAGAGAACCACGGTTCTTTTGAAACAAATGTCTGTACACTTGCCAAGAATCTTGTCAGGGAAAATGACAGGTTTTTCCTGACGAGATTCTCGGTAGTGTGTACGAGGCCTCAGACTGAGCCAACCGTTATATGTTTTTGAGGACTGGTATCCCTGTGCTTTTAATGTGTTTCTGTTTATTATTTCAATGAAATCTTTGTAGTTTAAGAAAAAATATAGTGAGTATTCTGAATGGGCCCTTTAAAGCCCTGCTTCTTTTTTTATACATTTGTGCTATTTTAGGGTGGATTTCATCCTACTCTTTAACTAGGTTTGTAAATGATAGCAATCTTTCAGATTAAATCTGTAAAAATACATTTTGGTTTGTAGTCGTCTTTATAGTTGCAGCGCATGACCAATCATGTGTTGACGTTTCCATTCTTTATAGAACCATAGTTCTTTATTAATTATTTTCTTCAATCACTGTGACAACAGAGACACTTTTCTTTTATAAGTTGCACTTGGTTAGACCAAGTAAAGTCACAATAGCCAGAAATGTTTTAGAGGTACAATGTTCCAGTCCAACGAATGACAGGATAGGAATCACTTTAGCAGGGAAAGAGGTTAATGTGCATTCAAAATTCAAATCAATGACATAGAGATTAAGTTGCCAAAATAATGTTTTGTTAGGATTTATTTTTCTTGAATTAATATTGCTCTCCACATTTTATGTACCAAACAACACTTAGTTTTGGCACAGGCTTTTATGTGTAAAGCTGCCAAGTACAAACCATTTACATTTATATAGAAATCATATTTTGCTTTACTAGATACACTTTGCAAACAATGGCTACAGTGTGTGTAGTAGATCTTCGAAATGAATAGCTGTACAATTCTTTACTGTTATATTTCCGTACGTCATCTTTTTTTTTTTATACAAAGAGCACCAGATTTTCAAGATGACATTTGGGGACATCCTACTGACTACTCCCGCTTTAAACCACACCCACAAAATAATGCTTCTATTTGTAGCCACAGCTATAAAAATCTTAAAAAAATGAAAACATGACTGAGCAGTGCCTAGGAGAGCCGGTCTGGAAGGCGAATGGCATACATGCGTGGCTGGCTCCAACAATGTCATATTAGGGTACAATCTGGAAGCTCTTACTGGTGCCATCCCTAACATACCTACCTGGCAATAAAAAATAGAAGTAGACTTGGGGCACTGCTAGTATTTTGAAAGACCTGGGGCATTCTGAGAAGAGGAATGATGTGGCACCCATACTGCTCTATGGCCAATAGTTGATGTGTCCAAATTGTGCTAATGGTGGGAGGGACATTACAGGGTTTGGTTAAAAAAGACCTGAGCCTATTCTGTTGACGCTTAAGATTGCGTGATGCACAGAGCATTAGAATGAGGTACAATGCAAGTGCAGAAGTCAAGAGTAATAAACGCACAGAGTGCCTCCTAAGCAAAAATGACTCTCTCATCCTAATACAACCCCCCACCCCTCTGACAAAACCACCTCCAGCATAATACATTTCCTCCTTCCTCAATTCCTGAATTGTACGCAACACACTTAGGCATTGCGTTACATCTGCTATTCTGCTGGTGTGCACCCTGGGTCTTGGCACCACATCCCACATTTCTTTTTTTTTTATATGTGAATAAAGGGAAATCCTCCAAAATGACTCCTCTGCCCTATGCTAATTCCCCCCCCCCCCTGGCTTCACCACCTTTGCCCTGCCCTTGTTTACCCCACTTTTTTTAATGAAGCACCCATCAATGCAGCCTACCAGCTCCCATCAATGCAGCCTACCAGTGCCAATCACACAATCCTCCGCCTGCTGACGTCGAGACTTAGTTGTATGCTGCAGAGAGAAGCGAGAAGGAACTAGGCGGCTGCCTAGTTTGCCTATTGGTAGCACCAGCCCTGAAAGCCAGCAGCTACATACTTCACATAAAGAAAAAATACTTGGGAAAAATGTTGGGACCTGAGCTGCCATTTGAAACCAAGGAGCCTCATACAACCTACCTGACATGGCACCAGGGTACAACCTCCCCGACAAAGTCCCAAAAGCACTGTTTGTTCATGGTTTCACTTAAACATATTTTTTTATGAGATGTCAAGGAGGCCTGGTGGAATTTTTTCTTCATGGTGGCTTTGGAACCTACTTTGAACGTTCTCAGCAAAGAAGCAGAGGTATCATCCCCACACCCCCATACACACCAACCAATAATGTTTCCCCTGCATTGCAAATACAGTACATATATGTCTGTTTTTATTTTTCAATCCAATACAGATATCAGAACTTATTTAGTGAATACAGAAGTGCTAGTTACGAAGACCTGAAAAGCAAGGTGGTTAATTGGGGCATAATTGGCAGCAATATGGACACTATGAATGGCAGAAAGGCTTGCAATAGCTGAGGAGTGTACCTGCCATTCTCCTCTGTTTTTGCTGTTTTCATGTTGGCATGCTGCCAGTCTGTATGTCTTCTCTGGCTCTCTTCATCTTGGCAGGGGGGCATGGAGACTTTCTGGGGCTCCTACAGACCATCTGTGCTCATCTACTTTCATGCACTCTTAGCAGACTTCAGCCACTTCCTGTCTACATATAATTCTTCAAGCATATGCAATAGTCGCTATGGACTGGCTTCCTGAGAGTGACATTGGTGAATCATGTCCACACAATAAGGTTGATTTACTAAAGGCAAATAGGCTGTTCACTTTGCAAGGGAAGTTGTACTTTGCTAGAGAATTTTCCAAAGAGTTTTGTGAATGTTGTGACATTTCTTTTGTAAAGAATACCCAATTTTCTGACCAAAAGAGAGTTTATTGTAAATAACTCCACTTTCGTAATTTACGAATCGTTGGTATTTTAGTTTGAATTTGGCACATTCATTGGGCCACATTTTAAATTTTTTACTACTATTTTGACCATGGGCGGACTGACCATTGAGTCACTTGGGCACATGCCACTAGGGGACCCCATCAGGGTTGCCAGGCTCAGTAAAACCAGGGACAGTATGTACAAATCTATGTTTTTTTTACATCTGTCCCTGATATGTCCAAAACCGACATGCTTTTGATGTGAAAATCCCGAGATTTTAGCTGCCCCGCCTCTGTACTGCCTCCTGGCATAGTGGCCATCTGTAAGCCCGGGGGGGCCCCATAATCTTCTATTGCCCAGGGGCCCCATGAGTTGTCAGTCCGCCCCTGATTTTGAGGACAAGTCACTGTCAAAAGCAAAAGTGTCACAGATTCTTTATGACTTTGATGTAACACATTAACAAGATGGCTTAATACCAGAATAAATGAGGAGCAGCCTTGTAGAGTTTCTAACAGTGTTCTTAATTGCACAAAATTGGATGATGGAATTCAGCAGAGATTCATCTTATTAACTAATCTTAAGCTTGGTACACACGGGCAGGGCTGATCGACATAAAACTGAGGAGCTCACAAGGAGGTCCTGTACTAACAATGTGACTTTAGTACATTAATCTCTGAACTGAGCTTTTGTGTTCCGACAGGGGGACCCCCCGCTAGAACACACCAACTAGTGCTTGCAGTTATTGGCTGAAAGCGCTGATTGGATGCCGATCGGCTGCTGGTTTTCCTGCAAGCTCGTTCAACAGAAACCAGCCGTAAGATTGGCTTCTGTCAAACAAGGACATGTACACATGGCTGGTATCTACTGACCCTGCTGATTTCAGACAATAAATCAGCTCTTGTGTTTGGGGCTTAAGGGAAAATTTCCTTGCAAAGTTAAAATTCTTTTGCAAAATAAACAGCCTATTTACCCTTAGTAAATTACCTCTATACTTTAAACATTCTACTGGTACCTGTGGGTTTCCAATCCTTTGCAGGTCTTTAACCACTTAAGCCCGGCACTGCATTACTTTAACTGACAATCACAAAGTCATACAACGCTGTACCCAAACAAAATTGATGTACTTTTTTCCCCTTTTGTCTTTTGGTGGTATTTGTTCACCTCTGCAATTTTTTATATTTTTTTTGCGCTGTAAACAAAAAAAGACTGACAATTTTGAAAAAAAATATATATATTTTTTTACTTTCTGCTATAATACATATCCCCCAAAAATATGTAAAAATGTATTTATCAGATTAGGCCAATATGTATTCTGCTACATATTTTTGGTAACATTTTTGCAATAAGTGTATATTGATTGCTTTGCACAAAAGTTATAGCATCTACAAAATAGGGGAAAGATTCAGGGACTTTTTATTTATTTTTTTGTTTGGCGGTGATTTGCAATTTTAGCGGGACTGCGACATTGCGGCGGACAAATCTGACCCTAAGTGACACTTTTTGGTGACCAGTGACACCAATACAGTGATCAGTGTTAAAAAAATGCACTGATCACTGTATAAATGGCACTGGCAGGAAAGGGGTTAACACTAGTTGTGATCAAAGGGTTAAGTGTTACCTAGGGAGGTGCTTTCTAACTTTCAGGTGGATGGACTCACTGGGAATAGAGAGAGATCGCTGTTCCCGATCACTAGGAACATCTGATCTCTCTCTCCTCCCCTTTCAGAATAGGGATCTGCTTTGTTTACAAAGGCAGATCCCTGTTCTGCCTCTCTTTCCCGCAATTACACCTGCAAAAGCCAGTAATTGAACTGATGTAGACAGTACGGTGATTCTCGCTGAAGAGCCACCTTTGACGCAGTATAACTGTGGCGACTGATCGGCAACTGGTTAAAGGAGAAGTATAGCCCAAGCTCATTTGGCTGTACTTCTCCTGTGGGTCACAGGAGTGCAGTCGCTGAAAGCCTGCGCTGGCCCCTCCCACTACCTCCACAGCCCAGTGCTCCAGTGAGCGTTGGGGGGTAAGACCAGAGAGCTAGTAAATGACAGTCACCGTCTCTCTGCTCAGGGAGCTCTAAGAACTGAGCGATTGGCGGTGTTTGATCAATTGGTTCTCAGTGTTAGGCCGCATAAACACGATCAGTCAAAACCGATTGTGTGTGCGCCCCATCGGTCAGTTATCCTTCAGTCAAAAAAAGAGAACTTGCTTTAAAATTTAACCGATGGACGCCTAACTGATAGGTAAAAACCGATCGTTAGTATGCAAAAGCAGAATCAAGTCGACGCATGCTTGGAAGCATTGAACTTCGTTTCTTTCAGCACGTCGTTGTGTTTTACGTCACCGCGTTCTGTCACGATAATTTTTTTAACCGATGGTGTGTAGGCACATCAGACCATCAGTCAGCTTCATCGGTTAACCGATGAAAACGGTCCTTCGGACCGTTCTCATCGGATGGACTGATCGTGTGTACATGCCCTTAGTGCCGGCAGGGGACAGATTCAGCATCGGACCAATGCTACATCCACCTAAATATACTTATACTTAAAAAAACAAAAAACAATTCCCATACTTCCCTTTACTGAGCTGCACCAAGAATTTGGGATATTTAAAAACATAAACGAAAAGATGGAAGAAGAGAATAAAGCAACTAAGAAAAGGTAGAGAGCACATGTTTTCCAAATATTATAAGCCTGTAAAGAAAATTATTTCACAGACTGTTTAAAAAATCCCTCCCTATATGAAATGTAATACTCAGCATTTTCAGAGTAAGAAAATCAGAAAATGTATTTGAGAAAAAATAAATAAATGAGTTTGCGTTGCTCACCTACACGGACATAGATATGTCAACTCTATAGGTATCCGGTTCTGTTTTTTCTGGCAATATTTTTTTTGCCCATAAGAGGAAAGCCAAATGAATCCTTTTCAGAATAAGTAAATCAATGGAAAATGTTGTGAGTGCAAAAAGAGAAGACAAATAACATACAGTAAATTCAATGTTAGGAGGTCCAGTATGTCAGTACAGTGATAAGTAGTAAAGTCATCCTTCCTCCTTGTCATTTTGTCTCATGATGTATATTGATTGTATACAATGTCTCCATGTCCCGCTAATGAAAAAGAACAGAGCCATTGATTTTCTACAAAGGAAGCACTGGGTGTATTCCCTTCATTTGATGGCGGCGTTGTGTTCTGACTGCCTACTGCTACTGATACGACAACATTATCGATTTCTCTGTTTGTTTCAGATATGCGCTGTTAGTGGTTATGTTAGAGGTAAAATACTTCCATAAGCAATATCATTATTTTTATGGGTTGTATCTGTGGAAAGCTTTAAAGATCTGTCGGTATATTCAGGATATTACATTTGAAAAAAACATGAAAACATGCACTTATAATCCTAACTGATATCAGCAGGTAGAGGATATTAGTTCTATACTTCAAGGGCAGCAATTTAACCCTTTAACTCTATTAAAGTAGGGTGACCCGACATCCCCAGTTTCAGGGGACAGTCGCCTGATTGAGGACACTGTCCCCGGACCAAGTCTGTCCCTGGTTTTGTCCCCAGATTGGATTTAATAGGGGGCAGGGGCAATTTCAAAAACAATCAGTGCAGAATTAAAATAAAGAAAAAATTGAATTACACACCCCGTTCCGCCATGCCTACTAGCTTAGGGGGGTGTATTTTTCCCATTATCTGTGCCCCTTTCTGATGATCATGTGCTGGTCGGAGTGGAGGGAATATTTCTTCAGTTTTCGGGCGCATACCCATTAAGCTTCGCTCGCATTTTCTTCTGCCTTGGCTCAAATCCTGGTCAGCCATCTGCCTATCTCCTTGCCTTCCCTGGCGGAGTGATCTTCCTCCGCTCCCCATCCAGTAGTAGCCGGGGGTCCGGAGAGTAACACATTAAAGGCTGTGAGGTGGGCGGCGACGGGCAGAGAGTCGTTGATTGTTGCCATTACTAGTAAAGAAAAAATATGTCCCGGATTTCATTTAAAAAATCTGGTCACCTTATATTAAAGAGGAATTGTATTATAACAGAGGGTGTTACATTTTTTAAGGCTTCTTATGTCAAAGCATTTGGAATATTATTTATTACTGTAGTTTTGTTAATTAGATTTTGTTTATTATGCTTATTAATGATGCTTACGATTTACGCTTTTTTATGTTTTGATCAGGGGTCAAGTCCTGGGGAAAAAAGTGTGGGAACTCCCACCCAAGATCTACTCCCCCACCAAAAAAAAAAAAATGATACGCTCATATGCATAATTACTAAACCGCAAGTTTTTTTTTTTTTCGAAAGAAGCAAGCTCTTTCTAAATCCCGCGATAACTCATGACCTCCGCAATGTCTCCTGGGAACAATGACAAAGCTCCCAGGAGACATTGCGGCATCGAAAAATGACGGAATACCCGCACACTACCTGATGAATCCAAATACAGGAAGCGGCCAGTAACATAAAGGATTACTAAGGTTTGCCTGCCCCTGACAGTGGCTCGAGCTGGGCATTGCCGCTTAGTGAAGGATTGGCTCGGGCGGCTCGGCTGCTCTCGGCTGCTCTAGTCCTGCAAAGGGAACTGCGTTCCTGCTGTGAAAAAAGTGCAGGAACTCCGTTGCCACTCGTTCCCGCAGGACTTGAGCCCTGGTTTTGATGCAGAGAAACTCTTGCATTTTTGCTGCATGAAAATGCATTGTGGCAGGCGCAGCACTATGAAGTGCCTTTATGTGCTTGTTTTAGCGATGCTTTACCGCTGCTGTGCGGACGGGAGCGGGGTGCTTTTAACCCCAAAGAAGGGGTTAACAAGGGGTTAAAAGCACCCAAAAAACGCCACTGCCGATGTGCTTTGCAGACGCTTTGACAGCGCTGCCTATTGATTTCAATGGCGGGGACGGTTTGGGAGCGGTGTATACAGCGCTCCCGCACCACCCCAAAGACGCTGCTTGCAGGACTTTTTTACCTGTCCTGTAAGCCCAATGCTCCAGTGTGAAAGCACAACGCCCTAGTGTAAAAGCTTTTATACTGGGGAGTCATGAGAGGCGCTTTTCAAGTGCTTTACGGGCACTATTTTTAGCGATAAAACGCTTGAAAAGTGATTCAGTGTAAAAGTAGCATTAAAAACCTTTAGCCAAGGTTCACAATTGTGCGATCTTAGACATTGCATGTGATTCGCACCCGCAGGTGTCGATCACATGCGATGTGTGTGAAGTGCGAGTTTAGCCATACAGTTGTTTAGCTGAAATTGTATCGGATTTGCTGCCAATAAGGTGCAGGGACTTTTATATATATATATATATATATATATATATATATATATATATATATATATATATATATACTAACCCGATCCTTCGATCTCCTTGAATAAGGGGCTTCCCCACGGTCCAGAGGTGAACTGTTCCTGGTTTATAGAGCCTGCTCTGGATGTAATGACGTCAGGAACAGTCCACTATTGAAGACTGCTGGAGCGCGGGGGCGCTGGACCGGTCTTGTACTGGGATGATCAGAGGATTAGGTAAGTATATGGCCACTCTCATCTCCCCTAGAAAAAAACATTGCAGTTAAAGGATCACTAAAGGAATTTTTTTTTTTAGCTAAATAGCTTCCTTTACCTTACTGCAGTACTGGTTTCATGTCCTTATTGTTAGTTTTTGCTTCAAAGTTGCTATAATCCTGCTCTGTTCTCCACACTTTCTGCTTGTCTGTTTCCTTATAACCACAGTGCTGGGAGCTTTCTCAGGGTGGTCTAAGGTGTCATTACTGTGTGTCTAAAACTTCCCAGAACCAATCAGATTAATAAAAATGAAAAACACTGCCCTGGATTTGTTTGTTTTTGTTCTGTGTGTCTATTTCTACTTCACAGAAACATGAAGCCAGTTCAAAAGTGAAACTAACCTGCAGGCACATTATATGATTGATTTTTATCTATTTTTAATCATTTTGAAAAGGAATCAGTTAACTTTTATGTCTCTATACCCTGTAAACAGTCATTTCAGCAAAAAAATGTTTTTCCTTTAGTGACCCTTTAACCCGTGCAGTACAGGCACAGTCCCACTGCAATAAAAATGATGCCCATAGTTCAGCTAAAAAAAAATGATTTCCAAAAAGACATTAACATGTCAACGCTTGTATAAGATTTTAGTTATTGGGTTTCAATAATAATTATACCGCCTTACTAGCTACAGGGCAGAATTGTATGTGTTTTTACCTACAAGCCCCTTAGTCTGGATGGGGAACACAGTGCCCAGACAGTAACACCTTTGGCTCTCCCTGTAGCCCTACAAACATTTTTTCACGCCAAAAAACTAAATGTGAAGTTTTATGTTACCACTGAATATCAGTTGTGCCAAATATACCAGCTAGATCTGTAGCAGCTTGTTCTGGCATCTTGGACTGAAAATATACCCTACACAAAAAATAAACATAGTATATCCACAGTAATGTATTAATGTATTTTACTCACTAGCAGTTTACAATATATTTCTAAAGGTTGGTGTTATTGAAAGAAATAGAAAGAAATAGAATAATTTGTCCTTAAGTTGTTTATAGATTCAGTATCAATAAAAACACACAATAATAAGTAAGCTATGTTGGCATCGTGATGTTCTGTGCCCCCCACCAGGCAAAAGCCCTGGGAAGCCAAAGCTCTTAATACAATACCTCTTGTGCCCATCCTTAAATTGTTCATAAACCAAGACTAATGTCACAGGTCCTTGGCCTTTTCATATTATAAATAACCGTATTATTTTACTGGGCAGAGCGATCAGAGCCTCCTTGGTGATAAACATTTCAGGTCAAAGACGGAACGAGGCATCAAAACCTCTTTTCAGTCCCCTAGTCTATTGTATAAGGTGTGCTTGGCAAAAGAACTGCTCAACTTATCTAATTAATAACTTTTCTTCACCCTTTTTATCTGTTAATAATTTGGAGCAGAATTCCTCCCCGGATCACGCTGAGTGTTTGTTTTAAAAACATATGGGCCCTTTGCAGTGCTGTTGTTTCAGAGTAAATGAGTCTGCCCACGTCACTTGTCTGTTTCTTTCTGGTCCTCGAGACCACCTGAAAAAATGGAATCCTTTGCGGGACGACAAATAAACATGTCTTTTGAAGGTTAACTGGACGCAGACAGATATCACGTCCCATTCTGTTTATTTATTTATTTTTTTCTCCCTCTTCTTTTGTAGTTAATCTGCTGGATTCGAAAGCAATTCAAGGGGAGTTGGGCTGGATCTCCTACCCGTCACATGGGGTGAGTTTACCAGACTGTGAAATGGGAAAATGCTGTTTTAGAACAATATGCCATTTAATGACTGTTTCCTTTTCATGGTACACTGCCGCTAAGCCTCTTCTGGATGGTTATGGAAACAAAAAATGTTATTTTCAACAGGGAAAGGTGGTTTGTGTTTATTTCTAAAATACCTTGTAGATGTCATCTTATCTCACACATGCATGCACAGTGATACCTTGTGACGTTATATCGAATTATTCACCCTTCCTTTTCCCATTTAAAGGGCAACTTAGTCTTTAATTTCGTATTATTCCTTTTGCATTGTTAAAAATTCTGATAAGTGTTGTTTGCATATACCATAACAAACCCCAGTGAAATCTGAGATAAACAAAAATAGTTTTTGTGAAAAATGCTTGTTATAGTTGTAGCGCTCCGGTTCCTGATAGACAGGCGCTGCCTCAAATTTAATGGGGGTTTGAGCTGTTATTCGCCTCAGACCAAAGTGATTAAAGGCAATTTAGCCTCTGTTCTAGCCATAGCTGTGCTGGGACTGATCCACCATTGATCGCCTGGGGGTGTTATTACCACCCCAGGCCAAGGGTGGTAGCAGCAGGTCATGGTACATCAAGTGTCACCCTCAGCAACGAGTTAGTGGGAGTGGTTACCCCGCAGTGCATGCTGGGGAGGTGTACTTAAGGGACAGACGTCATTGGTGCGGGGTTTGTTCGTGTCTCTTGGCCCGCCTGGCCAGAGGTGTGTGTTGTGAATCCTAGCTCCGGGACCACGTTGGCCCGGGGCTGCGGCTTCGTCTGGTGGGCCCAGTTGTCTGATTGGGGCCCGTACCGCAGAGGTGATCCTGTTCTGTCCGTCCTGCGGGAGGAAGCCACATGATGAAGGAGACCAGGGGAGGACCTATCCTGGTAGGGACTATGCAAGAGGCTGGTACCTTAGGAGAAGGCCTGGAAACTTCATCCAAGGATGCACCATACACAGCGTTGGGTTCAGGAATAACCTAAAATTGGACAGAGTAGGAGATAGTCGGACAGATTGAGGTAAGGAGTTCCAGATAGTGGAAGAGGCTTTGGAGAAATCCTGGAGGTGAGCATTGGAGGTGTTGACAAGGAAGCTACAGTGCAGGAGATCTTGGGAAGAGTGAATAGAACAGTTGGGATTTTAAAGAAAGGTTAGTGATGTAGCTGGGGGCAGAGCTGTGGATGGCTTTGTGGGTTATTAATAGTATTTTTAATTGTATTTGTTGGGTGAGCGGAAGCAACTCTAGGGCCACGTACACACGATCAGACCAAACTGATGAGACTGGTCCGACGGACCGTTTTCATCGGACCACCGCTGAAGTGGTCTGATGGCCTGATGTGCGTACACACCATCAGTCCAAAATCCCATCGTGACGTAGAACACAACGACGCGCTGAAAAAACTAAGTTCAATGCTTCCAAGCATGCGTCGACTTGATTCTGAGCATGCGCAGGTTTTTGGTCCGATGCTTTTGTGTACTAACCATTGTTTTGGTCCGACGGACAGGTGTCCATCGGACAGATTTTAAAGCAAGTTTTAAAACTTTGGTCTGATGGACAACGGTCCGATGGGCTGTACACACGATCAATTTGGTCCGATGAAACTGGTCTTCAGGCCAGTTTCATCGGACCGGTCTGATCGTGTGTACGCGGCCTAAGATGAATGTTTGTCCTTTGAAATCTGTAGTGAGTTTCCCTGCTTAACAGCTATAAACTCACACTTTGTAGATTACCATTTCTCAGAAATGTTTGGAGAGCATGTTCATTTATGTTCTATTGTGGAATTAAAAGCACTCAGCTGTGCGTACTCCTGGTTCCTAGACTGCGCTATCATTGTCCAAACAAAAGCCTTATATGTGCATAAAAGTAATGTAAAAATATTTTGGTAGTGACTAAAGGTAAAATCAAAAAATGACATGTATGATGCAATCTGTCACTCGCATTAACAAAGCCGTCCTTGTTTTTCTGCCGTCTCCCTGTAACTCAGTTGTTTTGCTGGCTGATCCTGCTGTTATTTTTTAGCTTACAACAAAAGACTAAGCTGTTTCTAAAAGTAGGAGTAAGAGATTTGAGACAAACCATTTATCACTGACAGGGGTGTGTACAATAGTCAGCTTCTATTCATTTATGTAAAACCTTTACCCACAAGATACAAAAAAAAATGTTTCTGTAACTGCTAACAAGTGTTATCTAAAGTTTTTTTTTTTTATGTAAAGTCTATGTACAGTAAATGTACTAGTCCATCTAACACCACCTACTGCAGATAGTGCTGCTGTCTAAGGACGGCCATATATGGTTCGAATCTCGGCCGGTTCAGCAGGAACTGGCCAAGATTTGAACCATTAATCGGCAAGCTGAATGTACCAAGTTGATTAATCGATCAGTTTGGGTACAACCAGCCTGCCGTATTTGCTTGCGATTACTGATGCAGGACCATCAAACAGTACTTGTAAGCTGTGGCAGACTGGCTCCTCGATGACTGTCAGGCACCAGCTCTGAGACCGTCCTTCGGAGGAGAAAGCTCAACCGCTACTGGCATTATTCACACTCTGCATATGGCAGGAGATTTGCAGAGCGTGGCAGAAGGAGAGGAGCCAGGCGAGGCAAGTACAAGCAGCCACCCACTGACCATGAGACCTTTGGGCAGTTCCGCCCCTGGCCAGGAAACACTAGTTGTGGGCACCACAGCGCCGGCTTTTGTCCCGCATTAGAGATGGCCCTGGGGACACCAACCAGGGGGACATTCCCACACACAGGTTAGGCAGATTAGGCGGCCGCAAGGAGCCTGGGAGCGCAGGACCTTAGACGACCGCCTAATTTGCCTAATTAGAGAGCCCCCTTTGCTGATATAGCCGCTAGCGATAGCGATAATCCCTGTCTTCTCCCGGTTGGGATGGCTTCTGCCGCCCACCCCTGCCCCTCCTACTAATAGAAGACAATTGTTGATTTCCCTGTCAGCACTGCCTGTGTTGATGGGGAATTGTGGTTGCAGGGAAAAAATTGCACCGTGTATGGCCTGCCTAATAGTGTCTCTATTGCTCCTCCATAGATAGAGGAGCCACTCTAAGGTCGGCCATAGATTGCTTGAATCTCAGCCGGTTCAGCAGGAATTTGTGCAAATTTCTTTCCGGCAACCCAGAAGTGTCTGATCTTTGCCTGGCAATAAGGAGATACTGAAAGCTGTTGCAAGTGCCAGCTTATACATGTCATCAGCTTTTTATTTCTGTCTTTATTTTTTTAAGTAACAGAGTTCCTTTAAAAGAAAGGTAAACCAAGCTGATAGTTCTATCCCTTTTGCAGCGTTTCCTGGATTGCATTACAACTGTACCGATTGATTTTTCTTGCTGCTTGATGGTTGTCCAGAAATGGGAAACCCACCTAATTCGCAGGGCCAAGTTTCCTTTGCTATTTTAAGACCAGTTGAGTGCTAAACACTTGGTAGGATGTCTGATGTTATCCCGTCTAATGACTAGTTGATACCCATTCACGCTTACGTGATTTTCCTCTGAATTTTATGTGCTGATTCTAAAGGCAGAAAATATCCACATAACAACTGGAGAGATCCAGAGGAGAGCTGTCACATGTTTGTTCTCTCAGTATAAAATATTCTGCAATTTCACACCACCATATCTAAATCCACTCATTACCAGAGGGCTTAATCCAGCTGTGACTGGCTTTCTGTAGTCTGACCTGCATACTTGGCAAGTGACCTAAAATTCTCAGATATGTGCCAGGCTCTTCAAGCCATGGCCACCGTCTTTTAAGTTGGACTTTTAACCCGTGTTATTTTTCGAAACTCTGCAAGTTGTCCCCGGAGCAGATTGTTGACACCGCCACTTAAAGAGCTTTTAAGGAGAGTGTGACACCAAGAAATGCGTACTCTTTTATATTTACATATTGTGAGCTGTGTCTGACAGGTTTCTTTTATAGATTCCTCCCACTCACACATCAGATGTCTGTCTGGGTATGCTGCCTTTAAAACAGCAGGTCTATAGGGGGTCTGTAAACTTTCCAAACAGAGGGCCAGTACTGTCCTTCAGACTTTGAGGGGGTCAGACTTGAGCCAGTGTGAGTAAAACATGTCCTGGGAGTAACCAATGCCCCATCATTGGTATCAGTGGGAAGACTGGTGACCCACTGTTGGTGTCAAAGGGAGGAATTGTATCCCATTGTTGGTTTCAGCGGGAGAAATTGTGTCCCATTGTTGGTGTCAGCGGGGGGAATTGTGTCACATTGTTGGTGTCAGTGGGAGTAATTGTATCCCGCTGTTAGTGTCAGCGGGAGAAATTGTGTCCCATTGTTGGTGTCAGTGGGAGGAATTGTGTCCCGTTGTTGGTTTCAGCGGGATGAATTGTGTCCCGTTGTTGGTTTCAGCGGGAGGAATTGTATCCCACTGTTTGTGTCAGTGGGAGGAATTGTATTCCATTGTTGGTGTCAGCGGGAGGAATTGTATCCCGCTGTTGGTGTTAGTAGAAGGAATTGTATCCCATTGTTGGTGTCAGCGGGAGGAATTGTATCCTATTGTTGGTGTCATTGGGAGGAATTGTGTCCTATTGTTGGTGTCAGTGGGAGGAATAGGGCCCCACTGCTAGTGTAAATGGGAGGAATAGGGTCACACTGCTAGTGTCAGTGGGAGGAATAGGGCCCCACTGCTAGTGTCAGTGGGAGGAATAGGGCCCCACTGCTAGTGTCAGTGGGAGGAATAAGGTCCCACTGCTAGTGTCTGTGGCAGGAAAGTGCCTCAAGGGCCAGATAAGGGCAAGCAAAGGGCCACATTTTGGAGACCACTGGTTTAACTATTTGCCCCATTACCCTAGAGTAGATAGACTGCTACAGGGCGGCGATGTGCGCAGGATCATGTATATATACATGATCATGCACTTCTGGGTAGCGGGCGGCAGCTTGCTACCACTGTGATTATACACAGCTCAGCGGTTCAGCGGGCACTGAGGACTCGATGTCCGCTGGCACCCGCCAATCATCCTTCAGAGAGACAGAACGGAGGGCTGCCTATGTAAACAAGCCAGATTGCCATTCTGCCAGTAGGGAATACATGCATCCTGTGTTCCTACAAATCAGGGACAAGGATCCATGTCTTCCCCAAGTAAAAGCACCTACCACACTGTACAAAAATACTGGCTAGGCACACAGTTACCCCTTTGATCGCCCCTGATGTTAACCCCTTTCTAGCCAGTGTCATTAGTACAGTGACAGTGCATTTGTAGCACTGATCACTGTATTAGTGTCACTGGTTCTCAAAAAAGTGTTAAAAGTGCCAGTTAGTGTCCGATTCAGTCTGACGCAATATCACAGTCCTGCTATAAGTTGCTGATCGCCACCATTACGAGTACAAAATATATATATATATATAAAATCAGTTTGCAGGCATACTTTTTGCTCAAACCAATCAATATACGCTTATGTAGCAGAAGACATATTGGCCTAAATTGATGAAGAAATAGGATTTTTTTTTTTATTGCATATGTTTTATAGCAGATTTTTTTTTTCTAAATTGTCGATATATTTTTGTTTATAGCGGAAAAAAAAAATGCAGAGGTGATCAAATATCACCAAAAGAAAGCTCTATTTGTGCGAAAACTTTGTGTGGGTACAGTGTCGCACAAGTCAGTTAAAGTAACGAAGTGCCAGATCGCAAAAAATGGCCTGGTCATGAAGTGGTTAAAGCAAAAAAATGTTGGTAGTTCAATGCTATCCTCATATTTTATTTTTATTTATTTATTACAGGTACTTTTATAGCGCTGACAATTTACACAGCGCTTTACATATATACATATATATTGTACATTCACAACGGTCCCTGCCCTCGGGGGGCTTACAATCTAAAGTCCCTAACTCACATTCACACTTATACTAGGGCCAGTTTATACAGGCGCCAAGTAACCTATTAGCATGTCTTTGGAGTGTGGAAGGAAACCTAAGTACCCGGAAGAAACCCGGGGACATGCAAATCTATCTATCTATCTATCTATCTATCTATCTATCTATCTATCTATCTATCTATCTATCTATCTATCTATCTATCTATCTATCTATCTATCTATCTATCCATCCATCCATCCATCCATCCATCCGTCTGTCTGTCTGTCTGTCTGTCTGTCTGTCTGTCTGTCTGTCTGTCTGTCTGTCTATAATCTATCTATCTATTTATCTCTCCCCTTTTCTATCATATTTTATATCCTTCATTTTCCTCTTCTTTCTATAATCAATTATGTATTATCTTTTATACAGTATCTCACTCTTTTCTATTTCTTATTTCCTTAGTCGATTATTTTCATCTCCTCTCCTCTTCTTTCCTCTCCTTCTATCTAATCTATCTATCTATCTATCTATCTATCTATCTATCTATCTATCTCTCTATCTATCTATCTATCTATCTATCTATCCACTTTTTTATCATCTTTTATATTCTTAATTTTCCTTCTTCTTTCTAAAATCGATTATCTTTTATATTTTATACAGTATCTTCCTCTTTTCTCTCTTATTTCCTTAGTTGACTATTTCCCCTTCTATCTATCTATCTATCTATCTATCTATCTATCTATCTATCTATCTATCTATCTATCTATCTATCTATCTATCTATCTATCTATCTATCTATCTATCTATCTGTCGATCTATCTGTCTGTCTGTCTGTCTGTCTGTCTGTCTATCTATCTATCCATCTCTCCACTTTTCTATCATATTTCATATTCGTCATCTTTTCTCTTCTCTCTATAATCAGTTATCTATTATCTTGTATACAGTATCTTCCTCTTTTCTCTTTCTTCTTTCCTTAGTCTACTATTTTCTTCTCCATATTCTATTTCTGTCATCTCACCTTTCTTATTCTATTCTATTCTACTCCTCGCAGGTCAGTTAGACGTAGAGGGTTAACTGTGTATGTTTGTAAAGGATGACACTGTTTTGTGTTTTATTTTCACTCATTAAATGTATCCGAACACAGCCGGAGTAATTCTGTCCATCCTTCCACCATGAGTGCTTTGTATCACAGGTACTTAATATATCTGTCATCGATGTGTCTGCTTCTCCTGGCACACCTCACTGCTGACAGCACGCCAAACTTTCTAGAATAGCATTGTCTAATCTATGCATCACTGTTTTCTCTGCAGAACATCCAGGGCCGACTTTGATTTCTAGACAGCAATAAAATGTCTTGGAAGAATTTAAAAATGATAAAAGGGAAAAGAAGCTTCCAGGTGCAGCTATCATGTTATATCCCGCAATAAAAATGTATACATTTAAACATTTGAAAAGTTAGTACACGGTCTATCATTTTAACAAGCCAATGTTTCCTTGCAATCGTGCACGCTAATAATATGATATTTCCGCTACATTTGTAAACATTAAAATAAATTTTAGGTCTGTGCGAGCAAAACTTAACAACTCTATTTAACCGCTTCAGCCCTGGAAGATTTTACCCCCTTCATGACCAGAGTAGAGGACTACAATTTGGTACTGCATAGTTTTTAACTGACAATTGTGTGGTCGTGCAACGTTGTACTTTATTGAAATTTTCATCCCTTTTTCCCACAAATAGAGCTTTCTTTTGGTGGTATTTGATCACAGATGTGGTTTTTATTTTGTGTGCTATAAACAAAAGAAGAGCGACAATTTTGAAAAAAAATCAATATCTTTTACTTTTTGCTGTAATAAATATTCCACATTTAAAAAATAATCCTTAATTTAGGGCGATATGTACTCTTCTACATATTTTTGGCCAAAAAAATCGCAATAAGCGTATATTTTGCGCAAAAGATATAGGCCCAGAATTACATACAATTAGATTTGCGTAGAGTATCAGAAATACTCTACGCCGCCGTATTTTACATGGATCTACGTGGAATCCCGGTAGATTTTGTCCAGTAACTTACGGCGGCGTAGTGTATTTCTCCCGGCGCAAGCCATCTACGCGAGTAGGGGGCGTGAAGCATTTAAAATAGGCGCGTTTCCGCGGCGATCGAACTGCGCATGCTCCGTTCAGAAATTTCCCGCCGTGCATTGCGCGAAATCACATCGTTACGTCATTTTTTTTGAGTAGCGTCGTTTACGGACATTCCTATTCCCGAACGAGTTACGTAAAAAAAAAAATTAAATTCGACGCAGGAACGACGGCCATACTTAACATGGGCTACGCACCGTTAGACGAGCAAATAGCTGGTCTAACAGTACGTAGCAAAAAAATGACGTAAGCGATTGCGAAGGCCGCTCGTATCTTCGTGGATCGCCGTAAAAAGTCATTTGCATATCCCGACGCTGAAAACGACGCGGACTCCTCCCAGCGGCCGCAAAAAGTTTGCAGCGTAGATCCGAAGGCTTACGAAGACGTAAGCCTCTCGGATCGAAGCCCGAAGCCGCCGTATCATGGTTTGAGGATTCAAACTAGTGATACGGCGCGCAAAATTTGAAATTACTCCTGTCTAACACCAGTTAGACAGGCGTAATCGCTCTCTGAATCTGGGCCATAGTGTTTACAAAATAGGGGGTCGTTTTATGCCATTATTATTATTATTATTTACTAGTATTGGCTGCGATCCGCGATTTTTATCGGGACTGCGATATTGCGGTGGACAGATCAGACATTTTTGACACCATTCGCATTTATACAGCGATTAGTGCTATAAAAGTGCACTGATTACTGTATAAATGTCACTGGTAGGGAAGGGGTTAACACTAGGCAGCTATCAAGGGGTTAACTGTGTTTTCTCTCTGTGTTCTAACTGTAGGGGGATGGGACTTACTAGGGGAAGAGAGAGATCAGTGATCATACTTTGTATGAACATACGATCAGTCTCTTCTCCCCTAAGATAACACACAGATCCCGTTTCTCGCTCTGTCACGAGAAATCGCAGGTGCCTGGTGGTCATCGCGCCCGGTGGGCACTCGCATCGGCTCTGGGGGCGAGCCACATTTGCCAAAAGCTGAAGTGACGTGAGGTAATGTTGCTTCCCCCCACCGTGCCATTGTGCCACAGTAAAACTGCGGCGGATGGTCGGCAAGTGGTTAAAGTAGTTGTAAAGGCTATGCATTAAGGTAAAAAACCATCAGTGTGCAGCAGATCCCTTCAGCCACCCTAATGCTTACCTGAGCCCCATTGCGATACAGCGATGTTGAGTCTTGGCTATCCAGGACTTTCCCTCCTTATTGGCTGAGACAGCAGCAAAGTGCCATTGGCTCCTGCTGCTGTCAATCAAAGTCAGTGAGCCAGTAAAGAGAGAGGGGGTGGGCCAGGCCACTGCTCCATATCTGAATGGACAAACAGAGCTGTGGCTCGGCTTGGGTGCCCGCATAGCAAGCTGCTTGCTGTGGGGGCACTAGACAGGAGGGAGGGGCCAGGAGCGCCGAAGAGGGACCTGAGAATAAGAGGATTGGGGCTGCTCTGTGCAAAACCACTACACAGGGCAGGTAAGTATGACATGTTTGTTATTTTTAACAAAAAGAACTAGACGTTAATATCACTTTAAGGATGATTAATGATAATGCTATGTTTGGCTTTAATCAGATATTAATTGTTTTCCATATGGAGGACACAAAAGCTAAGTAGAAGGTTAAACAGAATCAGATTAAACTGTGCTAGGAGCTGATAGAGCTGGTCACATAGGCGTGCGCACAGGGTGTGCCGGATGTGTCTGGGCACACCCTAGTCAACCCATGTGCATTATCATTATCCAGGGGTGGCACCAGGTGGGTGGTTGGGGTGCCAGTGGCCAGTGTAAATGCCACCATTATATTAAAGGCTAGGATCAACTGTAGGAACACATTACGCCTATAATTAGAATGTAACGTAATATTCTCCCAATCAACTGTCTCCCACCATTAGAACCTCCTCTCTGTCACAGCAGGTGGCGTTATTGTGTGTTTGAGCTTCGGGGGGCACACCCTAATGCAATAAGCTGCGCACACCTATGGCCGGTCACATATTATTCTATCATTATACAGAAGCACCAACAGTTTGCACAGCACTTTACCAAAGAAATAGAGACAGTAAAGTTACAATAGAATTCAATAAAAGAGGAATCCGAAGGCCCTGCTTGTTAGAGCTTACAATCTAAAATATAGACAGATTGAACCATCTGATAGAATGTGTAATTATACAAAGTCCCATCGAAGGGATGGCTACTAAGGTAGTCCCTGATCCCAATTATCCCATCAAGCTTCATATTTTTAGTGCAATGTGTTCAGCGTAAAATTTCATATATCCTACGGGAAATATATAACAGAAAAATGCAGCAAGGTTTTTATTATCCCTCTAGAATAGATGAGTGATATATGTAAAATGAATAATAAAGCATAAGCCTACTGTGGCTTAAGTCACAAATCTTTCCAGTGGATCAGTAAATATATGCCCTGCAGTCTAGTAAACGGTGGAAAATGTGGACACCACATGGATAGATATAAGAAAATAAATTCAAAGACCCAGACTGAGCTACCAAAATATGAGCTGCATCACTTTGATGTTTAAACACATTTAAAGGGGATTTCCGATTTCAAGGGGAAAAAAAAGTGAAAAGCAGCTTCTGGGCTAGGAGATGTCCAGCTCTGGGTCTGTTGGCATTTATCACCCCTTACATCGTCACTTTCTTTAACCACTTCAGTCCCGGAAGAATTTACCCCCTTAATGGGCAGGCCATTTTTTGCGATACGCCACTACGTCGCTTTAACTGACAATTGTGCAGTCGTGCGATGCTGTACCCAAACAAAATTGATGTAATTTTGTTCCCACAAATAGAGCTTTCTTTTGGGGGTATTTGATTACCTCTGCGGTTTTTATTTTTTGCGCTATGAAAAAAATACTGACAGCTTTGAAAACAAATATATATATATATAATTAATTAACATTACTTTCTGGTATTAAAAAAATATTTTATATAATACATTTCCCAAAAAGAATATAAAAAAAAATGTATTTAGCTGTTTAGGCTAATATGTATTCTGCTACATATTTTTGGTAAAAAAAATCGCAATAGGTGTATATTGATTGGTTTGCACAATAGTTATACAAAACGTCTACAAAATAGGGGATAGATATAGGGACATTTTTTTTATTGCTCTTACTAGTAATGGCGGCAATCTCCGATTTTTAGTGAGACTGTGACATTGCGGCAGACACATTTGACCCCAAGTGACACTTTTTGGGGACCAGTGACATTATTATAGTGATAAGTGCTAAAAATAATGCACTGATCAATGTATAAATGGCACTGACAGAGAAGGGGATAATACTAGGGGGTGATGAAGGGGTTAATTGTGTTTCCTGGGTGTGTTCTAACTGTGTAGGGGAATGGGCTTTCTGGGACAACACAGAGATTGCTGTTCCTGATCACTGGGAACAACAGATCTCTGAGTTGTCCCAGGTCAAAACCGGGATCCGCCTTTTTTCCTCTCTGTACCGCGATCGCAGGTGGCCTGCGGACATTGAGTCTGACATTTCAGCCTCCATATTTTTCTCAGCCTGGGTTTTCTGGCCATGAACATTGCTGTCTTATTTATTCATTATTTGATTTACCAAGGTGTATTTTTGTACCTGGACAGTTAGGATGTGGATCATTGAACGACAATTATTGCATTAATGCAGTGGGGGGAGCTAGATCAGAGGTCTGGATTTGCTGTCTGGCTAGGGTGACCACGTGTCCCGGATTGCCCGGGACAGTCCCGCATTTTGCAAGTCTGTCCCGGGCACATTCATTCCAGGACAATACAGTGTCCTGAAATGAACCTGACACAGCCATCCCCGGGCCAATCTGATGCCCCCAAAGAAGGGCGCCACATCACCGCTTTACCCACTGACAGTACTTGTCTTGGCACCTGAATGTCTGGAGGAGCACAATCCCGCCCCCTGCTTGTGATTGGAGAAATCATAAATCCCGCTTCTTGTGTCCAATCACTGTGCTGTGATTCGTTACAACACAAGGTGATTTTTGGGAAGGGAGGGTGTCCCTGAATGGTAGTTTGGAAAGCCCTATGTCTGGCTGATGGGTGCATGAATCTCAAGACTGGCTTACCACAGTCATAAATGCATGTTTGTTCCTGTATATATGTGTTTTAACTACTGAAGTTTAGCTTCAGTTTAATCTTCCTTATATTTTCCCATAACCTTCCCTCACTTGAATAAGTTAGAATGAGCAGAAGCCTACTGGACAAGTAGAAAAGCGACTCCTTCAGTAAATCATTCTTGCAGTTCATCAAGTCTGATCACCAAGTCAAAAATTCTCTTGCTCAGAATTGATCAGAAATTCTGGTCACGACAGAAACTTTATTTCATCTTAAATCCCAGCTTCCTGTAAAATTTCTCATCTTCATCTGAAATATGTTCTGTTGGCAAACGTTTGGTCTAGCAGTTGACTGTTCTCTGTGCCATTGCAACCGCAGTTATCAGAATCCAGCTAAGAAAGCCAGGAGACATTGGCAGTCATGCTGAAAATAATGTTTTCTGCTGGGCTTTTTAACTGTTCTCTTCCTGCAACTGCGGCTCCAGAGTGCGAAATATTAAATAATACATAACAAAATCAAAAGGCATTGGGATTAGGGGGCATGACAGCCAGAATATACGCGCTCAACGCCAGGATGTAATCCAGAGCCAATCAGCAGGTAAACTGTGTCCAGCCACTAAGTGTAAAGTACACTTTCAGTAGGAACATATTTTGATTTATTGATTTAACGAAGACTCATCTTCTCATTTCCCGGTTGTGTGATTGGCTCACTGTTACTCAGAAATCTCAGTTAAAGGGTCACTAAAGACAATTTTTTTTTTTTTGCTGAAATGACTGTTTACAGGGTATAGAGACATACAAGTTAACTGATTCCTTTTAAAAATGATTAAAAATAGATAAAAATCAATCATATAATGTGCCTCTAGTTTCACTTCTCGTTTTTAAAATGATTTCATGTTTCTGTGAAGTAGAGAAGACACACAGAACAAAAACAAACAAATCCAGGGCAGTGTTTTGTTTTTAAAATGAATCTGATTGGGTCTGAGGAGTTTTAGACACACAGCATAGACCAAAGTGAAAATCTGCCATTAGTTTTTTCATAAGGAGCCAGACAACCAGGAAGTGTGGAGATCAGAGAAGTATTACAGCTACTTCAAAGCAAAAACGAACAATGAGAACATAAAAACAGCACCGCATTAAGGTAAAGGAAGCTATTTAGCGAAAAAATAATAATCCTTTAGTGATCCTTTAAAGGGGTTGTAAAGGTTTGTTTTTTATTTTCTAAATAGGTTCCTTTAGGCTAGTACATTGTTGATTCACTTACCTTTTCCTTCGATTTCCCTTCTAAATGTTTTCTTTGTTTTCTTTGTGTGAATTTCTCACTTCCTGTTCCTCCTCGGTAAGCTGTTCTGGCTGACTAACCCCCAGCCAGGACAGCTCCAATGATGGGGGGCAAGCTTACTGAGGAGAAACAGGAAGTGAGAAAATCAGACAAAGAAAAGGGGTTAAATGTGTACCCTAGTGAGTGATTCTAACTGTAGGGGGAGGAGATTGACTGGGGGAGGTGACCAATCTGTGTCCCTATGTACAAGGGACACACCATTGGTCTCCTCTCCCTGACAGGACGTGGATCTGTGTGTTTACACACACACAGATCCACGGTCCTGCTCAGTTACTGGGCAATCGTGGGTGCCCAGCGGACATCGTGGCTGCCGGGCACGTGCATCGAGTTCCTGGTGGCTCGGGAAGATGAGGATATCATATGACATCCTCCCAGAATGAGAGGCGTATCGTCCCGCCGTCATTTTTTTTTTTTAGGTGTATTTTTTGTGCGTGTACTCAAGAGAGGAGCCAGACTGCAGGAGTTGGGAGTAGGCGGACCTCCCCCAGAGGCAATCTGCCATCTTTCTCCATGCCCCCGGGTGGCAATGGCAGGTGTGAGGGGGTCCTCCCACAAAGCTCTCCCAACCTGCTCTGCTTTGAAGCCCAACGGGGCAGAGGCACTCCCCTATGAGGGAGTGAGAGGATCTAGCCCGCTCAGCCAGCCCTGTTAGTCCTTTGCCTCTCTTTTTTTAGAGACCGCGTGGCCAAAGTGCGTGCATGTTAACCCAATTTCGAGTGCGTGTAAGTGTGGTGGTTTTGTAGGAGGGAGGTGGGCGTACTAAGCGCAGGCTTACCTCGCATAGCACACCCACCGGGAGCCGGGCTGAGACCACCAAACTCAATTCACATGCAGCCGAGACCGGGATCCGAAACCTTGGCTGCAGAGGTGAACGGCTTGTCAGTGCAGTGTCAATCGTGTTGAGCCACCGCAGCTCCCTGTCCCGCCGTCATTTGACTGCGTGCGGTAGCCTAGCGGTTAAAGTGGAACTTTACCCTAAAAGGGAAATTCTGCTTTAACCCCTCTTTCCCCTCTCCTTTTTCACTTTTGGTTTTATCAGGTACCTGCTCTGACTTCAGCTCCAACTGCCTACATGATCGGAGCAGAAGTTCTCCCCCTTCATCTTCCTACCTGCAGCCTTCTGAGACACGTCACAGGTCTCAGGAGGCTGCAGGACCAACCACAAAGCACAACGTGGCTCGCCACAAGGAGTCACAGCTTCTCTTAGTAAACATGCCGGTGCTGGAGACCCAGCGACCAGAAAATAACCTGCCCAGGTGTGAACGGCACTGGATACTTGGACAGGTGAGTGTCCCTTTTCTAAAAGTCAGCAGCTACATTATTTCTAGCTGCTGACTTTTCTTGTTTTCTTGTTTTCTTTTTTTCTTTACTATAGTAGCTCCTATTGTCAAAATCTTCATGTTTGACTGCACATAATGATCGGAGGATCCATTGGTATTCAGCACACTACAGCTTCCATCCTTATTGTTGGACATGACACATTTAGGTTTGCATCCATAAACAGTGAAATTACTTGTCTGCTCGCCTGTATTTGCTTCATCACTCTACATTGTTTTATGTACTTTCAAAGTGTGCGGAATACAAAAGTAAAGTTCAAAGCACAACTTATTTCCCTGTGCGGATGTCCCGCTTTCTTCTAATGTTTGATCTTATTATTGAAGTAAGAAGACATCAAAATAACTTTATGTGAACTGTTTATTTAGAGTGTGTTTTCATATTTTTTCGTGTTGTTTGGTTTTTAGCTTACTCTTGACTGAGTTCAAACCAAACTCTTTAATTTATTTAATTAACCTTGTTTGTGTAGCGCTAATGCTTATGGCTATCCTAATGAAACATGGATTGAAATGCTAAGAAGTGGATAAACACGTACAGTATATGAAAGTCCTGTGGATTTACTCTGTCTTTGAAGCCTGCGTTACTATATTTTTTCAATTCAACGCTGAAAAAGCAGCTGGATGGGATGGTATACTTGCCGCAGCGACTATGCTTTGATTGACAGCAAGGTAAGAATTATGTCCCCTGTTGCGTTTGGCAGATAGAACAGCCAGCAAAACACGACCCATTCAATGTATGCGGGCGCAGGCTTTTCAAAAATAATACGGGAGGAAGGAGGTGGCATGTTGCCTTCTTTCCGCCTATCAGAGGGCAACTCTGATGTAAATGAGCCCACAGATATCAAAATATTTGTTAAAACTTTCCTTCTGTCTTTCGTCCTTTCAACAAATAATGCAGCTTGCAACATAGTTACAAAGTTACGTAACGTACTTAGTCTAGTTGAAAAAAGACAAGTCCATCTGTTTCAACCAATATTACCAAGTGTAGTGCTTACTAGGGATGAGCCAGACACCTCCCCCGTTCGGTTCGCACCAGAACCTGCGAACAGACTAAAAATGTGGGTGAACTTTAGAACCCCATTAACGTCTATGGGACTCGAACGTTTGAAATCTAAAGTGCTGATTTTAAAGGCTAATATGCAAGTTATTGTCCTAAAAAGTGTTTGGGGACCTGGGTCCTGCACCAGGGGACATGTATCAATGCAACAAAAAGTTTTAAAAACTGCAGTTTTTTAGGGAGCAGTGATTTTAAATGACTTTTTATCCTTCAGAAAAGTCCCTTTGTGCAGGGACAGTTCTAAGCACGGGAAACAAGCGCTGCTTTACAGGCATATTTAACACATCCCCTAGGTACAAATTTTAAAGGAAAATTTCACTTTTATTGTTTCACTGTAAACATTTTTAAAATCCCTGCCCCCGAAAAAAATGGCTGTTTTTTTAAAACTTTTTTTTGCATTGATACATGTCCCCTGGAGCAGGACCCAGGTCCCCAAACACTTTTTATGACAATAACTTGCATATAAGCCTTTAAAATTGGCAATTTAGATTTATCCCATGGACTTTTCCAGGGTGTTCTGCGGCTTTTCGAATTTGCTGCGAACACCCCAAATTGTTCGCTGTTCGGCGAACAGGCAATGTTCGAGTCGAACGTGAGTTCGACTGGAACTCGAAGCTCATCCCTAGTGCTTACTAGCTGCTGAAGATTTGCCCAGGTTCTTCCCCAGTTGATAAGCCCCACAGCCATGCACACGATCTCAGCCACACTTTACCTCAACAACCAGTCTAGGGGTGTTGTTTTTGTTGTTTTTATCTTTGAAGAACTTGGATAGGGTTGAGATAATTGAGTAGCTTACTCCAAAAATAAAAACTATGTACAGGTTGAGGAAAGTGAACTCATTTATATGAAGCCGAAGCAGAAGTACTTGCATATACTAAACTGTGGACTTGGCTTTGCAGTAAAAACAGTTAAATGTAGAGCAGAAAAACTTTAGAGCAATAAGATTATAGTCCCTTCACAAGGAATTGGATAAACAAAGTTCTTCGGGACACCAGTCAATGTCCCCTTTGGCAAACACATGGCTGATGCTCTAGCACAAGAGGGGTGGAAATCGGTGCTCCAATACAAGAACAATGAGGCTCCATTCACATTTGTGTGTTTCCTTGCATTTCAGAAATGCTCTGCACCAAGCTCCACTCTAAAAAAAATCTGAAGCTTATTTGAGGAGATTGTTGCTTGTAGGGCAGCTCATTTAGGTGGATGGGCGGCCCTATGTGTGATGATTGAAATGGCTCCAAAACGCCCCCCCCCCCCCCCTCGCTAAAAGAAAAAAAAGAAGATGCATGTGGGAATGCGAGTTACTGCTATGCAGAGATGTGAACGGCCTTGAAAGCTAAGTGTTTCTGTCCACTCCCTACTTGTATGAAGATGGCCATACACTATGCAATCTGATTGTATATTGTATATTTAGTGATCACTGATTGATTGAATTTCATTTAAAAAATGTGCAGCTAGGAGTGGGAGGGTGGATGATGCAGGGTGTGTGCTTATGAGGTCAGTTGGTCAACTCCTTCTTGTGTCATGATCTACAGTCTGTAAGGACATAAGACACTAGCAATAGATATGTTTGGAAACATGGATGGAGGACAGAAGGGTACGTGTCTGTAGATTTTATGGAAAGCTTTGATATTTTTTGCAAAAAATGTATGCTATATTGAAACATAGGGGAGTTAGAGAGGCGGTAAGTATATTGCCTTTAGTTCCATACATACAATGCAGAACCCAAGCCAAGAGACCTTTAACTCTTTGTTAGGACTGACAGTGTTTAAATCTAATAAACACTTATGTGCTGCCAATGAATCTACCAAGTGGTAAATTAACCCATTTACAGCTGCTGTGCCAGTGCATATAACCAACATGCATAAATGTCCAAAGTGCCTTCAATCTGCTTCCAATTCACTCTTCACCCAACAAAAGACGTGATTTAAAGTGCCTCTACAAATTTCATACAGATATTAATCCCACAGTCCCAGTGCTGAGGATCCATTTCCCAGTGTTCCCTGAGTGGAGCCAGCACACTGAGACCTATATTTACTTCTAGGTCAAATTATTAAGGAGAGCGCACATCTATAGTCACTTTACTGGGTGTTTTTGCACAGTGTGAAGAAAAGGTTTTGCAGCACTATTTATTTACTTTATTTGGCATGTGTTTATTATTTATGTCAGCGGTGCAACACAGTAATTACATTTGAGTGTTCAAATCTAGTTTAAAACTGATAATGAGCTCTGACAACACAGTGCAGACCGGGTTAATTATGGTTAAAATGGAAGAAACAATTGACTATACTAATTTATAACCCCCCTTCTCATACCTATTTTGCCTAAGCTGTAGGCAAGATCTGTGTACTTACCTGTATTTAATCTGCTCTGGTCCAGTCACATGATCCCACAGCTCTGGCTCCCCAGTGCCAGTGAACAGTTGCTGCAGGGGAGAGGAGGGAGCACCAATAAGTGGGCAGGCCAATCAAGCTTTCTGCACTGGTCCAAATCAGTCTTGATATGTTGTTGCCTTAAAGTGGATGTAAACCCACTCTCATCCTTTCTAAACTACTGCCATAGTGCTGATCTATAAGCATATACATGCCTCTTGCATGTATTCTTACCTGTCAAATGTCTCCCCTCTGTTTGTTATAAGAACTAAAAAACTGCAGATTCTGTGGGCGGATCTGTTGTCCGGAGCTCTGTGGGTGGAGTCGTGATGTCAGTAGACTCCCCGCCCTCCTCTACACTCCCCTTGTCAACATGTATTTTTTCCTATGTATTCCTTACACTAAATTCTGCTATGATCACTAACATCCAGTCAAAATCCAGAAAAGTAACCACATGACTTCAGAAAAGGAGTGGGGGTGGGAATAAAAAAATAATAATGCCTGTTTACAGGCTAGTGCATGAGATATGTAAATAACCTGTCACTCACAGCAAGGGGGCGGAACGGACTAAGGTTTTTCTCTGTAAGTCCGTTTTATTTCACGGAACAATAAAATATGATTGCTCAGAGCTGGATTAACTCTGTGTGGCAAGACTGGGCATAGATGATAGGAAATCTTATACTGTACATTGTGACATTAAAAAAAAATAGGGTTTACATCGACTTTAAGAGTTCCCTTCACTGGAACTTAAGGGGCCAAGCCCAACCCCTGAAAAACAACCCCACACCAAAATCCCCCCCCCTCCACCAAATGATTTGGTCCAGTGTACAAAGCAAGGTCCATAAAGACACGTATGAGTGAGTTTGGGGTGGAGGAACTTGACCTGCCTGCACAAAGTCCTGGCCCAACCCGATAGAACACCTTTGGGATAAATTAGGACGGAGACTGTGAGCCAGGCCTTCTCGTCCAACATCAGTGCCTGACCTCAGAAATGCGCTTCTGGAGGAATGGTCCCTTCTAAACCTTGTGGACAGCCTTCCCAGAAGAACTGAAGCTGTTATAGCTGCAAATATTGAACCCTGGGAGTCCATTAAAGTTCATGTGTGTGTAAAGGCAGGTGTCTCAATACTTTTGGTATTATAGTGTATATCAAGTAGACCTTTGTTTACATACCTTAGATCTTGTTACCTTAGGTGACCAGGGAAAGGAGCAGCACCTATCTTAGGCTGGGAAGTGCTCCTATTGTTTTCTGCACTGGTAGGACAAAGGTTCTTTAGCTATCCATTCATTTTAACTTATTAGTTAACCCATTTAAAAAAGAAACACATTGTAGCTACACTAACCTGATTATAAAAACACCTAAGTGGCATTATTACAGGAATAATGGATTTGTACCATGCAGAGGATCCAGTTACAAATGACCCCAGTAGTAAATTTAGTAGTACAGCAGATAAAGAAAAAAGATAGAAAACATTCAAAATGTATATTCTGGGGATTTTGCCAAAGGAATTTTGACAACTTTTATCTTAGTAATTCATTGTTCTGTATAATTCTGCCAGAAGGGGGGGGGGGGACACTGCCGTGCTTAATGCCAGTAATTTGTTAGTACACTGCTTAGTCTTGTATTTAGCATGCTTCTGCTTCTTTTATTTTGTTGTCACTCTAGTCTTAGGAATCTATAAAGTAAGTGTGCGATCCTTGTGATAGCTTGGGCAGTGACAGGTACTCTTTGTTGAGAGATATGGTATCTATTAGACTGCTGTCACTCCACTGTCCTCCAAGGCAGTTGATCAAACACAGATCAGTTTAATCAGCTGCTGTCTCACCAGCTGGTGCCTGCCAGGTAGACAAAGAACCAAAACCAGTGATAAAATCCTCTGGTTTCATTCGTCATTGAGGAGGGGGAGGAACGTATCTACCTCCTCCTCTGTGCTCAGCAGACCCGACTACTTGGTTCAGTCCTGAAGTTCCTAATGAAAGGGCAGAGCCAGGGAACAGTGACAGACAGCTGCGGGAGTGGGGCCCCTTTCTGAGCCCTGTAAAAGTGATCGTGCCACTGTAGAGCCTAAAAAGCCGACCGACGGCTGAAAAAGTTAATACCGGCATGACTGCAGTCATGATCCTGGCATCAGACGCCCTCTGAAGACGTAATTTACGAAACGTACGTTGGTGCCGGTACCTGGTCACATTACCCCACATCATATCCAGCCATCTGGTTGTCTCTGGCGATCGGTGAAACGCAAGCCGTCGACAGAGCATAGAATTCATCTCTCCCCGCTTTTGACCTATACGCCAGCAGCCCCCAGTGCCGGGTAGGCACCTTCAAATTGGATCCTTATTATACATATCCTGTATGGTGGTAAAAGGTGGTTGGAAAGTGGAAAGAGAAGGAAGATCTGACTTGGACTTATCCTTGTGGTAAGTGCATCCCCGAGAGGGGCTTCCTGTGGTCACGTGGTGCTTCATGGGTTAAAGGTGGACTCTGAAGATTTCTCATTGTTTACAGTTATGAAATGCACTTTTGGTGACCTCTTGCTTTCCTTTATGAGTTTTATCACATAAAGAAGCTTGTTCATTGAAGTTTTTTTCTTGCGGGGAGCATACACATGGCCGGGATTCCCGACCAGAGCTCTCATGGCAGTTTTCTTGTCGGGAATCCCTGCTGTGTGTAGGGGGAAGACAGGCCGAGCAGGTTCTCGGGTTTCCCGGCGGTAAAAAGTATTTTTACTGCCGAGAAACCCGTATGTGTGTCGGTGGCATACTTCCTTCCTTCAGGAGAATCCAGGAATAGCCCAGCATTTTTGTAATGATGCGTTAGGGAGAAAAATAGATTACCCAATTTAGCGTACACACGGTAGGAAAACCTGCTAATTTTGACGTTTGTTGTCAAAAAGTCAGATCGTGTGTATGGGGCTTAAGACTGCTCCAAAAAAAGGTAGGAAAAGGTAGGAAAAGGTAGGAAATATTTGAAAAACAAAGGGGTAGATTCACGTACCTCGGCCCATCTTTTTGCAGGCGTAGCGTATCTTCTTTACGCTATGCCGGTGCAACAATGAGAAGCAAGCATGGAATTCACAAAGCAAATGCTCCCAACGTTGCGCCAGCGTAGCGTATAGTCGTCAGCATAAGCCGACGTAAGTCAAAGTAGGTGGAAGTGAGCTGGAAGTGGTCGTGTTACATTTAAATGAAGCGTTACCCCATGCAAATGATGGGCTGAGCTTCAAACAAGTACTAAAAACGAACTGCGCATGCGTCGTATCTTGGACGCATCCCAGTGCGCATGCTCACAGTCACGTCGAAATTACTGCCTACGACGTGAACGTCGCGCCTACTGCCTACGCCCAGCCCTATTCACGTACTACAGTACGTAAACGGCGTAAAAATCTATGGCGTTCGTTCCCTGGTCCACACCTTTGCATGGGTTGCGCCTCCTATAGGAGGAATAACTTTACACCAGACATAACCCTTACGCAAATCGCTTAAAACATGCGCCGGGCGCAAGTACGTTCGCGAATCGGCGTATCTCCCTCATTTGCATATTTGCATCAAAAATCAATGGGAGTTCCAAATGTGTCCAGCGTAAATATGTGCCCACTATACGCCGGCGTAGTCAAGTATGCAGTCAGTTTTTTGGCGTATCTTAGTTCTATGGGCACGGCGCATAGATACGACGGCGCATATTTACACTTACGCGGCGTATCTCGAGATACGTCTGCAAAAGTGCTTTGTGAATCCGGGCCAAATATTTTTAGGTATGCGTTGTTTATGGAAACACATAACAAACATATTGGGGGGGGGGGGGTTCTCAACTACACTACACTTTAAAGAGTAACTTCACTTTTGCCGAGAAAAAACAATCCCCTCAGGGTGATCTATATACATTGCAAGGATTTTAACAAACTTTGTTGCACATTCCTACCGTTGTTATATTTTAAGGAATAGCTGTTTGTTTGTCTTTTTATCTTTTATGGGTTTATAATTATCAGTCAGCTGCTACACCTGCAGGGCTCTAATGAGGAAATTGGCAGGGCCTGCGTCCCCTTAGATGGGATTTCCTTTTGGGAGTGACTTTTTTGTTTGCAGGAGATGCCCACATAATGACTTGTATCTTAGTGCAGACTTTTGGGAAAATCAGTGAGCCAATCACACAAGCAGGAAATGATGTACAGAACATTTCCAAGCAGCCATATTGCGTTTTCATTTTACAGAGCTGCAGATTGAAAAGGAAAGGTAATTTTTCATAAAGTTCAATTACAATATGACTTGTGTCTCAATTGTATACTCTATATATTATTTATTTTATTTATTTTTTATTTGCTAAATTCCCCCCCCCCCCCCCCCCACACACACACACACACAAAACTGGAGTTACCCCTTAAGGTTTGCACAAAAAGCCATTCAATGGGAAGTCTAAATGCCGAACATACACCTGATTGTTTGTACATGAGACAGCTGGGACTGATGTAGAAATTCCACATCCTGTGTTTCTAAATTAGAACCATCAAGGAAAAATCCACACAAATATTTTACAGGGAAATCAACTTCTTTTCTTCTTGAGCCATTTCAGATATTTAGGGAAAGAAGCCAATCTGTATAAGAGGACATTAAATGGACATGATTATTACTGTATATTTTCTCTTCATGGTACATTTAGTTCTTTCGAACAATTAGAATTAAATAAAACTGATAAAAGTGTATTTGATGAATTACAGGTGCCAGTGCGGAGAGCGCGTCACGCATCCAAAAATACCAAAATGTCACCCTTCACCCCACATGACTTTTTGTCTGTTGCTAGAAATTAAAACAATGTGAAGCAATTATCCTCACATATTGCTGGGTCTCTCAACACAAAGCTCCTAGATACAGAGGACTACTCTGAAGCCCTGTACACACGGCCAGGAAAACCGTCAGTTTTCCCGATGGGATTCCTGCCAAGCTTGCCTTGAAAATCCACGTATACACACGGCCACACAAAAGAACCCGCCATTCTTTTGAATGGCAAGAATGCGGTGACGTCAAAGACTAATGACGTTCTATGCTACCGCGAATGCGTCGATTTGTTATCGAGCATGCGCTGTTTATTTCCCCTTCAGGTAAGCATACAGACAACCGTTTTTCTCGGCAGGAAACCCGACGGGAAAATAGAGAGCAGGTTCTCAGTCTTTCACGGCAGTTTTCCTGTCGGAAAAACTGCTAGGGAGCATACACACGGCCCGGACTCCCGGCCAAAAGCTCTACTGGCAGTTTTTCTGCTGGGAAAACCAGTCGTGTGTACGAGGCTTCAGAAATAGGAATAAAGAATCACATGTATACATATATAGGGTTATCCATATCCAGGGCTGCCATTAGAAATACAGCTACCCGATGGGGCTTCTCTCCCAACAAATATCAGAATGATATTTTCACAAAAAAAAATACACTGAATTATTAGCGGAACACAACGTAACCTATTACATTTCTGCTAAATCTAGAACTGTATTAAGTTGTTGTGAGCTTTGGTGCTGTGGCTTTTACAGTGTGAATCGGTATATTACACTATTGGGATGCATCAGCTGTACAAATACAGGTCCTAATTTAACTAGCGTTTGGGCACAGGTGTACAGCCCCAAACACAGTGTGCATTCCGGGCCACTCACCCACTCCTGCACACCTGATTATTAAGGATCTGCAACTGTGTACAACAGCTGCATCCCCATGGAGTTATGCCCCATAAACACACAACCGTATTTCCCATCTGAAAAACTGCGATGAGAGCTTTTCGTCGGGAATCCCGACCATGTGTATGCTCCATCTGACTTTTTCCCACAGGAAAACTGGTGGGAAAAAAAAGGGAGCAGGATCTCTTTTTTCCTGTCAGGAAAAAAATCCTAGCGGGAAAAAACATTAGTCTGTATGCTTTTCCGACGGGAAAAAAAAAACATGCATGCTTGGAAACAATTCGACGCATGTTCAGAAGCATAGAACTTCATTTTGTCGGCTCATCGCAGTCTTTTATGTCACCGCGTTCTTGGCAGTCAAAAGTTCACCAGACTTATGTGTGACCGTGTGTATGCAAGGCAGGCTTGAGAGGAATTCCATCTGGAAAAGCGCATTTTTTCCGAAGGGAAAACCGCTCGTATGTATGTGGCATAACAGGCTAATCTGGCTTCACAAACAAGCCACTCATTCACACTGTGTGGCCCGCGAACCCATGTGAGCCCTTTATTTTTTTAAATCATTGTTTTTTTTTACAAATTTGTGTAAAATTGAGGACATCGATTCCTCAATTCCTTTCTTTCTTGTAGGTGAATGGATAGGTAGCATTATGTACAGAGGGTTTACAGTTTACTATGTTTCAGTTACTAATGAACACAGTGAGTATTGGACCACTTACTGTGTTCATTCATGAAATGAAAGGGCCAGCAACTTGACATATTTAAGACCTCCACTCTCAATCACAAAACAGTTTTAAACACTAGATGGGCCACTGAAGTCTAAAAGTGATACCACCGCTCCAGCCATTGTCAGTGCGCCCTCCCCTCTTCCTTACAGCCACCACTGACTGACAAATGGGATTACGTGAGTGGGACCACAACGGCCTGAAAATTGGTAAGTATATATACTGTACAGCTTTCTTACACAGGTCGGTTATTTTTTAAATGTCCTAATTTGCACCAAAAAGGACAATAATGCTGCGTACACACGATCAGGCTTTTTCACCGCTAAATCACATCGGAATTCTAACGAAATTCCATCGGAGAAAAATAGAACATGTTCTATATCTAAACTCCGATAGAATTCATCTGAATTTCCGATGAAAAAACTCTGTAGGGGCTACACACAATCGGAATATTGAAAATGTCCGCCTGACTTTTTCCATCGGAAATTCCGATCGTTTGTACGTGGCATTCAAGGTTGGTTGGTTGCCATGGACAACAGAAATACCCTGTACACACAATCGGTTCGTCTGATGGTATCTAATCCGATGGATTTTTTCATCGGATATCCAATTAAGCTGACTTTCATCAGTCTTGCCTACACACCATTGGTTAAAAATCCGATCGTGTCCAACGCGGTGACGTTAAACACTATGACGTGCTGAGAAAAATGAAGTTCAATGCTTCCGAGCATGCGTCGACTTGATTCTGAGCATGAGTGGATTTTTGACCGATGGATTTCCCCACAGATGTTTTTTTCTCTCGGTTTTTTAACCATAAGAAACATTTAAAACAGGTTCTATTTTTTTTCACCAATGGATAAAAAAACAATGAGGCCCACACACGATCGGTTCATCCGATGAAAACAGTCCATCAATTTTTCTGGTTGTACTTTTCCAAAGTAGAGAAATAGGAACTTTGTTTATTCCATTCGAGCTCTTGCTACACGAGAAGCCCTAAATACGATCTGTAAATGACAGAAGACAATTGGTAAACCAGTTCTGTCTGTCTTCTTTTAAATTAAATTTGTGAACAGTTCCAAACAAGATATTTTCCCTAAATGCTCTAAAGTGGTTCCATATGCAGCGGTGGCAGTGACAGCCGTTTACAGATTATTTTTTGTCAAATGTGCAAAATTAGCTAACATCTTTAATCTAATGTGAATCAAAAAAGGAATGCTCTGCTATAAAACCACAAAGCCATCATTCCTATACTGTAATTACACCGAGGGAAAGCTTAATCATAATTTATGTCAGTGTTGATCTTTGGCATACCGTCTTTCTTTTACAAAAGCTTGGGACAAAAAGGCAAAAGAGTATGTATCATATGTATGTATCATCCAGTAATGATGTGTTCATCTTGTAGTAATGGATACTGTAATATGGCCATTCTAATTTTTAAAGGAGCTACCGATTCTAGCATTCTTCATTGATGTTTGCTGATTACTTTATATTTATACGTTATCTTTTAATGAATTGTAGATAAATATGAAACGTCAGTGTCCGTCATAGAACAGAATTTGTTCAGTTGCTCTCATTTTCATCCTGGCACCTATTCTTGTACTGGACCATTTTGCCCTGGTCTTCTGGGACTCCAGAGATCCTACAGTTTAGGGCCTCCCAGGCTCTCAGCTTATTTGAAAATATAGGTGTGGTATACACAGTATGTGCCATATATACTCCCATGTGATCCACCCTTCTGCAATTTCTGGGAATCGTTATGTACAGGGATCTGTAGTTAGAAGAACCTGAGCCTGGATCTCTGGGCTAGCTTCATAGAACTTTGCTTAGGGTAGAATTACCCATATCAACCAGTCAGATGAGCCACTGGAGAGATTACTCATAGCAACCAGCCAGGTAATTCACTGGAGGTGTTACTCATAGCAACTAGCCAGTTATATCACTAATTTGGTTACCCAAAGCAACCAGCAAGGTAAATTACTGGGGTTTTTACCCATAGCAACAAGCCAGATGATCCATTAGAGGTGTTTGCATTATAGCCAGGGCCAGGACAAGGGTTGGGGGCCCTGGGAGCAATGGTTTATTGTAGGGATGAAGGTGCTTTCCTTCTGTTACAAGGCTGACAGGAGTAGTGACAATGGCATCACTACTCCTGTCAGCCTAGCGCTGGGAGCAGTGAGGAGAGGAGAGGAGAGGAGAAGAGAGCCAGGACATGGTGCGGGCTGTGTTTTCACTTCGCCTCCTCCTTCATGACAGTGCAGCACTCCTGTATTAACAAGCTGCAGTGTTCACAGACACACAGGAGCTGTACTAGCAGGAAGTAGGAGGGGAAGAGAGAGCACAACCTGCACTGCCCAGTGGAGAAGTGTCCAGGAGAGTACCAGGAGTGGAGGAGAGTGCCAGGAGTGGAGGATAGTGCCAGGAGTGAAGGAGAGAGCCAGAAGTGGAGGCGAGAGCAAGAAATAGAGGAGATAGCCAGGGGTGGAGGAGACTTCCAGAAGTGGAGGAGAGTGCCAGGAGTGGAGGAGGGAGCCTGGAGTGGAGTAAAGTGCCAGGAGTGGAGGAGAGAGCCAGGAGTGGAGAAGACTGCCAGGAGTGGAGGAGAGTGCCAGGAGTGGAGGAGAGTGCCAGGAGTGGAGGAGAGTGCCAGGAGTGAAGGAGAGTGCCAGGAGTGGGGGATAGTGCCAGGAGTGAAGGAGAGAGCCAGGAGTGGGGGCGAGAGCAAGGAATAGAGGAGATAGCCAGGAGTAGAGGAGACTTCCAGGAGTGGAGGAGAGTGCCAGGAGTGGAGGAGGGAGCCTGGAATGGAGGAAAGTGCCAGGAGAGGAGGAGAGAGCCAGGAGTGGAGAAGACTGCCAGGAGTGGCGGAGAAAGCCAGGAGTGGAGAAGACTGCCAGGAGTGGAGAAGACTGCCAGGAGTGGAGGAGGGAGCCTGGAGTGGAGGAGAGTGCCAGGAGTGGAGAAGACTGTCAGGAGTGGCGGAGAGAGAGCCAGAAAAGGAGAAGACTGCCGGGAGTGGAGCAGGGAGCCTGGAGTGGAGGAGAGTGCCAGGAGTGGAGGAGAGTGCCAGGAGTGGAGGAGAGAGCCAGGAGTGGAGGAGAGAGCCAGGAGTGGAGGAGAGAGCCAGGAGTGGAGGAGAGTGCCAGGAGTGGAGGAGAGTGGCAGGAGTGGAGGAGAGTGGCAGGAGTGGAGGAAAGTGCCAGGAGTGGAGAAGACTGCCAGGAGTGGAGGAGGGAGCCTGGAGTGGAGGAGAGTGCCAGGAGTGGAGGAGCGTGCCAGGAGTGGAGGAGAGAGCCAAGAGTGGAAAAGACTGCCAGGAGTGGAGGAGAGAGCCAGGAGTGGAAAAGACTGCCAGGAGTGGAGGAGGAAGCCAGGAGTGGAGGAGAGTGCCAGGAGTGGAGGAGAGTGCCAAGAGTGGAGGAGAGTGCCAAGAGTGGAGGAGAGTGCCAAGAGTGGAGGAGAGAGCCAGGAGTGGAGAAGACTGCCAGAAGTGGAGAAGATACCCTAAGCTTGCACATCATGAATGGGAGATGAAGTTTGGCATCTTTGCCCTGAACACTGGATGACCTTGTCCTGGCATTGATTACAGCCCATATTATTAGGAAAACCCGTAGTAAAGAGATATGAAGGCTCTCAGTGCAGACACTTTTTTTGGAAATGCTACTTCCCCAGTTGATATTCTCATCCAATAACATCAGTCATTCCAAAATCAATGACAAATATGCAGATTAAAATCTCCGACTTAACTCTGACATTTCTGATCTGCATGCTTGTTCCAAGTCATGTTCCTCTGTATACTACAGACACAGCCAGACAACTAGCATCTTTAGGAGGATCACAGTAATGGCGCCCTTCCGATTGCTTAGTATAGATTATGGCCCGAATTCACGTAACCGGGCGTATCTTTGTGCGGGCGTAGCGTATCTTCTTTACGCTGCGCTGCCACAACTTAAAGAGGCAAGTGCTGTATTCACAAAGCACTTGCTCCCTAAGTTATGGTGGCGTAGCCTAAATGGGCCGGCGTAAGCCCACGTAATTCAAAGTAGCAAGGCAGTGGGCGTGTTTTATGACAATGAACTGTGACCCCATGCAAATGATGGGCCGAATGAACGGCGCATGCGCCGTCCGTGGACGTCTCCCAGTGCGCATGCTCCGAATCACGTCGGATAGAATGCCTTAGTGACGTTGGTGTGCAAAACCTACGACGTGTGAACGTAACCTACGCCCAGCCCTATTCACATACTACGTAAATGGCGTAAACTAAGTAAAATTTGACGGCGTCGTTCCCTGGCCCATACCTTAGCATTAGCTGCGCCTCATATAGCAGGGTTAACTTTATGCCGGACGTAAGCCTTACACAAAGCGCGTATATGAAGCGGCCGGGCTCATCTACGTTCGTGAATTGGCGTATCTTGCTCATTTGCATATTTTTAATGGGAACGCTGAACGTCCAGCGTATCTATGCGCCCACGATACACCGGTGTAGGCAAGTTACTGAAGCCATGTTTTTTCGGCGTATCTTGCTTTGTGAATCGGCGCAAAGATGCGACGGCGCACATTTAAAATTACGGCCGCGTATCTGGAGATACGCCGGCGTAACTCCTTTGTGAATCTAAATAAGTTATGCCCATTATATCAGAGCACTTTTCATTTATGATGGAATAAAGCAGAGATATGTTCAGTGCCACTATCAATATTGTGTTTCTAGAAGTACAGACACATAATAATAATAATAGTTAAAGCAGTGCTTGTCAAATTCATCATGAATGCCATCCTAAAAATATATTTATGTAGCAGTCCAAAATGTATTGCAGGGTCCCAACATGTACCCAACTCTGGGAGAAATGAGTGAGTGTGATAAATTGCAGCTGGTGTTGTACATTCTGTCTCCTGTCTGTTATGATGAAAGATATGAAAGACAGACACCGTCAAGTCTGTTTGTATTCACGTCTGGAGCTTCTATTGACGCTGTATGTGTGAGAAACAATATTTGAATATTTATACAGAAAAGTGATGCATAGAATGTCTGCAAAATCTGAAATGTGGAAAAAAAAATAGAAGCATGATCACTCCGCTGTAAAATTTCTAGACTCCTTGATAAATCGACTGGTTTCTCCAGCCATAACTCTGCCAGCGCGTTCCGGAGACGTAACCACGTTGTCCACGCTAGACACAGTGATGATGTATTAGGTCCTTAGGTTCCCTCTACTGCTGGGAATGTTTTCAGAAACCTGGGCGCTAATAGAATTCAGCAAAGCTAACCATTTGTGAATACCACTGTATGCTCAACCTTCCGTGACATGGCATTAAAAAATGTCTGCAGGTGAACAGACTTTATCTTTTTTCCATTTTTTTTAGATTGCATGGTTTAGGTGTTGTGCTGAATTTAACCCTTTCATAATACTTTGTAATTTGCCACCTTTGTTTTTTTTTTTAGGGTTGTTACTGATCAAAATTGTTGTGTTCGATTATTCGTTTTTTTTTTATCGATTAATCGACTAATTTTGATTAATTATAACGCACATACAGATCCAACTACTTTTAGCTGATCTCCTTGCACGCTGATTCCCAGTGCAGCTCCCAACCACTGGAAAATGGATAGCAGGATACAAAAAACACACAAAGGCAGCGCTCGATGGGAATAGCATTAAAAATGTTATCGTCTTCAGGTAGGTAACCAAATAAACATTGCACTGGAGATAAAATCGATGTAGCTACATAAACTGTAAAAATGGTACGAGTAATACCAAATGGTAACAAAAGCTGTCATAGAAACATGTAGCCAAGTATGATACTGGTATAAAAATGTGTACAACGATACCACTGCTGAATCCAGATGAGAAGAGTTAACATCAGTCCGTCGGCATGTAGATGTCCCATGAAGGGAACTATCACAACTCCCAGTGGATGGTTGTAGAATCCCAGGTTGATAGAGGGAAGTGATAGAGGGAAGTGTAACAGCCCTTGCGTGTGGCAGATAGTAAGGTCCCACCAGCATGCAGATATGAAGGCACAGCAAAGGAGCCCTTCAGATGGACACGGCAAGTCCCGTGACGTTACTGGATCTCCGACGGAACTACTTGAAGGCCCAGATGCCGGTCGGAGAGGTGAGTACCAATCAAAAGAATTGTAATCGATCAAAAAAATTAAAGATTAATCGATCAATTAAAAGTTAATTTGCACAGCCCTATTTTTTTTACGTTCTAGAGCCTATAAATATAAATGAAAACATCTTCGGCAACTAATTTGGATCAGGATATTCATTTAAAGGGGTTGTAAAGGAAAAAATATTTTTTCATAATAAGCATCCTTAACCTGCAGACATTCCTCTTTTCACTTTCTCATTGTTCGTTTTTGCTCAGAAGTTGCTCTATTTCTTCTCTGTTCTGTTGCCTTCCTGCTTGTCTGATTGTTACTTACCACCGTGAAGGGAGGCTTTACTGAGGTGGTCAGTGACGTGCTCGCCCCCTCCTGGGAACTACATCTGTGCGGCAGGACGCTCTCTACGTGTTAGAGACTTCAAGGAGGTGTGAATTACTGGGCGTGCCTCAATGCATACTGGGAAATGTAGTTCTTACATGAACGAGCGCCGCAAACCAGGAAGTGAATGAGAGAACAGAAACTAGAATGCTGGAGGTGATATAGATGAAGGAATTTAATAGGTATTTACTCATTTGTTAACAGAATTATTACACTATTCTGTCTGTCTACCTTGCAGACATTAATTTTAGGCATATTTTTTTTTTTTTCTTTTCAACTCCTTTAACTTTAAATTTATTATTATTATTACTACAGGTATTTATATAGCGCCAACAATTTATGCATAACTCTAAATATTGCACATCATTCTCTGCCCTCGAATAGCTTACAATCAAATCTTACAATCTAAGATCTCTACTTACCATACATACATACAAGGCTTTTTTCTCAGAGAATAGGTGCAGGAACTCCTCCCTTCTGAGTCAGCCCTTGACTCCACCCCCTACCCACCTCTGAGCACCACTGTTTCTTGGTTCCACATCTTACCCACCTCCCAGTACCACCCCTTTTAGAAAATACAGATCCAAGTATCATTTTGTGGTGCTAAGTATTTTGTATGGAATTTGTTGATAACGAGAAAAGCAGTAAAATAGATCTAGCAACAATAGATGCACCCCAGCAGATGGACCCCCAACAGCCAGCATCAGTAGACCAACAATTGAGTCTCTGTGACATAAGACCCACCCCCAGGAAAAATATATTCCCCCACCAGCAACAATAGACCTTCCCAGCAACAATAGACCCCCCTGCAAAAATAGATCCCCTCTAGCAGCAATAGATTCCCTAGCAGCCAGCATCAATACACCCTCCAGCAAACATTGACACCCCAGCAACTTAAAACTGACCCCCAGCAACAATAGATTCCCCATTAGCAACGGAAGATCTCCCCAGCAATAATAGACCCCTTCCTCCATAAAAATAGATCCCAGAATCAATAGACCCCCATGTTCCAGCTGAAAAGAAGCCCTGCATACATGCACATACTAGGGCCCATTTTGACAGGAGGCAATTATCCTACCAGTATGTCTTTGGAGTGTGGCAGGAAACCAGAATACCAGGAGAACACCCACACAAGCACAGAGAGAAAATGAAAACTCCATGCTGGTAGTGTTTTATTGGGAGTCTACTTACTGTAGTTCCTATTTTCAGATATGTTTATCTAGGAGGTGCTAGTGGCATTACATTGCCTATCCACAGCCCCCTGGGTAACCGCAAGTTCCCAGGTCTGTTATGTAAAATGTTTGCCTAAACAAAAAATGGCAGTGTAATTGTCCACATATGTCTTAAAGTACAGTAAGTATGATTTAAAAAAAACTAACTCATTGGACCCATTGGCAATGCTGTATCCTGGCCTAGGCCAACAAGGTCCAGGCCTAGGGCAACACTTTGCAGGGGGGCAGCATGGACAGTGTTCCTGCATGCTTGCGCTACACTGTTAGGTAAATTAGTTTAGCGCCCCCATAAATCAGCTGCACTGCTTCAAGTATGTGGGCGTTCTGATTTTTACCATCCCAATGGATTCTCTTAATTTGCAGAGATTTCCCTTCACTTCCTGTCCCATAGCCAAACAGGAAGTGAGAGGAAATCTATGCAAATTAAGAGAATCCGTTGCCCCCCCCCCCAGGCCATCAGAACTAGTGTCCCCACTTGAAAATTTCAGGGTGGGTCTTAAACCGCAAGGGGTGTGGCCTTGACAGGAAGGGGTGGGTCACATTTAAATTAGGGGGTGCACAAGTTTAGTCAGGCCTAGGGCAGCACAAAACATAAATACATCCCTGCCCATTGGGCAAAAGTATCCCGGTACCTTCATGTCCTGTTCAGCACCTCAGGTAACCCAAATCACATAGTGTACATACACGTAACTCTACTTTTCTGGTCATAAGTCTGGTCCTACCTCCCTCTTCATTATCTGCTGCAGTTTTTGTCTGTTAGTCTGTCTATAACAGTGTTGGGTGTATAATGAGGCTTAAAGTCAATTTCTGAGCAAATATTAAATTCTCACAACCCCTCACCCATCAATAATTATTTTGTTAAAGCTCTTTTTTTTGCCTGACTCCATAACATGACTCTCCACAGCACTACTTCTGCTAGTGAGGATAGTTTATCCAGTAATAAACTCCAAGACCACTGCCTTCAGGTCTTGTCACCTTTCCTTGTCATGACGTCACCACGCTACCGCTAGTGTTCTCAGGACCTATAAAGGGAGCCAGCTGATAGACAGCCAATGAATGTGCCCACCTTATCAAGCAGTGTCATGTGCACCCAAAAAAGGAAGGTCAAGTAACCACAAATTTAGCTAATTGGGTTGGGGCATTATTTTCATTTTGCTTCAGCAATTATCTAGAGAGGGGGTTAGGGTATTGTTTGAGGGGGTAACTGGCAGGAGTGCAGCTTTAAAAATAGATGGGTAGAATCCAAGCTCTAGAACAATAAAGCTGACTTGATATGTCCATACCATAGTACCTAGAAATTAAGGTAACCAGGGCACTGAACAGGGCAACAAACTAATTTGCAAGTGTCTCAAGGTGCCTGCTATGCAGTGCCTGTGGTGGCTTGGCTCATTTTCTACCTTCAGATAGGGCCTCTAAGGCACGGGGAATGCACTGGGCATGGAAATGAAAGGCAACAGCATATTAAAACCATATTTTAGTTTTAGGTAGGCATTGGTTGGTTAAAACCCTTGCCCATTTCTCATACATCTCAGACACTCCAATGGATCCTTAATATGACTTCAAAGTCGCCTTAGCAGTTGAATAGAAAAGACATATATGCTGGGATATCTTGCTGTTGGATTAGCCTATCATTATAAAAATAATGTGAAATAACTTGCCAGAAACCAAAACATCAATTTTTTGAACGTAGTTGGCCTTTGAAAATCCCTTCAGTGTGCTTTATACACTCTCAGATCAGATCAAAACTTTAGGCATCAAATTTTGTATTCACTGTAGACTTCATATCTTTTTCAGTCCTGTTTCAAGCCAGCCAGTTTCTCATCACCTTCCTATATAAAAGACACCAAAGTTCTGCAGACACAAGAAATCAAAGCCTACCTTTACATAACAGCGTAATTTAAGCTGAAATCCCTAGGATTTCTTGCCATTTCCTGGAGCATATTTGGCTAATGATGTGCCCAAACCTCACCAAATCGGACAAAGTCTGAATTGTTCCTTGTCATCGGGTGTGTTATAACAAAACAAATGACGTGCAAGAAAAAGCCATCTGACAAATGATTCCATGGGCTGGATGTTTGAGTTCCTCTGAGCCCAGCTAAATTATAGGTTTATCTAGAATGTATTTCCCTCACTTGTGTGGCTGTGCTGTTCCTCATTAGTTGTGGTATCTTCCTGGTGAAAGGGGATTCCAGACGAGTAGCCGGTATACTGCAGGGTCCTGGCGAGAGTAAAACTGCTGAGCTGCTGTATTTTATTATTTGTCTGATCGATCATTTTTCCATTTGTGAAAGAGATTGGCGCAGGTTGAGTTTCACTTTCCAGCGGTTAAGAAAAATGTTTTAGCTGTTATTTCAGAAACATGACGGTGAGCAAGCGAGAAGAGATTTTATTTAGGACAAGTGCGGCATACTTCCCAGCCGTGGCTGTTTGCTTTGAAGTACCATCATTTCCCTTGTGGCTACCACTTGTGTTTTCCTCGGTCTGTCAGCATAAATGAAGACCACTTGTGGGAGGTTATCTTGGTGTTTTCATTGAATTGTTTTAGTTTTCTTTTATACCGTGTAGACTTTTAGCTTGAGTTTCTTGTTCTATTTTATTCTATGTCTGAGCCCTCAGGGTATAGGAAAAAGTAAAGTTATGTGGGTAATTGCATTGGTCTGTAATGATTGTAGGCATGCTGTGTGTTTATTCTGTTGAGTAACTGGGAAAGCTAGCACACTGTTGTTATAAAGTTATATACGTAATACAGCAAGCACATATCAAATATTCCTTATTAAGCAATGCTATTTTATATATATATATATATATATATATATATATATATATATATATATATATTTACACACACACACAGTAAGTGTGTATATATATATGTATATATTAACATTTATATATATATATATATATATATATATATATATATATATATATATATATATATATATATATATATATATATATATATATACACACAGTGTATATAATAAACTACCTATATAATAAACTACCTGAATGCAATAAGTCTAACTTTTCTTTCTTGTAGGGAACATCTAGAAATGATAAATGTGCCTAAGCAGTACACCACAGTGTTTTTTTTTAACTTAAATATCTCCTTAAAAATAGCAGTGCATTTCCTGGCTTTACCTAAGCATTTGGGAACCTACAGCATCATAGCTGTATATGTAGGGCACAGTTACATCTGACTGTTAGTTTCAGGAGATTTGGATTTGAATTCAAAATCAGTACTTTGCTGCTTACTGTTTTCTCTGCTGGAGAGGAATCTGTACCTGAGAACCTTCAGTGCAAGGATCTCCCTGCTTCAGCTTAATTTATTCTGTGGATCAATGCTTCATGGGCCTCCCCCACTAGTCATGAAATCACCAGTCATTGGTGAGAAGCTCTGAAAAGAAGATGCCATACCCTGTTTTTATACCAAGATGGCCGACCCCACACAACGACACAGTGCAGAACAAGGAATGTTAAGACAGTAAAGGAGAAAATATTAGCTGAAGGACACAATCAATACTTTTGACTAGTCCTTTGCCCTCCATTGCCTTTTTTTGGGCACAGCTTCCACAAATCAGGCCTTCTTTAACTTATTAGTGTGGCCCTTTGTACATTGACGTAATAGAAGTATCTCGTTGTGTTGCACAACGTACAATGTAATAGAAGTATCTCTTAATTGTGTTGCAGAAAAACAGAAGGAAGGGACTAAGTATGTGAGCTAAAGTTACATAATTATATGCCTAATTAATAAATATACAAGTTAATATAGATGAATTATATTACCTCCTAACTGACTTTATTACCAAACATAAATTACTGTGGCAGCATTACAGTACCACACTGTAAAATGTGAGGTTTTGAATGCCTGTTGGTCCATTGCATGGGGGCAAGGAGTCAAACATTTATTAGCCAACCAGCTTACCACAGTAACCAACAAACAACCATTTGATAAAATAGAACAATGCTCAAATTACATCCTATATATGTTTACTATGTGTGCAACTTTTAACTGATGTCTGGGGCTTCATCAGATAGATTTCCCCTCATGTCCTGTCCAGCTGCCAATGTTTTACAAACTAGAAAGTGAAGGGAACCTTTCAATAGCAAAATAGACTAAAATAAAAAATTGCTGCCTGTATATCTGTTGAAAATTATCGCTCGCTTCCTCTCTAGTAAAATCATTGCCACCTGGACAGAAAGTAAGGATAAAAATTGGCCATACACTTCACAAATGGCACCTGGTTTCTGTAAAACCGGCTGAAATTTGCTTAGTTAGTGGCCTTGTTGCCTTAGCCTTGTACACACGATCAGAATTTCCGATGAAAAAAGGCAGATGGAATTTTTTTCATCGGATATTCCGACTGTGTGTGCGCCCCATCGGACTTTTTTCCATCTGAGATTAGAAATAGAACATGTTTTATTTTTTTCCAATGGAAAATTCAGATTGTCTGTGTCGACGCATGCTCGGAAAGCATTGAACTTAATTTTTCTTGGCTCGTCGTTGTGTTTTATGCCACCACGTTTTGGGCGGTCGGAATTTGGTCTGACAGTGTGTATGCAAGACAGCTTCCGACTGAAAATGTTGTCCCATCGGAAAATCCGATCATGTGTACAGGGCATAACTCTATTCCCTTCCCACCTAACATTCTTCAATTTAAAAAAAATCTGCATTGCCAGGCAGAAAATTGTCATCTGGACAGTGGCTACATCCAATCAGGTGCAGCTGTTGTCCAGGTATTCTGACAGCCACCTCTCTCTCCCCACCCAGCTGTCAGAATACAAAAACACAGCATGGACACTTGTGCATCCAAGTTGTATAGCATGGATGGAAGAATCGATTATTTTTTTTATTTTTTTCACTTAGTCTGCAGTGTTTGGTTAGCTTTAAATTTTATAACATAACTTCTGGTAAAAAAACAGGAGTTCTACTTGTACCCCACTTTAACCAAAAATAACAAATACTCTTTTTTGCTTGGCAGACACTTTATACTGAATTTCAGGGTCATATTAAAGCCATGTTTCTACAATCAGTCTTGTAACAAATTTAAACATACTCATAACTGAGCCAAATATATGTTTGCTTTATTAAATAATACAAAGCATGGCTATTGATAATTAAACTTACAATGTTTGCTATAGAAATAAATATATGCAATCTTTTCGGCAAAGTATTTGACCATATTTATTCAAGAGTATGGTTAATATAAATCATGACTTGTGAAAACATTTAACAAAAAGTTGTCCAGTGTCCAGTACTATTCCTTTGAGGTTGTGTACCTTAACTATCGCAAAACCTTTCTTTAGTCTACCAGTATCAGATTATGCCCTTGACAATGCCAAGAATGTCCTGGCATCAAAGGCATTGCCTAGACATATATATATATATATATATATATATATATATATATATATATAAGAATCCAAAACAGGCTTTACCCAATTTACCCCCAAACCTCTTTGTTTTTCCTCTACATTCTTGTACCATGTTCCTGTAACAGCAATACGCTTTTATTACTGTGTGATCACCATCAGCCTAAACACAAAGTTAGGAGCCCACTGATTCCTGCTTGATCAACAGGCAGCATACAAAACATGGAAAAATTTCATATATTGCTGAGATGTGCAATTAGAACACCTTGGGGATGAATTAGAGTGAGAAATACGAGCCAGGCCTTCTCATCCAACATTAGTGCCTGACCTCACATACGCGCTTCTGGAAGAATGGTCAAACATTCCTGTAGACACACTCCTAAACCTTGTGGACAGCCTTCCCAGAAGAGTTGAAGCTGTTATATAGTTGCGAAGGGGGGGGGGTCAACTCAATATTGAACCCTACGGACTAAGACTGGGATGCTATTAAAGTTCATGTGCATGTAAGTGCCGTGACCCCTTGATAAAATTTCCCAAGTTGTGAAGACCTCTAACAGTAAAATTATTTTCATACTGTGGGTTGTCAGCACCCAAGGCAAGACAAGTAATTTGCGCTCCTAACCCATAGAAATTTAGAGCTCCCCTCCACTCGTACAGTATTAAAACCTCATATGGTACATTTTAGGATGTAACACTCTTTCTCTTTGTTCTCCTCTTTTTCCCTTTTATCTCTCTCCATCCTAACTTCTTGTTTGTTTCCCCCCATCCTTCTCTCTAGCCGTCTTTCTTGTTTTTTCTCGTATTATTTCTCTCCCTTTTTCTTTCCCCCTCCCCCTCTTTTCCTCTCCCTTCTATGTATTCTCTATTTAAATTCCTTCTCTTACTCCTTGGTGGAGGGGGAATGGGATGAGTGGCAGGGGGGAGTTCTGATCAGCCAACTTAGGTGCTCTTGATAAAGGTCATCTGCTGTTCTGAGAACTGTAGAGGGGACTTTTAATGGCAACTATAATCATAGGTAGTGTTACTCAGTGTGTCTCCGACTTTGTGGTGTCTCATTGCAGTGACACCTATGCTGAAATCAGGAGACTGGATCTCCTCCAGCCCCTCCCACCTCAAAATCCTCACCAGTCAGCGGACCTCTAGTCTCTGCCCCCAACCCATGCCGTGAACTGAATGGGCGGCTGCGAACAGGCTGAGTGGGCAGCCGTGTGCTCCAGGAACAGCCCAGCTCGGTGGCCACCGGCTCCAGAGACAGCCCTGCTGAGCAGCCGCAAAAAGGCTGTGAGAGTGGTGCAGGCTTTCAGGAACAGCCCAGGATTTGGTGACCCCTGGCTAATCATTATTTACACCAGTGGTTCTCAAACTGGGGGTCAAAGGCAGGTGTACCAATACGTTAGACAATATAGTGTATATATATTTATATACAGCCAAATGAAAAAAAAAGGATACGTTTTCAGGCCCATTACTGAATATATTGAAATATATTGTCCTATATATATTCCTCATTGTGTCTCATTTTTAATGTAAGAGTAATATTTCTATGTGTTACTAATTGTGTAATCATTCAGACAAATGACATGTTAATACAGAACTAACCGTAAAACAAATTATATTAATTATTGGCATAGCTCTCTCATTTACTTTTCCTTGCAAGTGTTTTTCTTTACTGCTTTTCAGCAAAGTTTAACATCATATTAATAGCATTTTTGGCAAATCTTTCTGGCCTGGAGTTAAATATGAACTCCACTAGGCGATTAGCTATAATTCTAGACAGTGTGGTGAATTGATCTTGTTGTGTGATGCAGGAAACCTAACTTGCTGGCAGAAAACTCACGGGGCGTAGTTGGAAATGTATCCAGGTGTGCTATTTGCATTGAAAGGATTTGAGCAAATCTAATGCTTCTGTTCTAGAGATACTGACATAGGTTTTGCCAGCATCTTTGAAAACCCATATCCGTTTCTGTGTCCTAAAACCACTAAAGGACCAGAAGATTTTCCCCCTTAATGACCAGGCCATTTTTTTTACGATACGGCACTGTGCCACTTTAACTGAAAATTGCACGTGCGACGTTGTACCCAAACAAAATTGACATCCTTTTTTCCCCACACAAATAGAGCTTTCTTCTGGTGGTATTTGATCACCTCTACGGCACGCGCACAAACTAGAGTTCCCAAGCAGACGTACAATGACGGTGACTCGTGGGAAAGAGCCACAAGTAGTTAAGCAAGGATGAGTCTCTTATTATAGGGAATGTCTGTAATTTGATAACGTTGAGAAGACTTTTGAGAAACTTAGCTGAGCTATTGATACAGGAAGGTTTGGAGTTCTGAAGAGTTCTATAAGCAGTAGTGGATGTGGCCATGTTGGGTATTGGCCAACATGCAAGTCTACTCCGGCTTGTTCCCTGACAACAAGGCAGTACAGCACTTTGCAAAAGTGTTGATGTCTTCATGGTCACTCTGTCTATAGGCCAGTAGTCCAAAATATTACTCATTCTCAATAAAATCAGTTTCAAAGAATAAAGCAACCCATAGAGATGAGGTGATTGTAACTCATTAAATAGTACACAAATCCATTGAAATAAGGGGGCTGTCAGTCATCTGGTTGAAGGAATTAATACATTTTCCCAACTGATTGCTGTTGTTGCCCCAAGATAGGGAATTTGGGGTCCACTCTGCTGAGACAAGCCTTCTCATTCTGGAAATGGAAGGAAGGGTCATCCTAAAAATTAGTCAGACCAGAGAAAAATGTATGTTCAAGAAAGACCTTGGCTGCAAGACTATCCAACTTCTGTAGTCACCTTTGTCTCAGCACCCTGCCGTTGCTGGCCTGCAGACAAGTAATGAAGCCTTCTTGGTTAGGGGTTTGGTGGAACATTAAAGGGGTTTTAAAGGTAAAAATAAAAACCCCTAAATAGCTTCCTTTACCTTAGTGCAGTCCTCCTTCACTTACCTCATCTTTCCATTTTTCTTTTAAATGTCCTTAATTCTTCTGCGAAATCCTCACTTCCTGTTCTTCTGTCTGTAACTACACACAGTAATGCAACACTTTTTCCCTGGTGTGGAGAAAGTCTCTTGAGGGGGGAGGGGGCGAGCAGGAAAGTCAGGACACTCTCTACTTTGCAGATAGAGAAAGGAGCTGTATGTTAGTGGGCGTCCTGACACTCCTGCTCGCCCTCTCCCTCCTCAAGAGGCTTTCTCCACACCAGGGAGAAAGCCTTGCATTACGGTGTGTAGTTGCAGACAGAAGAACAGGAAGTGAGGATTTTTCAGAAGAAATAAGGACATTTAAAAGCAAAATGGAAAGATGAGGTAAGTGAAGGAGGACTGCACTAAGGTAAAGGAAGCTATTTAGGTGAAAATATCATTATCATTACAACCCCTTTAATAGTACCTCCCTTAATGCTTCACTATGACACAGTAAGCAATAAAAATAAGTGTTCTTCATTTGAAATTCTAGTATGATGGCAAAGTGATACACTGAGAACAAATATTATTTTGCGTAACGTTTACATTGGCACTGTTTACAAATTTGTGATTTTTAAAGAAATAGAATTTTGAGGTGTAATGATATTTTATCCAACATTAAAATGTAAGATGTTCTTTCTTACTGCATCAAAAGTGAGAGAAAGCCACCTGGGGATCGTGCAGGAAAACCAGAGTGGACATCTGAAGTCACCAAGGGGAACGGCTCTGTCTCAGTGAAGACATCAGGGAGAAGTTTACTTGTTTAATTTTTGACAATGCAGCAGCTCTCTTATTCTTGTCAACTTCAGTCATTGTTCTCCACATATCTGTTTTTTATTTGCAATTTATTTCTCAGTGTTATTATCATTGTTATTATACTAGAAATGTTCTCATGTTTTATAAGATATACTTAATCATGCCAAACTAATTGAACTATCCTTAAAATAAAATGGAATATGTCACCGCTATCACTTTTAGATGAAGAGCATAATGAGAAACTGTCCCAGGTGACAGTGACATAAGACATTTATATCAATGAATGCAGATGCATGTAATATATTTACTGATGGTGTTACATTACAGATCATTACAGGCAATCATTGGATCTGATATTGCATGTGAGAGATAGTTGTCTGTTAACTACGTGGAGTAGAGGTGGAGACCCATCCTATGCGCTGTTTTCTATGTTAAAATGATCATGTTCATTTTGCAAATGACAAACCCTGATGTGTTTTTACTGAGAAGTAGAGTGCAGTGAATGTGAATCCGGAGTGCCAGAAAAGCGGGATGTGGAAGGACTAGAAGAGTATTTAAATGCATAGTAGGAGAGCATTCTGTATAAAATTGTGGATGTCTGGGAACCCTGTTTCAAGAATAACTGGAAAAATGATAAATAAAAAGATCACCTGCCTGGTTGATTTACTAAAGAAGTAGAGTGTGTTCACTAAGCAGAGTGAATTTTCACTTACAGTAGCTTAGTGATTGAGGTAAAGCTAAGTGAAAATGTACTATAAAACATATTCCCAATCACTTGCAAGGGAAAAAAAAAAAAGTTGTCTCACACAGTAAGGATTTACAACCACTTTAACCACTTCAGCGCCGGAAGATTTACCCCCTTAACCACCAGGCCATTTTTGCGATATGGCACTGTGTTCCTTTATCTGATAGTTGCGTGGTCATGCGACGCGGTTTCTATTTTTTGCTCTAAAAACAAAAAAAGAGCACAATATTAAAAATTAAAAACAACAACTTTTTAATTAAAAAACACTTAATCAATGTAGGCCAGTATGTATTCAGCTACATATTTTTGGTTAAAAAAATCCCAATAGGCGTACTGTATATTGATTGGTTTGCGCAATAAAGTCTACAAATGATGAGATATTTTTATGGAATTTTTATTCGTATATATTTTTTTACTAGTAATGGCTCCGATCAGTAATTTTTTTTAGCAGGACTGTTATATTAGGCCGCGTACACACGTTAGAATTTATCCGATGGAAACGGTCCTCGGACCGTTTTCCATCGGATGTGTCCGCCGGGCTGTTTTGGTCCGATGGCTGTACACACCATCGGATCAAAATCCCCGCCAGCAGACAGCGCGGTGATGCCGCCACGTCACCACACCAGGAAGAAAAATACTTCCGCGCATGCGTCGAATCCATTCGACGCATGTATGGGAAGATATGTCCGCTGGTGAGTGTACTGACCAGCGGACATATCCGATGGACATGTCTTGAGCGGACAAATTTTAAAGCATGTTTTAAAATTTGTCCGCTGGTCGGACATGTCCGCTAGCCCATACACATGATCGGATTTGTCTGCTGAACTGGTCCGTCAAACCAGTTTGAGCGGACAAATTCGATCGTGTGTACGCGGCCTTACAGTGGACATATTGGACACCTAACTGACACTTTAACACTCTTTTTGGGAACAGTAACTCTAATACAGTGATCAGTGCTAAAAAAAAATGCACTGTTACTGTACTAATGACACTGGCTGGGAAGGGGTTATCATCAGGGGTGATCAAAGAGTTAAGTGTGTCCCTAGGGGGTGCATGCTAACTGTGTGGGGGTTGCTCTGACTGGGTAAAGACAGGGATTGGTGTTCCTGCCTAGAAGGAACACAAGTTCACCATCTTCTCCCCTGTGAGAATGGCGATCTGCTTTGTTTACATAGGCAGATCATCTTTCTGCCTCTCCCAGGAACGAACGTGGGTGGCCGGAGGATATCCGCTGGACCCTCTGATTGGCATCCCCTATGTCGTATCAGTGCGGGATTGCGCCTCCGGCGGCCCGCGTGCCCCCCCAAGTGGCTATTGCACACAATCACGTACAATTCACATGATTCCTGCTGAACCCAGCTAAGATTTAAACCATCTATGACTGGCCTTAGTAAATGAGATGAAGGTTCACTTTGCCAAGAAGACCCAATAGCTTGCAATGAAAATGAAAACATTTTTTTTTTTTTTATTCCTCCTGCATTAAGTTCCAGCCAAACTCTACTTACAGAGTGCAAGTGTGTTTGCAAAGTTCACAGTCTATTTGCCTTTAATAAATCCTCCCCAATCAACCAGTTGTATCCTAATTACTAAGCTAAGAGAAAATGTTATGAATGAGGTAAAGCTGACTTCAATTATCCAGTAATATATGAGCAAAAATCCTGTTTTTAAATTTTCCCTGGACATGATTGGACATTCTTTGCCAAGTAAATCTTCACTTTTCTTCATGTTCATCATATATATGAAGATAGGGATAGTTATAGTTATGAATATTATTTTTAATATTAGTGTTGATATTATTAGCTATTGCAAGTGAGTTTATGCGAATGTTGAGAAATCTAAACTTAGATTTTTTGGGATATTTGAACATGCATTCAAAATGTATGTTTTTATGAACCCTGTGTTACTATCACAGTGATAAAAAATAAATAAAACAAATTAAACATAAATATAGTTTTATTTACACATAATTTAATCTATCATGAAACTGAACTATTTAAAAAAAAATCATAAATCAAGATATATGTCCTGTTTTTTTTTTTTTTTTACTGTAGAATTCCTTTATACTGTATATATGATATTACCATCATATTGTTTGTGTGACTTCAGGCCAGAGCTTTTTTTCTCAGAAAATAGGTACAGGAACTCAACCACGACCCGTTCAGATTTCACAAACAGTAGAAGGGTCTTAAAGGGGCATTAAATACCAAAATTGCATTACATACAGAGTGCAGAGTTCAGGGGGTTACAAAGCTGTCACTTGTAAACACAGAAACCAGACTTCTGTGTTTACAAGTGATTGTGGTGAGCAGGCACCAAAGGGTCTGAGCCAAAGGTGGTGGAACTGAGTTCCCCCAAGTTCCCCCAGAAAAAAAGCCCTGCTTCAGGCAGTCCTTGTACGACAGATAAGAGTTAAAGTGACAGACCAGTCTAGTGTTTAACGCAAATGATGCACAATTATTCATAAGTGCTATTATTGGCATGCTTGAATTCGTCCTAGACCTCTGGCTGGGAAAACCATTTAAAAATAATTAGAATGTTCATGTACCGACAATGATGAATGGATTGAGGGTCCCACGTACTAAACACAGATCTTGATAAGAAACAGATATATTTTTTTACATGCAATGCCAATAATTTGAATACATTTCTGTCTCAGATACTTTGTTTATGGGGCATTCTCTTTTGAATTTTCCATTTGTCAGGTCACATTTTGTCTAATGCCACTTTTCAACAATAGTACAAAACATACCGAGTTTGCAGTGCCAATAGTATAATAAGATTTAAACTACAGTTCTACTGTGATTTATTAACAAGTGACAAATGAAAATCATAGTGGTTTTGCAGTGGAGTATAATTTTTCTAAGTTTTAATGTTTGTAGAGTGATGTAGAGTGATGTTTCATATTTAATATTTGTTATGCTAATTTATATCTATATATACCGTATATATCTATACATAGATTTCTCTCTCTCTCTCTCTCTCTCTCTCTCTCTCTCTCTATATATATATATATATATATATATACATAGAGATATATATATATATATATATATATATATATATATATATATATATATACACATAGAGATATATATGTGTGTATATATATATATATATATATATATATATACACACACATATATATCTCTATGTGTATATATATATATATATATATATAGAGAGAGAGAGAGAGAGAGAGAGATCTACCCAGGCCGTGGGTACCTGGTCACCAGAACCTCACAATTATTTAGAATGTTAGAATTCAGTTCTTAATGAAATGTTATTTTTTGCAATACGCCACTTTGTTATTTTAACTGACAATTGCGCGGTTGTGCATTTGGTGGTATTTGATCACCTTGCGTTTTTTTTGCTTTATAAACGAGAAAAATACCTACAATTAAAAAAAAAAAAATACTTTCTGCTATGACACATATCCAATAAAAAAAAAAAAAAATACAATTTCTTCATCAATTTAGGCCAATATGTATTCTGCTACTTTTTTTTGTAAAAAAAAAATCTCAATAAGCGTATATTGATTGGTTTGCGCAAAAGTTATAGTGCCTACAAACAATGGGATAAATTGATGTCATTTTTTATTTTTTTGTATTTTTTTGATCAGTGACTTATAGTGGGACTGTGATATTGCAGCGGACAAATCTGACACTAACTGACACTTTTTTGGGGAACCAGTGACACTAATACAGTAATCAGAGCTACAACATATGCCCTGTCACTGTACTTATGGCACTGGCAGGGAAGGGGTTAACACCAGGGCGGATCAAAGGGTTAACTGTGTGCCTAGCTGGTGTTTTAGTGTACTGCAGGAGGTGCTTTTACTATGGGGAGGCTTGGATCCTTGTCCCTGCTTTACAGAAACACAGGCTTCATGCCTTCCTTACTGACAGAACGGCAATCTGCCTGTGCACCCAACGATCAGCGGGTGCCAGCAGACATTGCCAGTCTGCAGGATCTGCTGATCGGTTCCCGCTGTGTACAATCAGAGTGGGAGTGAGCCACCAGCAGAGCGCACTCGCACCTGGTACCATTGATCATCACTAAAGGTGGTATTTAGTTCAGATTCACAAAACCAGGCGTAAGTTAGTGAAATCTTTTTTCAAGTTTTGACTGCTTTGAGGCACACTGTTTCAAATGGAGTTAAGAGTCTCGGAAGATGCTTGCATCTTTTGGTATTCGAGACATAGCTATGAATCTGGCGATATGTATAAGGCCGCGTACACACGATCAAATTTGTCTGCTGAAACTGGTCCGACGGACCGTTTCAGCAGACAAATCCGATCTTGTGTATGGGCTAGCGGACATGTCTGACCGGCGGACAAATTTTAAAGCATGCTTTAAAATGTGTCCGCCGGAGACATGTCCGTCAGATATGTCCGCTGGTTAGTACACTAACCAGCGGACATATCTGCCCGCACATGCGTCGAATGGATTTGACGCATGCGTGGACGTTTTTTACTTCCTGGTGCGGTGACGTGGCGGCGTCAACGCCACGTCACCGTGCTGTCTGCCGGCGGGGATTTTGATCCAATGGTGTGTACACGCCGTCGGATGAAAATCCGGAGGAGACATATTCGCTGGAAACGGTCATGTCCCTCCGTGTGTACGCGGCCTAACAGTTTGTGTCTACTGCATCATGGAAAGTGTTATTTTACCATGTGGACCTGTTTTTTTATATATCGCATTTTTACCTATCATGACATCTGATATTTCTACAAATAAACAATATTTTTATAGTAACATGTATACTACTCTTTTGACATCGCTGTCTAAAAGCCCCATTGAGAAACCTTTTCATAGTATGAATCTGGTGATATTCCCATTTTGTCATAACTGTTTGTTCCCTCTCTGTTTGGATTTCCATAATTGATTTCATCCTGCCTCCTCTAAAACAGTGTGTGGCCAAAAGGGGTCTATCCGTATATGCGTACAACTGTGATGATGCATTCATTCCTGGCGGGAAGTCTGGATTTGAGCCTAACAGTGTCAGAGGTCCTGAAGATGTAGTTAGGTCTGAGGCCTGAATAACTTTTCGTAGGATCAACCACTACCACTAGTGGGTGATGTTTCAACTGATGAGGGCAGGAGTCCCATGGTATCCATGGTAAATACGTCACTGGAATTGGTCCTATATTATTTTCCAGAGCTACCAAATCCTTAGGCCTCGTACACACGACCGAGGAACTCGTCGTAAATGAAACATTGTTTTCCTCGACGAGTTCCTTGTTAGGCTTGTCGAGAATCTTGACAAGCTTTCTTTGCGTACACACGGTCAAGACAAAATCTTGTTGTTCTCAAACACGGTGACTTAAAAAAAACATACAACGGCACTATAAAGGGGAAGTTTGATTCCACTGGCGCCACCCTTCTGAGCATGTGCAGGTTTCTAAGCATACACACGAACGTGTTTCTCGTCGAAAACCAGCCCGACGAGGAACACGACGAGGAAATTGAGACTCCCGACGAGGAAAAAGAGAACTTGTTTTTTTCTCATTGAGTTCCACGACAGTTTTCTCAATGGAAAACATACACACGACCGTTTTCCTCGGCAAAAATGCTCTGCCATTATTGTCTGCATGACAAGTTATTGTCTGCATGACAAGTTCAATCGATAAGTGTGAAGCAAAGTAGTAGTTTTTAAAATTTGGGAAACCCATTCCTCCACTATGTTTGGCTCTAGTGAGTAAGTCAAGGGTCTCAAACTGGCGGCCCTCCTGCTTTTACGAAACTACAAGTCCCATCATGCCTCTGCCTGTGGGAATCATGCTTGTAACTGTCAGCCTTGCAATGCCTCATGGGACTTGTAGTTTCGCAACAGCTGGAGGGACGCCAGTTTGAGACCCCTGGAGTAAATGGAGGCTGATGCATGGCTTTTTAGTCGCCCATAGAAATCTCCTGAGCATTGCGTGTAGGGTTCGAAAAAAGCTCATTGGTAGAACGATTGGCATAGTCTGGAAGAAATGCAAAATTCTGGGTAAAACTGTCATCTTAATTATGGCCGCCCTACCAAACCATGAAAAGTATTTTAACCACTTTAGCCCGGACCATATTGCTGTCCAATGACCAGAGCACTTTTTGTGATTTGGCACTGCGTCAATTTAACTGACAATTGCGCGGTCGTGCGACGTGGCTCCCAAACAAAATTGGCGTCCTTTTTTTCCCACAAATAGAGCTTTCTTTTAGTGGTATTTGATCATCTCTGCGGTTTTTATTTTTGGCGCTATAAATAAAAATATAGCGACAATTTTGAAAAAAATGCAATATTTTTTACTTATTGCTATAATAAATATCCCCCAAAAATATATAAAAAAAAAACTTTTTTTTCCTCAGTTTAGGCCGATACGTATTCTTCTACATATTTTTCGTTAAAAAAATCACAATAAGCGTTTATTGATTGATTGAAAAGTTATAGCGTTTACAAAATAGGGGGTCATTTTATGGCATTTTTATTAATATTTTTTTTTACTAGTAATGACAGCGATCAGCATTTTTTTTCAGTACTGCGACATTATGGCGGGCACTTCGGACACTTTCGACACATTTTTGGGGCCATTGGCATTTTTATAGCGATCAATGCTATAAAAATGCATTGTATTACTATAAAAATGCCATTGGCAGTGAAGGGGTTAAAACTAGGGGGCAGGGAAGGGGTTAAGTGTGTTCCTGGGTGTGTTCTAACTGTATGGGGGGTGGCCTCACTAGGGGAAATCACTGATCTTCTGTTCATACATTGTATGAACAGAAAATCAGCGTTTCCCCCGCTGACAGGAACGAGAGCTATGTGTTTACACACATAGCTCCCCGCTCTGTAACGAGCAATCGCGGGTGCCCGGCGGCGATCGTACCTGCCGGGCACGTGCGCGGGACTCGGGGGCGAGCGGGACGCACGCGCGGCGCTTCCGGCCGCGCACATGCGCCCACTAGCAGCCGCTTTAAAGCGGACGTATAGCTACGGGCTCTCACCCAGGCGTGCCACCGTCCCGCAGTAATATGACGGTGGGCGATCGGCAAGAGGTTAAAGACCATTTCTCCAAGTCCCTATTCATAGATTGTAGTAGAGATTTTGGTACACAGAAGTAAAACTGTTATGCACTGTACACACGATCGGTTTGTCTGATGAAAACAAACCGATGGATTTTTTTCATCAGATACCTGATGAAGCTGACTTTCATCAGTCTTGCCTACACATCATCGGTTAAAAATCTGATCGTGTCCAACACAGTGACGTAAAACACTACGACGTGCTGAGAAAAATTAAGTTCAATGCTTCCGAGCATGTGTTGACTTGATTCTGAGCAGTATCACAGCTGTTCTAAAGTAAACATTATAAGGTACTTGCCCTTACCTTGACAGCACTTCCTAAAAAAATCCCCATGTGACAGAGTTCGGGTCAATTAATGGGACGCTCAGGCACCAATAATACATTGTGGGTGGGTGTTTGCAGGTTTTCCCCATGCATGGAAATTCGGTTTGGCTCCAGCAGCAGATTAGGACAGCTTGTATCATTTCACTTCTCTGATCCTGATTACATAGCCGCTTGAAATAATGTGATTGTATATTGTCTTTGATTCTTTTCTTTTCTGTCTTCTCTCTTTTTTATGTGGGGAAACAAGCTAAAATTATAATTTTAAAGGTTAACTGTCCACCTAGTAATAAACATGCTTTAGTACACAAGGGCTCCATGTTTTAAGATTAACCCAGAAAGGCCACCAAGAAATAAAAGTGACATTGGACATGGACAGTATAACTATAGGATAATTCCCTGTATTACATTAACTATTGACTTCCCAGCCTAATTGGATTTTGGTTGGAAAAGGGTCATATTTTCTGGTCCATCTCGAGTTAAGTAATGACTTACTGAATACTAGAGGGAGCCAATAAATCACATAAGAAATGCTTTTAGCAATATCAGGTGTCTTCAGTTCTAAGCAGGAGACTTACACCAGTTACCAGCAAAATAGGCTCAATTTCATGGTATTATTCCTGAATTCCACAGAGACGCGGGCATCTGTCAAAAGCTATCATACATTATACAAATGGATTATTTACATTTTTGGGTTGTCAACATAAATTAGCTTTGTTTAGATGCCATATCAGCATACAACTTGCGACCGGCTTATGAATATTTTAAAAGCTCACATGAGCAATACTTAGTATTGCTGCTTTGTGGGCATTGAAGACGTTATACTAAGATCATTTAAAACCTATAAGCTTGATTTTGCAGCCAATAGTACACATTGCTTTGCTAATGGAGGTATATATATATACTTTTTTATCTTAAAGCAAAACTTTTGTAAAATAAATCAAGTTACTTCCAGGTGTGCATGCATCCAGTTATCATAAAATGCAATTTTAAATAATGTCACTGGGGTGATATCTATATAACAACCCAAGAAGAACATTTAATATATTGCAGGAAAGCAGACCTTAGATGTGGTAGCATTGGTATGCACAGCGTATTGCATTAGGGTGTGCACCCCAGAGCAAAAACGTATGCGTGAATATCAGCAGAGCAGTGGCCGGTGTCAGTAGAGCAGAGATTGGTGTCACTAGGGCAGCGGACGGTGTCAGTCATTTTTTTTAAATTTTTTTTTTGTTTTAATCATTTGTTTACAATTTTATTTATGAGCCCCGTTGGGGGGCTTTGGGCCCCCTACAAGTTGGTTGATTTACTGCCCCATTGAGCGGGATTTTCTAATACTTGGGCTGCCAGAATCTGGAGCAGCAATTCGAAGCAACCAATCAGTTTCTACCTTTCATTTTCAAAGCTTAAGGTCCCATGCATGTTGGGCTGTTGGATGATGCTCTGGCATTTTCCTGCAGGTGGAGGGCACAGGTGTACCATCCAGCCCCACTGCTGGCAGCCTATCAAACTTACAGCTGCTGCAGCTGGATGGTGCACTGAGTAGTAATGACACATTTTACAACAATTTACATTCTGGGATGAATGCTCGGAACTTAAAGGGTCACTAAAGGAAAAAATGTTTTTTGCTGAAATGACTGTTTACAGGGTATAGAGACATAAAAGTTAACTGATTCCTTTTAAAAATGATTAAAAATAGATAAAAATCAATCATATAATGTGCCTCTAGTTTCACTTTCATTTTTAAAATGATTTCATGTTTCTGTGAAGTAGAGAAGACACACAGAACAAAAACAAACAAATCCAGGGCAGTGTTTTGTTTTTAAAATGAATCTGATTGGTATTGAGGAGTTTTAGACACACAGCTTAGACCACAGTGAAAATCTGCCATGAGTTTTTTCATAAGGAGCCAGACAACCAGGAAGTGTGGAGATCAGAGAAGTATTACAGCTACTTCAAAGCAAAAAAAACGAACAATGAGAACATGAAAACAGCACTGCATTAAGGTAAAGGAAGCTATTTATCTAAAAAAAAAATTCCTTTAGTGATCCTTTAAGTCTTCTTGCATTCTTGGGATTGGTCCGTGGGCGCATACGGCCCTCAATGTTAGTACTGCTAGGTAGATTGTCCAACAGCAACAACTGTCAGCCCCACCCAGATTATGACAGGCAGATGACAGTGGGGCTGGATGGGGCACCCAAACATTGGAGCCCTGTGCATCGGGGCTAAATGCCCAGTGTGCATGGGGCCTAACTAAACAAGCTGATGCTAAAAGATGATTGATTACTATGCACAGCTGCTCCAGATTCTGTCTACTTCGGTTTTAGTCAATTCCGCCATTGTGTTTATTGTTTCAGGGTGTGTTTTATGATTGGTTTCACTATGTTCTCTGAACACAGCTAACTTTGTTTCTAGCAACCTAACTTATAAAAAAAAAAAGGCCAATATGGTTCATGTTACATTTTTTACATTAAATTGACATGATACAATTGAATTACACTAAAGCCATATTCCAGTGATAACTTTTTGGGGGGGTTTGGAAAGACTTGGGAAGAGTAAAAAAATCTGAGTGTGTTTTTGGTTTTCTTTGACCCTGTTGGAGGGACTTTACCTCACTTGCTGTCCATCTGACATTATTTGATAGCATAGTTACATAGTTACATAGTTACATAGTTAGGCAAGTTGAAAAAAGACAAAAGTCCATCCAGTTCAACCATAAACAAAAATAAACAAACAAAATAAAACACAGTACATCCCATACACCCAACTCCATACCCACAGTTGATCCAGAGGAAGGCAAAAAACCCCAGGACAAGAAATAGCAGGACAAGAAATAAGCAGTAAGATAACCATTCCCAGATGAAGGGGACATTTTTGGACACCTGAAATGTATTGGATATTTTCTGTATTGTATCCCTGACTTTTATTGCAATAAAGTTGTATCTGGACCTCTTAGAGACTGGACAGGGATTCTGTCCTTACCCCTCTTTGTCCAAAAATAACAGAGGCTGGACACAGATTTTTTCCACATACACTATATTACCAAAAGTATTTGGACACCTGCCTTTACACACACATTAACTTTAATGGCATCCCGGTCTTAGTCTGTAGGGTTCAATATTGAGTTGGCCCACCCTTTGCAGCTATAACAGCTTCAACTCTTCTGTTAAGGCTGGCGATGAAGGGCTTAAGTGCATCCTAGGGAGTGATTCTAACTGTGGGGGGGGGGGGCTGGGCTACAAGTGAGACAACAGTTGACATAAAAGTTAACTGATTCCTTTTCAAAATGATTAAAAATAGATAAAAATCAATTATATAATGTGCCTGCAGGTCAGTTTCACTTTTGAACTGGCTTCATGTTTCTGAAGACACACAGAACAAAAACAAACAAATCCATGGCAGTGTTTTGTTTATAAAATGAATCTGATTGGTTCTGGGAAGTTTTAGACACACAGTAATGACAGCTCAAACCACCGTGAGAAAGCTCCCAGCACTGGGGTTATAAGGAAACAGACAAGCAGGAAGTGTGGAGAACAGAGCAGGATTACAGCAACTTCAAAGCAAAAACGAACAATAAGGACATGAAACCAGTACTGCAGTAAGGTAAAGGAAGCTATTTAGCTAAAAAAAAAAATCCTTTAGTGATCCTTTAATGCATAGAATACATTAAGGTGAACAAATTATTACTTTTACAACCCCTTTAAAATCCATGAGCGTGTAAAGGCAGGTGTCCCAATACTTTTGGTAATATAGTGTATGTCACAATTCATCACAGATTTGGTCATATTTACTCTATACGATCTAGGCATTTAGAGGCTTGTGCATCCCTAGTTATGAGAATACATATTTATTGTGTTCTGAGATTTAGAGACTTGACCGCTCAAAGGGAAAAATGAAGATAAATAGCTCAATGTTTGAGTAACATAAATAAATATAAAAAACCCAAAACGACGAGTCTGATTTAAAGTTCTCTAGGTTGATCAAAGCATAGTGAACTTTCTTTATAGGACCTGTAATTGCTCTCATCTTAGGGACCCCTAGGAAAGCGTCTCAAACCTCCCTGAACACAGTCCTTTTTTTTTTTTTGTGTCAACTTTCTTTCGGCAGGCTATGCGGAGAGTAAAGTGATCGCTTTCAAATGTGCACGCTGCCTCGCCATGCTTAATTAACTCCTCAAGATTCAGGAATAATTCCCTGACATCATAATTAGCTCTCTCACTTTATCACTCAAAGCTAACCTTTGCATTAGTAACTCAACTTAAATTGCTAATAATTGCACTGCTCCTCGAGGTCTATTTATTTAAAGTGAACTTCAAGTCTTTTGGAGCTGGAAGCTTCATAACAAATTATGATATTTGGTAAGCTAACAGCACCTTGAAAGATGAAGGAAAGGAAAACAAATACAATTTCATCAAGGCAACAAAAAAATTAACTTTTTTCCCACAAACGTTTCTCTAATATTTATTTAGTAAGTAAATATACTGAAGTTTTGTTTTATACATTTTGGCAGATCCTGCGTGTTTCTTAAAGGAGTTGTAAAGTAAAAAATAATTTGCCTAAAATTACTGTCTGCAGGGTAGACAGACAGAATCGTGTAATGATTCTGTTAAAAAAAACAAGTAAATACCTATTAAATTCCTTCATCTATATCACCTCCGGCGTTCTAGTTTCTGTTTTCTTATTCACTTCCTGGTCTGCGGCGCTCGTTCATGTAAGAACTACATTTCCCAGTATGAATTGCGGCACGCCCAGTAATTCACACCTCCTTGAAGTCTCTAACACGTAGAGAGCGTCCTGCCGCACAGATGTAAATCCCAGGAGGGGTCGAGCACGTCACTGACCACCGCAGTAAAGCCTCCCTTTACGGTGGTGAGTAACAATCAGACAAGCAGGAAGTGAACAGAACAAAGAAGAAATAGAGCAACTTCTGAGCAAAAACGAAAAATGAGGAAGTGAAAAGAGGAATGTCTGCAGGTAAAGGATACTTATTATGAAAAACATGTTTTTACTTTACAACCCCTTAAATTGCTTATTTATATTATTATGCTGGGATTGGTAAATGAAATAATGTAATTAAAGAGAAATTACTTTGCGGCAAATACTACTAAAGTAGAATAAAATAAACCTGTACTAAAAGAAATGTGTTGGCTGTCATCACTTTCTTCTGAAATGCTAATTTCCTGGCTGTCATGTTGGACCAATGGCTTCAACACTAGTTCTGGAACATACATTTAGAAAATGATATCAGAATTGCTACTTATTCCACCTTAGACCCCTTTCACACTGAAGCGTTTTTACAGCATTTTAGCGTTAAAAATAGAGCTCTTAAAACGTTCATAAAACACTCTCATCTCTGGAGCAGCTTTTGTGCGCTGAAAAAAAAACGCTCCAAAAACGCCCCTCTCCATTGAAATGAATTGAAAGCGCTGTAAAAACGCCTTACCCTTTCACACTGAGGCGTTGAACTGGCGGGGCGCTGAGAAAAGTCCTGCAAGCAGCATCTTTGGAGCAGCTTTTGGGTGCTAAAAAAAAACGCTCCAAAAACGCCCCTCTCCATTGAAATGAATTGAAAAGCGCTGTAAAAACGCCTTACCCTTTCACACTGAGGCACTGCAAAAACCCCCAAAAACCCCTTTCACATTGAGGAGTTTTTCAGGTGATACAGCGCTACAAATAGCGCTGCTATACCGCCTGAAAAACTCCTGCCCAGCCTTCTGAATGTGAAAGCCCGAGGGCTTTCACACTGAGGTGATGCGCTGGCGGAAGAGAAAAAAATCTCCTGTCAGCAGCATCTTTGGAGCGGTGAGAGGAGTGGCATGTACACCGCTCCTTCCCATTAAAAATCAATGGGAGAACGTGGCAATACCGCGGCGGTATTAACCCTTTCATGGCCGCTAGCGGGGGTTAATACCACACCGCTAGCGGCCGCAACTCGCTGCAAATCCGACAGTATAGCGCTGCTATTTTTAGCGGCGCTATATCGCCAGCGCACCTCCACTGCCCCATGTGAAAGGGGCCTTAAACTTTAGGGTCTTAGCAATGCTTTACCAGCACATTGGGATTGCAGATGAGGCTTTGCTCGAATAACGTAATAACGCTGTAATAACACTCAAAAAACGCTTGAATAACGCTCCAAAAACGCCCTAGTGTGAAAGGGGCCTTAGTGACTCAACCATTTTGAAACCATTGGATCACCATGATAAATGGGCAACTAGCTTTTTTAATAAGAGAGATCAGGAATGATAACCTACAGTACAGAATACCTTTAACCACTTCAGCTCTGGAAAGTTTTACCCCCTTCCTGACCAGGCGATTTTTTGCGATACGGCACTGCGTTACTTTAGCTGACAATTGTTAGCCAAATAAAATGTTGGTCTTTTTTCCCCCCACAAAAAGAGTTTTCTTTTGTTGGTATTTGATCACCTCTGCGGTATTTATTTTTTGCGCTATAAACGAAAAAAAAAACTGACAATTTTGAAAAAAAAACAATATTTTTTACTTTCTGCTAGAATACATATCCAATAATAAAATGTGAAAGCACAAAGTTGGCCTCTCCAGTTTGCTACTGTTCCTTCACCGCCTTCACCTTCTTAACTCCCCTGGCGGTATTTCCGAGTCTGGCTCAGGGTAAGATTTCAGTACCAAAAGCGGTATCCCCGAGCCTCGCCGCGTACACACGATCGAATTTGTCCGCTGAAAACGGTCCGATGGACCGTTTCAGCAGACAAATCCGATCGTGTGTACAGGCTAGCGGACAGATTTGTCCATCGGACAAATTTCAAAGCATGCTTTGAAATTTGTCCGCTACAAACCTGTCCGTCGGATATGTCTGCTGGTTAGTACAGGAAACCAGCGGACATATCCTCCCGCACATGCGTCGTATCCTGTGAATGGATCCGACGCATGCACGCGGAAGTGTTTACTTCCTGGTACGGTGACGTAGCGGTGACGTGGCGGCGTCAACGTCACCGCCGCGTCACCACGCTGTCTGATTTTGATCCGATGGTGTGTACACGCCATCGGACCGAAATCCGATGAGACATGTCCGCTCTAAACTGTCCGTCGGACAAGTTTGAGCGGACATATCTCATCGTGTGTACGAGGCCTCAGTGTCCACAGGCTTGGTTTACTTACCTTGTCACTGGATCCTGCAATGCCTCCCCGCCCGTGTGCCGCCGATCTCCATTCCCTGCGATGTTACAACACACGGAGGTGGAGAACGGCGCCAAATTCAAAAAAGTAAATAAACACAATATATACAGTATACTATATGTAAAAAATACACACCCCCTTTGTCCCTAGTGGTCTGCCCAGTGTCCTGCATGTACTTTTATTTTAAAAAAATTGTTCTTTCTGCCTGCAAACTGTAGATTTGCGGGGAAATTTGTCATAAAAAATAAAAGTAATGACAGCAACAATTCTGCAACTTAGCAAATTTCAGTGTTTTTGATTTGATTACATTATTGAATCATTTTTATTATAATTATATTATTATTTGTTATAATTATTTATAGTTATTTATTATATTATAATTTATGATTTTGTTTTTCATACTTTATCATACCCGGGATGTCTACTAGACTCTTGTTTGGACAGATTTAAGTGAGTTATTCCTAAGGCCGCGTACACACGAGGAGACATATCCGATGAAAACAGTTCCGACAAACCGTTTTCATCGGACATGTCTCCTGAGAGATTTTGGTTTGATCTGTGTACACACGATCAAACCAAAACCCCTGCGGACAGACAGCGTGGTGATGTTGACGCCGCCACGTCACCAAACCAGGAAGTAAAATACTTACACGCATACGTCAAATCCATTCGACGCATGCGGGAGATTTCGGTCCGCTGGTTAGGCATACTAACCAGCGGACATATCCGACAGACCGCTTTCCAGCAGACAAGTTTTAAAGTATGTTTTAAAACTTTTGTCTGCTGGAAACCTTTCTGCTAGGCTGTACACACGATCGGATATGTCCGCTGGAACTGGTCTGCGGACCAGTTTCAGCAGATATGTTTGATCGTGTGTACGCGGCCTAAGAATTACAGGCCTACAATATAAAACGCCAAATTTCCATGCAAAATAATTGTACCGCTTTCAGCACCTAAAACCAGAAAGAATCATACCGCCAGGGAGGTTAACCGCAGTTTAGGGCAGGTCCTTGTTTAAGCTTTATTTCTTTAATTTCAGTGTTCAAAAGAGAGGTCACACCTATAAATGCTGCCTGCTAAAGCCTGGTACACACAATCAAATTTTCCTCAGATAAAGCGTAGGACTTTTCTTTTGCAGGGCATTGCCCGTGAACTTGTCTTGCATACAAACAACAAAAAATGATTGTCCAACAAACACAAAACTATGTGTTTTTTATGCTCTTTAGTGCCCTTTGGACAACCTCTGCTGGTTAGTATTGGTTCCGAGCATGCGTGTTTGTACTGTGGATTTTTTTCCGAGAGACTTGTGTACACAAGATAATCTGACATCACACATTTGTTGTCGGAAAATTTTAAAGCATGCTATCCAACATCCAATTGTCCGATGGAGCATACATAAAGATGGATTTTTCGTCAAAAACCCGCCATCACACAATTCCCGTCGCAAAATCCGACCGTGTGTACGGGCCTTAAGAGTAAGTGAATCTCAAAATTGTCTGAATAGAATAACAAAACCTTCTACAGGTAGTACAGTTTAAACATAGGTACTTCAAATATGCATTTAGCTGGTTGCCTATAGTTCTGCTTAAAGGTCTATGAGGACAACTAACTTTGCCTTTTACCCATATATCATGTTTATATTTTAAATAAAAGCCTGGTATTACTCTTATGAAATGTTATAAATACATTATGTTTTCATTATGATATTCAGTTCTGTGATACAGATCTTCAATAAGTCAAGAGAGATTTTTTTTATAAATCTTTATTAAAATATATATAAAAAAGAGAGAGACATGATCCCAGAGAGATAATTCTGTACTTCTATTTTTTTTTTCAGGATATTGGTCTGTCTAAAGTTACAGGTCTTAAAGGTGTAAAGCTCGCCTGCTAGTTGGTTTGAATGTCAATTGCACTTTATCAGAAACCTTTACTAGGGATATGATATGTAATAGCTTTCCGATGTTATTCTTTTGTTTTGTCCATGTAATGTGTTTTCGAGTGACCAAAGAAGGACTGGAATCCAGGTACTAGGATGGAGAACAGTCCTGCTGTTGATAGGGTGTGTGTGTTAAACACTAATGCCACGTACACACGATCATTTTTTGCGATGGAAAAAAACAACGTTTTTTTAAAACGTCATTTAAATTGATCGTGTGTGGGCAAAACGTCGTTTTTTGTCTTCAAAAAAATGACCAAAAAAAAATTCCAACATGCTTGAATTTTTTGTGTCGTTTTTCCAAACGTCGTTTTTTTGTGTCATAAAAAGTGATGGTGTGTGGGCAAAACGATGTTGAAAATGACGTTTTTAAACCCGCGCATGCTCAGAAGCAAGTTATGAGACGGAGCTTCAATGGAAAAGAGTGCCGTCGAACGTGGGGTACGTCACCACGCTTTGCTAGAGCTTTGTAGAAAAACGATGGTGTGTACGCAACGTCGTTTTGGAAAATGACGTTTTTTTTCATGATTGAAAACGTTGTTTTTTTTCATCGCAAAAAGTGATCGTGTGTACGCGGCATAAGGGGAAGGGTTTGAAAATGCTGATAGTGTGACACAGATTACTAAAATAGAATGAATAGTTGAAAACTGTATAAGAAGAAACTCAGGATGGTTTACTAAAGGCAAATAGCAGTTGCTCTACAGCTTAGTAAATGAGATAAAGTTTCACTTTGCAAAGAATACCCAATCACACGCATGGGATATAAAAAAAAAACTGCTTTATTGCTTGCACATGATTGGATGTTGAAAGTCAGCAGCTAAGCTCTGGAGCCTTTAGTCTGATCTACAATAAATTCATAGAATTGAAATAAAACCCAAAAAGACCTTCCAGAAGACCTTCCATCTCTGCAGTACTCCCCCAATCAGGCCTGTATGGTAGAGTGGCCAGTCGAAAGCCTCTACTCAGTAAAAGGCACATGACAGCCAAAGCCTGAAGGACTCTCAGACCATGATAAACAAAATTATCTGGTCTGTTGAAACACAGATTGAACTCTTTGGCCTGAATGGCAAGAATCATGTCTGGAGTGTCTTCTACAGTGAAGCATGGTGGTGGCATGCATCAGCAGAAACTGTGAGACTAGTCAGGGTCGAGGGGAAAGATTAATGCAGCAATCTACAGAGACATCCTTGAGGAAAACCTGTTCCAGAGTGCTCTGGACCTCTGACTGTGGTGAAGGTTCATCTTCCTTCAGGACAATGAACTTAACATCCCTGGCGGTATGATTATGTCTGGAATTGTGTACCAAAAGCGGTACAGTTATTTTGCATGGAAATTTGGCGTTTTACATTGTAGGCCTGCAATTCTTAGGAATAACTCACTTAAATCTGTCCAAACAAGAGTCTAGTAGACATCTCGGGTATGATAAAGTTTGAAACACAAAATCATAAAATTATAATATAATAAATAACTATAAATAATTATAAAAAATGATAATGTAATTGTAATAAAAATTATTCAAAAACACTGAAATTTGCTCAGTTGCAGAATTGTCGCTGTAATTTTTTTTATTGTTTGATGACAAATTTCCCCACAAATCCCTATCATTCAATTCTGCAAGTGATTATAATTTATTATCGCTGCTTTCTAGCTGCTCTAAAATCACTTTTGACATAAAGGAACACTTTTGGTTGCTATGGACAATCTACAGTTTTTATTTTATAAAAGTACATGTAGTGCACTGGGCAGACCACTAGGGACAATGGGGGGGTGTATTTTTTACATACAGTACTGTAATCTATATATGTCATGTGTTTATTTACTTTTTTGAATTTGGCGCCGTTCTCCGCCCCTGTGCGTCGTAATGTCGCAGGGAACGGAGATCGGCGGTACACAAGCACTGTGTGAATCGAGCGAGGACCCGCTCGCTCACACTTTGGGGAGGCATCGCTGGATCCAGGGACAAGGTAAGTAACTTGTGCCTGGAGAAGGTAAGCCGGCGCGCGCTGCAGGCTCTGCACAGCTACCCTGAGCGTGACTCGGGGTTACCGATAATAGCATGGAAAAACCACCCCCAGTCACGCTCGGGATTACCGCTAAGGGGGTTAACAACATAAATAAGATAACAAAGTAGTGGCTACGAGACAACTCTGTGAATATCCTTGAGTAGCCAGAGCCCAGACTTGAACCCGATTGAGAGAGATCTGAAAATGGCTGTGCATTGGGGATTCTCCATCCAACCTGATGGCGCTTGAGAGGTCCTGCAAAGAAGAATGGGAAACATTGCCGAAAAATAAGTGTGCCATGCGTGTAGCATCATACTCAAAAAGACTTGAGGCTGTAATTGGTGCCAAAGGTGCTTCAACAGAGTATTGAGCAAAGGCTGTGAATACTTCTGTACATGGGATTTTTGGGGTTTTTAATTTTGAATACATTTGCAAAGATTTCAAACAAACCTCTTTAATATTATCATTATGGGGTATTGTTTGTAGAATTTTGAAGAAAATAATGAATTTAATCCATTTTGGAATAAGACTGTAACATAACTAAATGTGGAAAAAGTGAAGCTCTGTGAATACTTTCTGGATGTACTGTTAGACACCTTTCACACTGAGGGCATATTGCAGGCGCTATAGCGTTAAAAATAGTGCCTGCAATCCGCCCTCAAAAAGCTGCTCCATTGTCTCCAGTGTGAAAGCCCGAGTAAAAAAAGTCCTGCTAGCTGCATCTTTGGAGCAGTGAAGGAGCGGTGTGTATACCGCTCCTCCACCGCTGCTGCCTATTGAAATCAATGGGACACTGCAGCTATACCATTGTGGGCGGTTTTAACCCTTTCTCGGCTGCTAGCGCGGGTTAAATGCGCCCCACTAATGCGCCGCAAATCCGCCCATAGCATCAGCGGTAAAAATAGTGGCGTTTTACTGCTGACACTATGGGCGGCTCAATGTGAAAGGGGTCTAAGTGAAGCATCCTGAAATATATTTTTTTCAATACATATCTTTTTTGCACACAAAGTTTAACATTTTATAAAAATTCTTACCTTCCTAAATCTTTTTGCTGGCATCGTCCGTTGGTATTCAAAATTGTATACTTTTTATACTATTGCGATCAAATTGATAGGTAATTCTGGATTTACCATGGACTTACCATGGCTCCTTGCAACTTGTCTAGCTGCATCAGCAAAAGGCCAGCAAAAACCTCCAATAACACCCCCCCCCCCCCTCACCTTGTTTTTTTGCTTGGTGCAGTTTTTTGCAGCTGAGCGCATGATAATGTATAAAGGCCAGTTTACATTGGAACATTATTGGTTTGGCAAACTGTATTGGCAGAGGAACCTTTGTACCTTCTTGGCGCACACACAAACGTTTGTAAATCAGGTGCAAAAGTGTGCAATCAATTTCTTTTTTCACATGGAGAAGTTTGCATTTCTGCATTCCTGAATCGGCTCCAATTAATCTTTGTATCAGAAAACCAGGCTGGATAATTGTCCCTTCTTTTTCAATGTCTACAGGGATCTCTCAGTCTGTGACATCCCACCTACCAGTGATTTTTGACTTGTTTTAAGAAATATCTGATTTACAGGCCTGCCATTGATGTGTAAACAATCCATTGACTCTTTTTAAGTGTTCGGGAAGCAGTTACTCCATCATTCAAAGGCATTGTCATCACGCACATTTGAGCATGTCAGCACTGTGTTTAAATGACATTTAGGGAACGGCCCCAAAGCCTTTGTTCAAGATGGTCCTAATTTTGCCATAAAAAGGGCTACAGGAATAAGATCCATATGAAGTATTTTCATTGAAGAATGTGAAAATATTTAAGTCTTTCTTAAGTTACAAGGTGAGACAACTATATTATTTTGTTTACAGGCGACATACACAGCTGAGTACAATGTAATGATGCATTGTTAATTTAACATGTAGATGTTTACATGTTTGACATGTGGGTTGTACTGGTATTATACGGCCCACACACTAAGACGGAATGTATTTACACTGGAGAATCCTGGTGCGTGACCTAACATAAAGTTTAACCTAACTACAGCGCTATACATAAACACAGAGAATTACATTTATCCATTACATCACACAGAGACAGAAGGAAAATACCGGGCTTTGATCCAGTGCTGGAAAGGTGCGTTGATTCTTTGGATTGGTGGGATATAGGTTTCACCTACCAAAATTGAGGCTTTTGTCCACGTTATACAGATATAAACTATATGAACCTAAAGTGGATGTAAACCCAATTTTTTTTATTTTGTTGGCTCTCACGATGTAGAGTAAAAGATTTCCTATCATCTGTGTCCAGTCTTGCCACACAGAGTTAATCCTAGACATGTGCATTCGTTTTCGTTATCATTTTAACGAACGAAAACGAAATCGCAAGAAACGAAAACCGAAAGATCTGACATAAAAAATGCTTTATTTTCGTTTTCGTTCAGATCTGACGATTTTCGATGCTTTGTCGAATTTTCGTCGTTCAATTCGACAAAGCATCGAAAATCGTCGTTCTGAACACAGTGAATAGGTAGAAATTAAACAACGAAAATTCAAAGATTTTCGATGCTTTGTCAAATTTTCGTCGTTCAATTCCTACCTATTCACTGTATTCAGTGAATACAGTGAATATAGGTAGGAATTGAACGACGAAAATTCGACAAAGCATTGAAAATCGTTGTTTTCGGATGAAAACTTTCCCGACGAAAACGACATGAATTAAAACGATTTTCGGGAGTAACTAAATAAATGTATTTTCCAAACGAAAACGAAAAAATGAAACTAAATATTCCAGTCTGCACATGTCTAGTTAATCCAGCTCTGAGCAATACTCTTTTATTGTTAAGTGAAATAAAACGGACTTACAGAGAAAAACCTTAGTCCGTTCCGCCCCCTTGCTGTGAGTGACAGGTTATTTACATATTTTATTCACTAGCTTCAGACAGGCATTATTTTTTAATTCCCACCCCCACTCCTTTTCTGAAGTCATGTGGTTACTTTTCAGAATTTTGACTGGATGTTAGTGATCATAGCACAATTTAGTGTAAGAAATACAAAGGAAAAAATGCATGTTGACAAGGGGAGTGTAGAGGACGGCGGAGAATCTTCTGACACCACAACTCCACCCATTGAGCTCCAGACAACAGATCCACCCACATAATCTGTAGTTTTTCAGTTCTTATAACAGACAGAGGGGAGACATTTAAAAGGTAACGGTACATGCAGGAGGCATCTATATCCTTATAGATCAGCACTATGGCAGTAGTTTAGAAAGGATGAGAGTGGGTTTACATCCACTTTAACCATAATTCAGTTTCAGGTTAACAAACGTTGGAGTGGTTAAGACTTAAAGGGTCACTAAAGGACATTTTTATTTTTTGCTGAAATGACTGTTTACAGGGTATATAGACATAAAAGTTAACTGATTCCTTTTCAACATGATTAAAAATAGATTAAAATCAATCATATAATGTGACTACAGGTTAGTTTCACTTTTAAACTGGCTTCATGTTTCTGTGAAGTAGAAAGAGACACACAGAACAAAAACAAACAAATCCAGGGCAGTGTTTTGTTTTTAAAATTGGTTCTGGGAAGTTTTAGACACACAGTAATGACAGCTCAGACCACTGTGAGAAAGCTCCCAGCACTGTGGTTATAAGGAAACAGACAAGCAGGAAGTGTGGAGATCAGAGCAGGATTACAGAAACTTTAAAGCAAAACAAAAAACAAAACCGAACAATGAGGACATGAACCCAGTACTGCAGTAAGGTAAAGAAAGCTATTTAGCTAAAAAAATAAATCCCTTTAGTGACCCTTTAAAGCAAAACTAAAACCCCTCCAATCTTTTACAGCCAAGAAGGCTGCCATGTTAGCCTTTATTTGATCAGCAGTGGCCATCACATCACATCAGTCATTTGATGGCTTGACAGCTCAGTTGAGTGCATAAGTAACTGTGACAATTTCATTTACGTCATGCCTTTCATGATTGTTGAAGGGGGATTGGGGAGTTGGGACTTTAAATGAAGCCATGACTGGGTAGAGTCATGTGCCTCCATCCCTGTCATATTGACAATGGGAGCAACATTTGCAAGGCAGCAAGATTGCAGAACAAAAAAGGGTGGGACTGGAGAAGGGTCTCTTAATTTTTTTTTTACTGTGGTTAGTAAGGTATCTCACTAAAGTCATGTTTGTATTTGACCCACAAATTGACTACACTTTTGACCAATGTCTTGAATGTAAATAAAAAAAAGGTTTCAGAAAACAACTTGCTACTTCAGTATTGGTTCACTATTATCTTTATTTTCTTTAGCTGCAGCCAACATGCTTTATTATGTTGTGCTTGTTCTTTATCCCTTCAACCACTTTGTTATTAGATTGATGGGCCGTGCGTTTTTTCCCTTGCAAATTCAATGTTTTTCTTCCTAAGTGAAGCATTCAATTACTGCTTGTCTACCTGTTCTTGTATTTTATTATTCCCAAGCCTTTCAGCCCCTGGATTTCCAAAGCTAAACATTTCACCCCGCAACAGAAGACATGAAATAAAATTACAGCATATACAGCTTTATTGCAGCCTCTCTACAGCCTGGAAGAGGCATTGTTGTCAGTGTTACACTCTTGATTGTTTAGACAATCACTGAACCGTCTTCGAATATTTTAGCTGTCACTAAACAGTTGCTTGGCACTGTGTGGGTGGTACACTGCTGTGTTAAATGATGTTAATGTTGTTTGTAAGTGCGGTTTATAAATAGTGAAATTGCTTTTTTCCGTTTGAATTGGTTTGCTTGGGTTTCCAGGGAAGATAGAAGGTAGAGCTTGTAGCTTCAAGGCAATAACAATGTGTTTTATTTTCATCCATTAAAAGCTAAAGTATTTTTTAAGGCAAACCTTTTATTTTTATTTTTGGATAGAGTGATGAAGGGTTAGAACCTCTGACATGTCTCTATTGTTGTCTCTGTCCCAGCTGGGGAGATCCACTCCCTTTTTCCTGGTGACCCTTTCCTCTTTCCTTTTACTTTCTGTTGTGTCTACAGGACTATAATTCATTTCAAACATTTACAGCAGAGACACTTTTACTTTCAGAAGCTCGTGCTGCTCCCCCTTCCCAACCATGATTTGGCAGTCTGCCAAATTTTTACACTTGAATATAAACACAGAGCAGGTACACCGGAAAGGATGCATTGAAGGAAGTTTGAAGATGAGGTGCTCCACAATGGCTATAACTATTAAGGTTAACAAGAGGTTGTTTTAAAAATCTTAGAGGACCTTCACCCTTATCATAAAAATTACAACAAATACACCTTTAAAATGTTCAGTAATGGCAATCTACATATAGATACTTATGAATTACCACATGCTTTTTATTCTTCAAATAACTTAATTTGTGCAACCCCCATAGGAGCTGCTGGAGGATGCTTCTCCTTTGATGCTGCCTTGACCCTGCAGACTCCTCAACCCCTCTGACATTCTAGGTTCAGACGTGGTTAGATCAACAATGTTCACCAACCTAGTTACCAGTAATACCCAGCACAGAGTAAAACGAGCAATGGACACAGTATTTCAGTAACCACAGTTATATTGAATATCTCAAGGGTGGCTCAAGTTAACACTAATGCCTGATGGACCGTTTTCATCAGACGAACCAATCGTGTGTGGGCCCCATCGTTTTTTTCCCCATCGGTGGAAAAAAAATAGAACCTGTTTTAAAATTTTCTGATGGTTAAAAAACCAATAGAAAAAAACGATCGTCTGTGGGGAAATCCATCGGTCAAAAATCCATGCATGCTCAGAATCAAGTCAACGCATGCTCGGAAGCATTGAACTTCATTTTTCTCTGCACGTTGTTGTGTTTTACATCACCGTGTTGGACACGATCAAATTTTTAACTGATGGTGTGTGGGTAAGACTGATGAAAGTCAGCTTCATCGGATATCTGATGAAAAACTCCATCGGTCCATTTTTATCGGATGAACCGATCGTGTGTACGTGGCATTAGGAAATTACAAGTATTTACAGTGATATACACAATTTGAAGGATTAAGCAAAGGTGAAGCTTATCGCCTTAAAAATGTCAGCAGACTATGCATAACCACTGTGCACCACTGTTGAGAATGAAAAACTGGTTGTGACTTAAAAAAAACGCCAGCTGCCTTGCGACTGCTGGTGCAATGCAATGGGACCACGAGAATTGACTTTTTACGGATAATTGTATAGAGGAGGAGCACCCCTTTAAATAAGCGATGGGTGGTTGTGCATATGGAATAAAGTCAATCCAGAAGTTGGGGATATTATCTTCTGCTAGCAAGTTGGGGCCCTTTAAAGGATGAAGAGTAAGTAATGAAAAATGACAGAATTAGCTCTGCTGACAGAATTAGGGAAGTAGCAAAGCAAGAATTTCTTGATTGTTTTGGATAAACCAGTGTCTGCTAAAAGCGTCTTTATACAGTTGGGTAAACAGAAAGGTGGGCAATTCAAATTTACTGTGGTTAAAGGTATATTCGGGGAATAATTGGGCCAGCATCCCAACTTATTATAAGACAAAAAGAAAAAAAAAACCTACAGGACTTCAAGGGCCCAGGTGCTCAAAGTAATATTAAACAAACGTTTTTTGCATATCTAAAAACTCAAACTTTATTAAAGTATTAAACAAATATTAAACACAATTTGCAACTAGTGTAATATTCTAGCAACTAGCACTATACCATGGGATCATCTAGTGTGTCTATGCGAGCCTCTGCAGGCTAAGACATAAAAATAAAAACAACATTTTGTATTTTGTATTATAATCTCCAAAATTTCAAAAAAAATATTGTTTTTTCAATTGTTTAATCTGTTTTTGTATTGTGACATTTTTGATTGCATGTCAGACCCTCAAAGGGTATCCTGGGTTATTTGTTGGCCCTGGATATCCCAATGCAACATGTAAGTAATGACATAAACACTAGTTTTTAGGTTTACCAAGTTTTTAGGTTTACCAATTTATCAATGTGTACCCCATGTTTACCAACACGCAGATGCACAGGTGTTTCCTGAATCCCCGTGCAGGCAGTCCCATGGATGTCTATGAGATATCCATGTGTATGCGGGTGTACGACCCTGAACGCAGACACAATGTGAAACTGCCACTAGCGACTGTATCCATGCAGCCGCTGAAATCAATAGACATTTATAGGGCTGCCTGCTCTGGGTTGCATGGAACACCTGTGCATCCCTGTGCAAGTAAACAAGATCCTCGCATGGAATGTGCATTTATAAGAGCTTTGTGACTTTGTGAATGAGGCTTTAAGCTAAAAAGAAGCAGAAAATATGACAGTGCAAGCTGGAGTTAGGTGGTTAAAAGAGACTGCTCATTTTCTCATGCGGATATATCTCTTGTGTATATTGGGTTAATTAGCAGTAACAGGTCACAAGTGCAGCAGTCTGTAAGGAGGGGCAAAGCCTAGTCTCTAAAGAGGCAGAGACTTCAAAACAGTATCAGTCTTCATATAAGCTAGAATAATTTAATATATTATAACCTAATAAATTAATCTCTAACTTTTCATTATCCCACAGTTACCAATGACAGTGATGTTCATATCACGAAATATTTATTTTGTTATAGTTTCTGAAGCTCTGAGGACTAATCTGAGTTTTCATATATATAGTATAGTAAAAGTTTGATGAAAGACGATTTGCGCTTTTCGGTTTTCGTGCTTTTCAGTCCATTACAGCGTGGCGAATGTGCTACCTCCATTACAAATGCTAGCTTTACCAGAACGAGTGCTCCCGTCTCATAACTTGCTTCGTGAAAAACGACAAAAAAAATTAGAGCATGATCTAAATTTTTTATGTCCATTTTTCACGTCGCAAAAAATGCCCTACACACAATAGTTTTTAATGACCAATTAAAAAAATTGCATTTTTCTCGTCATGAAAAATGGTCGTGTGTACTGTACGCTCCATAAGGTTTTGGACATTTATTGGCCATCAAGTTAGGCTTTAAAGGCATACTGCTGAGGGCATTGTATGTTGGACTCGAACATTGTATGTTCGACCGTTCGTCGGAATACGAACAAAACGGGTCGTTCACGCGAGCAAACCAAAATTCCCGCCAGCAGACAGCGCGCTGACGTGTCGGTGACATGGCGGTGACGTTGACGCCGCCACGTCAGCGCACGAGGAAGTAAAACACTTCCGCGCATGCGTCCAAATCATTCGGCGCGTGTGCGAGAAGACATGTCTGCTGGTTAGCATACTAACCAGCAGACATGTCGGGCGGACGGGTTCCCAGCCGACAGATTTCAAAGCATGCTTTGAAATCTGTCGGGTGGCCAAATCCGTCTGTTTGCCCGTACACACGATCAAATCTGTCTGCTGAAACGGTCTAGCAGACCGTTTCCAGCAGACAGATTTACTCGTGTGTACGAGGCCTTAAAATCCTATTTTTTTGAGTTCAGGTGCACTTTAATAGAGGGTGCATCCATGCACCAGCTTTTACCGAGCATTATGTGAGAGAGAGAGAGAGAGAGAGAGCAAGAGAGAGAGAGAGAGAGAGACAGAGAGAGAGAGAGAGAGATAGAAACAGATGCAGTTTGTCTTCATGCTCTATATCTCTATTTCAAGCCTTGAACAGAGCTGTCTGATCACAGTGGGCAAGAGAGAAAGGGATGAGTGGTGCCTATATTTCAGCTTGAGCAATTGAGCTCTATAAACAGACCTTATTTGACCATAATAAGGCCTGTTGTTTAAAGAGCTCAATAACTCATGCATCAACATGCCTTTTTTCAGCAATTAATAAGGGCGACCTAAAAATCACATAAAATGGTGCGAAGAGCACCACCTGCTACCTGGAAATATGCAATATTTCAAACTTATGTTCAGAAAAAAAAACTGTTTTAAAACATATTTTTTAGTCCTGGCCATGATAAATAAAGAACAAATATATTATGAAAAACTACTACACATTCCCTTAACTCATTAGCGATTCTACACTACCTGCATGCTCCACGCTATTATATAGTTATAAGAAATGAATGACAGAATAATTGGATTAGCTTTATTTAAGCATCCACATTCATCCTTATCGTGTCTTCAAGATATACTATTTTATTGTCTAATAAAGTCCTGTGTGTCAAACGCATTGTATTATCATAAAGCAACCAAGCAAAAATATAATTCTAAAAAAAAAGTAGCACAGATCGCAAGGCATTGTTTTAGAGGGTGAGTTTCTAAGCAAATACATTGAAGGCAGTCCTCCTAAGTAATTAGAGCCATGGGAATGTTGCGAAAAACACATTCTAACTTCTTGCTCTAGTTTGCATTTTCTTGCATACTAAGTACTCTTCACATTATTCTTCACCTTCTCCCAAGCTGTGCGATCGGCAAGGTGTTAATTTATGGTTATCAAACGCATGTGGCAGCCTAATCTCATCACTAGCAAAGCTGTCTGCTCTCTGACTATTTGTAATTACAATTTCAAACACTTAATGCAAAGGATCAAATCAATGTCATATTGTGGTTCTAGCACTGGAGTTTCATTTTTTTATTTCAACAAAGCTTCATGGGCTACTTCCAAATGACGGGTAATATTAGGAAAAACAGTAATAGGAGAGAAGTAAACTTGATAAAAAATCTGTATGTTAAACACAAAGCAAAATAAACAGTTACCTCTGTGATACTATGTACATATGGGGACATTTCTACGTACATCCAACTATAATAAATCATTTACAAATATACAACATAACTAAATGTTTGAGGACATTTGCTCAACACACTCACTATATGGCAAAAGGTACACTATATTGTCAAAAGTATTGGGGCGCCTCGCTTTACACACGCATGAACTTCAATGTCATCCCAGTCTTAGCCCGTAGTGTTCAATATTGAGTTTGCCCACCCTTTGCAGCTTTAACAACTTCAACTCTTCTGGGAAGGCTGTCCACAAGGTTTAGGAGTGTGTCTATGGGAATGTTTGACCATTCTTCCAGAAATAATTTGTGAGGACAGGCACTGATGTTGGACAAACACTGGTCCAAATCATTTGATGGAGGGGGGATTATGGTGTGGGGTTGTTTTTCAGGGGTTGGGTTTGACCCCTTAGTTCCAGTGAAGGGAACTCTTAAGGTGTCAGAATACCAAGACATTTTGGACAATTTTATGTTCCTAACTTTGTGGGAACAATTTGGGGATGGCCCCTTCCTGTTCCAACATAACGGCACACCAGTGCACAAAGCAAGGGCCATAAAGACATGGATGAGTTAGTTTGGGTTGGAGTAACTTGACTGGCCTGCACAGAATCCTTATCTTAACCCGATGGAACACCTTTGGGCTTAAAGCGGTAGTAAACTCTGACAATGATATCCATTTAAGCAATCAAGTTAGTTATTTTGAATTACAATGCTACTAATGATATGCTCCAAAAGTGTTCTTTCTTTTAATAATAAAGAGACTTGTGCATGCTCACGCATGTTCCCAGCCGCCGCCATCACAACTATGGTCCTTCCGTGTTGGTGCAGTGCTTTATTTCTGCCCTCAGTAGGTTTAACAGGACATAATCCCACGCATGTGCATTAACTGCCAAATCCACGCCTCGTTTTTGTGTCCGGTCACTATGGAAACCTTCTCCAGCGAATACGAGACGGATCCTGTTGCTCCCTTACGTCAGAAGGGAAATGAGTCTCGCGGGATCTCGGTGCCAATGCCAGCAGTAGGAAGTGACGTGCCTGGCATAGACGCAGCTTTTTTCCGGCCGGGTCTGCTGCTTGCCGGAAAGATAGTTCTAACGGCGCTTGCGCAGACAACGTGCAGGGACCGCCCTGTCAAATCTCCGATCTGATGAATGAAAAAGTAAAAAGCGGACATACGGTCTGTACATTTGAAAGGGGCCTAAGATGGCATCTACCTGGATGCACTGACATCAATATATCAAGTAAAAGTTGAGGCACTCAAAGGTCTTAAAGCAGAAGAATGTTTTTGAAAAAAAAATTATTGTGTCCAACATTACACTGGGTTTTGATTATTAAGGGCTGAACGCCATTTAAATATCTGACATCACAAATAGTTATTTTATAACCCATTTTCCTTTAAGAGCTGTGAGCACCTTAACGTTCACTTCTTGGGATACTGTATATAGACATTGATCTGTCATAACATTCTGACACCCCACCCTAACCTGTCGAGGATGGACTCCACTAAACCTCCGAAGGTATGCTGGCACCAAGCTGTCAGTAGAAGATCCTTTAAGTCCTGTAAATTGCGACTCAGGGCTTCCCTGGATCAGACTTGTTTTCCCAGCACATACAACAGATGCTTTATTGGATTAAAATCTGGAATGTTGCGTTCCTCAAACCATTCTTGAATTCAACAGACCAGGCCACCTTCTTCCACTGTGCTGCGGTCAGGTTCTGATGCTCACGTGCCCATTGTAGGCGCTTTTGGCTGTAGACATGGGTCAGCATGGGTACCTTGACCGGTCTGCTGCTATGCAGCTCAATACACAACAAACTCTGGGTTCTGACACATTTCTATTGGTTCCAGCAGTTTGCAGTAGCTCTTCTATTGGATCAGACTACACAGGCCAGCCTGTAGAAAGAAGGGAATAAAGCTGCACGCCAGCAGGGGAGCTGTGGCCATTAGTGGTTGAATCATCTCCGTAATTGATTTGTTACCAATACTGGAATTACTTACATAGTTACATAGAAAAAAAGACACAAGTCCATCAAGTCCAACCTATGTGTGTGATTATAATTTTATAATTCTTGTGCAGTGCACTGTTAATTGTTAGAGACCGCTTTTAAGTTTATCTGCAATCTAAAAACAGATCTGTAATCAGCTGGAATATTTTTTGCATGGTATTAAGGTTAGAGTATTTAACAGATCGGCTTACGTATGATACATATTTTGAGGTTGTAGCAATGTGAAGAGAATATTGTTTATGTTCCTGAGAGATTTCCCACTCAGAATAGAAATCGCCATTGAACACCTGGCATGCTGTCCTGGCAATGTGTTCCTTTTATTTCTATTACAGTTGTCTTTCTGGTGACAAACTGATATTTATGAGGTTTGTTTTATTAGAATAAATCAATGCTATTGAATTGCAATTACATGTTTCTAGCATTGAACAGGAAGGGAGAGGACATGTGATAAACTGATTTTTGACTATAGAGTGACAAATAAATCTTGGTTTGTAAGAAATACCGGTAGATGTTCTTTCAGAGGCCTTTCTTATGAACCCAGTTGTGTGTCACTTTCCTTCTCTTGTATATTGCTGTCAATTAACCACTTGCTTACTGGGCACATAAACCCCCTTCGTGCCCAGGCGAAATTTTAGCTTCCGGCACTGCGTCGCTTTAACTGACATTTGCGCGGTCGTGCGACGTGGCTCCCAAACAAAATTGGCGTCCTTTTTTCCCCACAAATAGAGCTTTATTTTGGTGGTATTTGATCGCCCGTGCGGTTTTAATTTTTTTGCGTTATAAACAAAAAAAGAGTGACAATTTAAAAATATATATATTATTTTTACTTGTTGCTATAATAAATATCCCAATAAAAAAAAAATAAAAAAAAAAAATTCTCAGTTAAGGCCGATACGTATTCTTCTACATATTTTTGTAAAAAAAATCGCAATAAGCGACTGCTTTGCGCAAAAGTTATAACGCCTACAAAATAGGGGACATAATTATGTTTTTTTTTTACTATTTTTTTTTTTACTAGTAATGGCGGCGATCTGCGATTTTTGTTGGGACTGTGACATTACGGCGGACTATAAATATGCTATAAATATGCACTAATTACTGTATAAATGTGACTGGCATTGAAGGGGTTAACACTAGGGGGTGAGGAAGGGGTTAAATGTGTATCCTGGGTGTGTTCTAACTGTGTGGGGGGAGGGGGGTGACTGGGGGAGGTGACCGATGCTGTGTCCCTATGTACAAGGAAAACAGCATCTGTCTCCTCTGCCCGACGGCACTGTTTTTCCCCGCTGAGCGCCACCCAGTGGCGCGCGCGGGGAATTACAACAACATTGACGTCCAAAGACGTGACCCCGGCACCTCAGGTCCGCGCTGTTGACGTCTTTTGTCAATAGCGCAGATCTGTAATGGTTAAATCAAGTACAGTAAGTATCTAAATTTGACTCAGTATCAGCTTCTTGCAATCTACTGTACAGCAGAGCTTAGACTGTAAAACCTCATACACACAATCAGGCTTCCATCAGACTTTTCCGTGGATTGCTGTCTGAAGGGCGTTGCCTGTGAACTTGTTCTGCATACACGCGGCAAGACTTTTTCAGTCAACTTTGACCAAATCACATTTTCAGATCTTTACTGCGACCCTTTGGGCAACTTTTACTATTGTTGTCTGATCTTTGGCATTGGTTCTGAGCATGCGTGTTTCTACTTTGGACTGTTGCCGGAAAGTTTGTGTGTTTTCACAGCGAACATTTGTCCGATGAAAAAGCAAAAACATTTGTCCGATGGAGCATACATGAAGTCGGATTGTCCGATCAAACAGGTCCGTCGGACATTTGTTGTCAAAAAGTCAGATCGTGTGTATGGGCCTTAAGAGGGAGAAGCAGCACATCAGATGTCCTGCAGTGCAAGGATCATGGTGAAAAGGCAAAGTGAAAAAGAGATGAGCTCATCAGTCTGTTGCTTTTCATTTCACTATCCATTAACAGGCTGGGATAGAAGCAAAACCTGAAATAGTAAGTGAGACTGCAGCAGTGAGATATCAGATCCCCTCCCCTGCTAGATAAAGCTGTATTGTGTGGCAGAGCTGTGTGAATCTCAGGACTGGTAAGCCCAGGTTCACACTGGGTATGATTTGGTTCAATTTGAGATGCGATTTCACATGTGAAATCGCATCTCAAATCGGCGGCAATTGCTGGCAATGACACTGTCCTAATCGGTGCGGTGCTGCACCTATTTAAAAAAGTAGTTCCTGTACTACTTTTTTGCGATTTCAGGACACGATTTACATTGACATCTGTGCAGAAACCTGCACAGATGTCTCCTAAATCGCGCCAAAATCGGGACTGCCAGAGGGAGTGAAATCGCGCGAGTTCAGCTGAAATCGCGCGATTTCACTCCCGCAGCCCACTGTGAACCAGGGCTGAGACAGAATGGAAAAAATGGCCCTTGTATATGTATTTACCTGTGAATTTAGCTGTTTGCCTGAACTTTAAAGGATGTGTACCATTTTCAGTTTTTGCTGCAATTGTTTGGTTCTGTACTGCCAGATTTTGCATATAAAGCTTACCCAATTTTGTATATGGGTCCTTGTGAACTGGTGGAAGCATAACACATATTTAGGGGGCAATTTACTGAAAATACTTCTGTATAATTCGTAGTCAACTGGATATCCTCACTAGAGAGGAGCTCAACCAAATACATGGATGCAGATACATGGACCTGAGAGTTCTTGCGCACAAGGAGATCCAACCCTTTCACCATATTTTCTTGTCATTGTCACAACTTTATTGCCTGGGTTTACATTGCCAGCAACCAAATTATAAAGCTTATGGCGCCATTTAAAGTAGAAGTGAAAGTACATCCTTGTGTCTCAGAGCATGGAGAGCAGGCTCATCCTGATACCAATCTAGAGGGCTAGCAAGTATAAAAAAAGAAAGGATTACCACTATTCCTGACCAACCCGGCTGAACAAACCATAAGGAGCAGCCTCAGCCTACATGTCTCCACCATACCACAAACCCTGATGTATTTTTCCCTACCCATCGGGGCTTAGTCATAGGGCAGGGGTGTCAGAAACACTTTCATTGTGGGCCGCATGGGCATTATGGTTGTCCTAAAAGGGCCAATTGAACACCACACACCACCTTACACCAGATTCTAAGAACCCACCCACCATCAGAAGTCAATAGTCCCCCACCCTCTCTTACATAACAGTTCACCCCCCCCTTACCTTGAGTTGGGAAGCAAAAAGTGCAGGGTCTGGAGGATAACTAGGGCTGGAACCAGCTGAATGGCGAGACCAGGAGAGTGCAGAGACCAGGGGGTGCTGCGGCTAGATCTGTAGGAGGCACAGGATCAGTAGAAGAAGTTCTGTCCTCCTCTCTGCTGCCAACTGCTGAGATGGGGAGGGGGCAGACATGAGCCTCTCTTGAGCTGCACAGAGAAGGGCAGGATCTGGCAGAGGAGATCTGTCCTCCGCTCTGCTGCCGACTGGTGAAACAAGGTGGGGGCAGGAACAAGGAGGTTGTTACAGCTGCAGGAGAGGTGCAAGGACCAGATGAAATGGCCTGGAGGGCCAGATTCGGCCCACGGGCCTTGTGTTTGACACCTGTGTCATAGGGTGATTATGGCTAAGCCTGGGTGGGTGGTATGAAATGCATCAGGGTGTGTGGTATGGTGGAGACATGTAGGCTGAGGCTGCTCCTTTTTGTTTGTCCATCTGGGTTGGTTAGGAGTAGTAGCGATCCTTTCCTATTTATATTTGCCAGCAACCAAATGGTATGTGATTAACGCCCTTAGTGTTTTATTTAATGAAGAAGGGGCAAGCTGCCTTTGATTTCATTTTTATATACAGTATATTATTATGCCTATGCTTCTCAACAGTTAAGTTGTGATTTGAATTGCATAGCTTGTAAATGGATGGTGTTGTTGGATCCTCTGTTGTTGTCATGATGTCAATAGCGGAGAGCAGCTGCACACTCTAATGCCGCGTACACACGATCGGACATTCCGACAACAAAACCATGGCTTTTTTCCGACGGATGTTGGCTCAAACTTGTCTTGGCTACACACGGTCACACAAATGTTGTCGGAAATTCCATACGTCAAGAACGCGGTGATGCACAACACTACAACGAGAACAATTAAGTTCAATGATTTTGAGCATGCGTCAAATTGATTACAAACATCCGTAGGAATTTTGTGCGTCGAAATTGCATACAGACGATCAGAATTTCCGACAAGAACTTTTGTTGTCGGAAAAATTGAGAACCAGCTCTCAAACATTTGTTGTCGGAAATTCCGACAGCAAAAAGTCCGATGGAGCCTACACACAGTCGGATTTTCCGACAACAAGATCGCATTGAACATTTGTTGTCGGAATTCCCGACCGTGTGTACGCGGCATAAGGTGTGAAGATGGAGTAGGCTTTAAAGCTGAATTGTAATGACTAATATCTAGCCTGACACATAACTTTGCACTTCTAAACCTGCCCTGGGGTGACACATGATAAAAAATATTGCACAAGTAGAGCACCTTCATTGAACACTGCTTGTCCAAACATTTCGTAGAACCACAAATCTAGAAGTCTGAAGTTATGTGGAAGTCTTGACTTCTTAAAAAATCCAATCTTGGTCCCCAAATCTTCCAACCTCCATATTGGTCCTTTCATGTAATAGATGACATTCCTGACCATTGGAGAAGATTACAACGCGGGAGGCAAAGTCCCGACCAACCTTAACAGAGAAGGTTGTGGATATATTTCAGCTGCCTGTATCTTGGGAAATACTGAATATTTTGACATGCAGTATCCACTAAAGATAACCTTTGCTTGTGCCTGTTTTTCCATGATATGTTTAGTCTGACTTGCTCAGGTTTTTGACAGGTTTACCCTAAAGTGAACCTTCAAATATCCACATATCTATCATCATATGAAGAAATGGGTTGTCTATAGAAAATGTGGACTTCCACAAACAGTACAGGTAACCATAGCAAGGGATGAGCCAATAGTCATAAAAATGCTTTCATATCCAATAGGTAGTCATGATCATCATGTTCTGATATAAGTTCAATCACTAAAAATCTAATTGATGCCATAAATGAAATGTTAGTTATTTATATGGTCTGTGTCCTTCTTGCTGTTCCATTGAATACAGCAGTGACAACAAAAATGGACTTTGTTGGCTCATATTAAACTAACTACGGTAACTATAAAGACACTTATTACAGAATGGCTCTATCTATGGTACAATTGTTCCAAATGCCCTATTTGACAAACCTAATATTTTGTATTGAATAAAATGAATATGATAAATACCATTTACCATACACTCACCAGCCACTTTATTAGGTAAACCTTCCTAGTTTCGGTTTGGACCCCCTTTTTGCCTTCAGAGCTGCCTTAATTCTTCATGGCATAGATTCAACAAGGTGTTTGAAACATTTCTTAAAGATTTTGGTCCATATTGACATGATAGCATCGGCGACGTTTGGCTCTGCTCAGCTCCGCCCCCCCCCCACCTCAGGCCAAAAGCGGTACTGCACACCGCTTTGGCCTAAATCCTGCTCATTTTGTGAGAGAACACTCGCAAACCGAGTCACGATTTTTTTAAATGCAGTGCTCATATTGCGAAACGCTCGTTAACTGCGTTAATCGCAATCCGAGGTTCCACTGTACCTAGAAAACAACAGGCAGTTATAACATATGAGTTGCTCTTTAACTGCTTAACGCCTGCCGCACGCCTATTTACGTCCGCAGAATGGCACGGACAGGCAGATGGGCATATATATACGTCCCTGCCTACTAGCGGGTCGGGGGTCTGATCGGGACGCCCTCCGCTGCGTGTGGCGGGCGGCTTACCTCCGGGAGCGATTCGACTCGAGGGGGCGGCGCTTTGTTTCTGTCCGCCCCCACGTGATCGCTCCCAGCCGATCCTGTGCGCCGCCGCCGTGTCACTTCTTCTGCCTGTAAAATGTAAACACAGGCAGAGGAAGTGATACAGCGCTCATCTCGGCGGTATTTTCAAACCGCCAAGATGAGAGAAGAGACACAGTGAGTCGCACCAACACTACACTGACACCAGTACACGCAGGCACATTTAACCCCTTGCGATCACCCCCCCACCCCCTGTCACACTGTCACTGTATTGATACTGCATTTAGTGTCAGTGTGACAGGGGGTGTGACAGGTAGTTAGTGTTAGGTCCAGGGTAGCCCCGTAACCCCCCCTAATAAAGTTTTAACCCCTTGATCACCGCCCTAGTTAACCCTTTCACCCCCTATTGCCAGCGTCACTAAGCGATCATTTTTCTGATTGCTGTATTAGTGTCGCTGTTGCCGCTAGGTAACTAATTTTTTTTATTGCGATTTTTTTTTACTAAAGACATGTGGCTGAATAAATTTTGGCCTACATGTTTGACTAAAATTTAGTTTATTCAGTTTTTCTTATAACAAAAAGTAAAAAATATTGTCGCTCTATTTTTGTTTATAGCGCAAAAAATAAAAATCGCAGAGGCGATCAAATACCACCAAAAGAAAGCTCTATTTGTGGGAAGAAAAGGACGTAAATTTTGTTTGGGAGCCACGTCGCACGACCGCGCAATTGTCTGTTAAAGCGACGCAGTGCCGAATTGAAAAAACGCCTCTGGTCATTTAGCAGCATATTGGTCCGGGGCTTAAGTGGTTAAAGCGGGGTTCCGGGCATAATTTTTTATTTTTTTTGCAAGCTAAAGTTATTCACATTAAATAGCCCCTAAATCATATTAATAGCTCCCAATCATTCCAGAAATCATTGCAAAAACTTGCCTTATATCCTCCAGCTCATGTTGTGGCCGAATACATCATATGTGTGGGCATGTGAAGCCCAGTTCATTTTGCTTCCTGGTTTTCAGGGAGAGGTGCATGCTGGGCGATTTTTAGGCACAGTAATGCCCAGAGACTCCTGGGAAATGAGTGTCATCATTTCCCAGGAGGCACTGGGGTCTTAGGACAGGAAGTTGAACCACCTAGGACCAGGAACTAGGCAGATTACGAAATATGCCTAGAAACAGCCAGATAGAAGTTTTTTTTTTACATTAAAGCTGTTAATAGAAAGGTAATTTTTAGGGTGGAACGCCGCTTTAAACAATAACTGCTTCTTATACCACAGTTACTTTCTGTATCTTTGTACTCTTATTGGACCTTGTGGAAGTCTTAAATAATAATAAAAAATAAAAAAAGTATAGTTCCATCGGGTCTGACACCGATTAGTACAATGGTGGGCCTTATTTTGTTTATTCCATATTTATACAATATAATCATCATTGGTTAAAAAAATGCATACAAAGCCAAAATGAACATTTGCAACAATCCATAAATAATACACTCAGTTCCAAGCATTACATAGTGAAAATGAATATGGCCTCTAATGAATCTGGTGTCCAACTCACTCCAATAGTATAATGGTTCTGTAATGGTTTCATAATCCATAAATCGCACCAATCAGTGGGTTTAGGGATCATGTGTTCCAAATCTGATGTACCTACAGCAGTCTCTGTAAAGCAAACAGAAATATCAATTAACACTTTCATCACCAATTCTAACAGAGAAGGTAACAATGCTGAAAAAACATACTGTGCACCAACTGTTAAGCTTAGACAAGTACCATAATTACGCATATTTATAACCTGCACATTGTGCGAGAAGAAAGTCATATGGAAGTATGACGAATGAAACAGACGCATTTATATACACCAGAAATGTGAGAATTATCTGGAGAGAAGTTTTCACACTTTTCTGTATATCTTGTGGATCTTGGCAGGTGCCCCTAGCTATGAAAAATGTAAAAGTTATGTCATTTTCTTACACGTTCCATATGCTGTAATTATCAGTGCATAGTATTGGGCAATGTTTAAATGAACTGTGTCTTTTCAGCAATACGAAGAATATGTGAAAGAAATATGTCTCTATGAGGCATTAACAGCGCTATATGATTTTATATCAATTGAACTCAAACAGTTCAGAATCTTCTTTTTGTGAGGTGCAGCTATCCACCAGGGTCTCCTATCCTTAAGATAGTAGCTAGCCTCAAATACTAAGAACAAATGTCCTGATCTCCCATATATGACCCTGGCCTGGCTACGATTACAATTCTGGGGGCCATACCTGCCACTGGCTCTGTTCCTTGTTCTTTGTGGTCCACACATGTTGCTTGAGAAACATTGCTGCTGGGCTGAGCTACACTTCACAGGAGGGAGATCCCAATATCTGAAGGCAATTAACACCATGTCTATCTGGTGAGTACCAAACCATGAGGGGGGACTACAAGTGAAGGAAAGCCTGGATCTGTTGTTTTTTCAATCATTTTCAAGATTTTCCACACAAAGAACATTATAGATATACAGACTGTGCGTCTCTTAAAAAAGAAGCACCCTTTTGACATACCTGTGGATTGTTATGTCATACATATGTATAATTCATAGTGTATTATTTTTGCATTTACATTGTTTTATTTCATGTGTATTAGCAGTTTTTACATTTGTTCTTAGTATTTGAGGCTAGCTACTATCTTAAGGATAGGAGACCCTGGTGGATAGCTGCACCTCACAAAAAGCAGATTCTGAACTGTTTGAGTTCAATTGATATAAAATCATATAGCGCTGTTAATGCCTCATAGAGACATATTTCTTTCACATACACTTTTCTTATTATAATAGCTGCTTTTTTCTGCATATATGTTTATATAACCTATTAAATTAGAAGACCTGTCCTCTATCTTAGGATATATCCTGGTACATTTTTTCAATACGAAGAATATGTTGTTGTCTGAGTAATTTACAAGATAATCACAGTAAATGTATTTGGAGAGGAACTATAGTCATATAAGAAAACACTTCCAACCTACTCCCTAGTCATCCCCAGTGCATCATTCATTGCTACCCATCAAAGAGACAATGAATCAATGAGGATGCCCAAATGAGGCATAGGCTCTCTATTATTAATTCTTGCTCTAGTGTGGTGATACAGTATGGATGACATCACAGTGTGATTGGACAGGAAATGAACTGCTTGATACTGGAAAACACTCAATAGGTCTCATCCGACAAGCGGGGATGAAAAGCCTGGTGCATGTTGGGATTAATATGGAAAGTGTGTGTCTTTATTCTATCCTTGCATTCCAATGTGTATGTTTATCTGGTCAGGTGGAACTACAACTTGTATGTGGCTCTAGTCCAAAGTTGTGCTACGTTCAGCTCCATTCGATTTATGGATCTGGACACAGCACCACAAAGGCCATTGTCAAGGAAGCTTTCGTTTTTCTTTTCTTAACCTCCTGTCCACCGCCCGCCATCAAATGAAGGCAGGAGGAAGACTCTCTCATATGACGTTGCACCTTCACAAGCCACTACTGGGGGCACACGCCCGCCGTGTCACTGGGGACCCGATGCGTGTGCCCGGGGCCGCGATGGCCATCGTGCACCCGCGATTGCCCAGTAACTGAGCAGGACTGTGGATCTGCGTGTGTAAAAACACAGATCCACGTCCTGTCAGGGAGAGGAGACCGATGGTATGTCCCTTAAACATAGGGACAACCATCGGTTACCTCCCCCAGTCAGTCCCCTCCCCCCACAGTTAGAAACACTTCCTAGGGAACACATTAACCCCTTGATTGTCCCCTAATGTTAACCCCTTCGCTGCCAGTCATATTTATACAGCAATCAATGCATTTTTATAACATGAATCGCTGTATAAATGTGAATGGTTCCAAAAATGTGTCAAAAGTGTCCGATGTGTCCGCCGCAATATTGCAGTCATGATAAAAATCGCTGATCGCCGCCATTACTAGTAAAAAAATAATAATAATAAAATGCTATAAATCTATCCCCTATTTTCTAGCTGCTATAACTTTTGGCCAAACCAATCAGTATACGCTTATTGCAATTTTTTTTTACCAAAAATATGTAGAAGAATATGTATCGGCCTAAACTGAGGAAAAAATGCGTTTGAAAAAAACACAATATTTTATATTTTTGGCTATAATAAATATCCATATTTTTTTAAACTTGTCCCTCTTCTTTTGATTATAGCGCAAAACCGCAGAGGTGATCAAATGCCACCAATAGAAAGCTCTATTTGTGGGGAAAAAATAATAAAAATTTAATTTGGGTACAGTGTTGCATGACTGCGCAATTGTCATTCAAAGTGTGACAGCGCTGAAAGCTGAAAAATGGCCTGGGCAGGAAGGGGGTGAAAGTGCCCTGTAGGCAAGTGGTTAAAGAGGAAACGTTAACTTGGACACAGGCCCACTGCATTCGAAAAATGACCCTGTCCCTTACATGGTCTTTGCTGAAGTGGAGGATCACCAAGTTCTAACACTGACTCTACCCTTTAGCAGAGGTCATGTGATCAAAACCCAGGCAATTGGCACCATGGTAACTCAGTTCATTGGTTTCTACAGGCATGGTTTGAAGTCACTTAAATCCCCTTTCTACCCCATTCTGATGCTCAGTTTGAACTTCAGCAAGTCATCTTCCACCACGTCTAGGTGCCCAAATGCATTGAGTTGCTGCCATGTGATTGGCTCATTAGCAATTTGTGTTACCGAGCAATTGAACAAGTGCACCTAATAAAGTAAGAGGGTAAATCAAATGTAGCGCTAAACGTGATGTACAGTGAAAGTGTACAAAAATATATATAAAAAAAATATATAAAAATATATAAAAATAATGATTGGTCAAATAGAAATCAATCTCCAATCATATAAAATGTATAAAAAGCACATCAAGTCCAAAAAATAGAATCAATCCTTATAGAAAACAAACAGAGCTAATCACATTCACGTAGCTGTTCCAGGTAAGTATTGATGGAACAGGCAGGTGTATGGAACATCCGCAGTGATATGTCATCCAATCAATGATAATAATAATTAGGCCCCTTTCACACCTGCGGACCGTATCCTTGAATGGTTGAAAAACGGACATACATTGTTCCCTATGAGATTGCGGGTGTCAGCGGATGAATATCCACTGACACACGTTCTCGCCCGCTTCCGCATTCCTCCGATTCTGCAGAGGGAGGAAAACCCTATTTTTCCTTCCATCTGCGGATCGGATGAACACAGACAGACAGTCCGTGTTCATCCGATCCCCGCATAGGGGAGAGCGGAGAAAAGACAGGGTGGTCCCTGCACAGTGTGCGGGGACCGCCCTGTCATACACCGACTCAGCGGGGATCAACAGAGCGATCCCCGATGAGCAAGCGGAGGTTTACTTTAATGATCCGCCCCGTGTGAAAGGGCCCTTACTCTTACTGGAAAAGGTGGACCCGAGTTTCAGCGACGAGTCTGTAAAGCATACAGTAGGTATCCAGATCCAGAAGTTGACCACACAATCAAAGCAACTCGGATGGGTCTTGTGTGTGACTGCAAAGCTGGAAAGCTGATGACCAGATAGGATAGCCAAAAAACTCCTCCAATGGTGTAGGTCAAAAAGAGCTGATTTTTATTTACAAAAACCGACAAACATGAATACAAAGTGATCATGAGATAAAAGCAATGTGGGGAGCGGTGAACCAAGGTGAGTGTATACAAAAGGTAAGAAAGGTTAATGAATTGAAGAAAAGACTGGACGGCCGCACTCTGTTGACACCTTTATTGAAGATGGTTTAAAATTCTTCTGGTACAAAGACATCAGAGGCACAGGATCAATGAAAACCTGACATATTTCACACCACTATGGGGTGCTTAGTCATAGCACCCCATGATTAAGCACCCCATAGTGGTATGAAACATGTCAGCTTTTCATTGATCCTGTGCCTCTGATGTCTTTGTACCAGAAGAATTTTTAAACCGTCTTCAATAAAGGTGTCAACAGAGTGTGGCCGTCCAGTCTTTTCTTTGATTCATTCCTACATGCAGAGACAGCCCCTGTTTCCATTAGCAGGTGGGATGCATTATGAGTTGTCTGCCTAGAGCAGTGTTTCCCAACTCCAGTCCTCAAAGGAACACCAACAGGTCATGTTTTCAGGATTTCCATTATTTTGCACAGGTGATTCGATCAGTTTCACTGCCTTAGTAATTACCACAGCTGTTTCAATTGAGGGACATCCTGAAAACATGACCTGTTGGTGTGCCTTGAGGACTGGAGTTGGGAAACACTGGCCTAGAGCAATGTTCTTTTGTTGTTTGTAAGTGTAGCGCCCCCTTACTTTCAGAAAGGGTGCTACGCTAAAGTTAGTATGGTGAGAGACTTACTTGCTCTCACCCAGTTTGATTTGTTCAGGTTTGGCAGCTGTCAGCTCTGAATTGTCCTGTGGGTCATTCTGCACTCCAGGGATGTAATTCCATCTCTGGGCAGCAGGTGGCGCCATAGGGGTTCAGGCAGAACCACTTTTCCCCAGCAGCCAATTGGAGAAGCGTTTCCCTCGCGGGGCATGCTGGGGAGGGGTATATCTGTGGCAGACGCCATTTTTCGGGAATCTTCGCGGGTTCCTGGTTCCAGGTGCGGCACCCACCTTCAGAGTGTGCGCACATCACGGGCCCCACCACTATGGCCTACCTGGCCGGGGCCCGTGCCAGGTGGAGTTCCCGACTCTGGGCCCTCCTGGCTCAGAAACACTGAAGTCACCAGGGAACCTCAGTGACTACTGGGGTTCCGCATCTCAAGAAGACAGGATTGAGAGGATATGCTCTATTGCTCTAAAGTACCGGACCTGTGGCAGAGGCCTCTACTAATCTTCTAGAGCCAAGTCGTGGCAGCGACTTGTTCCTTCTCAGCTTTCTCGGTGACACTCTGGCTGCAACTGGAGGGGCCTGTCCAGTTGCACCGCACCCACACGGCTGGAGTGGCGACACGACTGATTTAATTACAGAAGGCAGGACTGCTTTCTCTATCCAAGCCTGACTCGAAGTTATCCTATTTTCATCAACCTTTTTCCTATCTACCTCAAGTTGATGTGTTGGTCGTGTTGGACCAGAGAAATAAAGCATTCAGAAAAGTTCAGCTGCAGGTTGGACATTCATTACTGCTTTGCTCAGCTCCATCTACCCCTAGACACCACACAGAGGTAACTTAATTCGCAGATCCCAATCTAAACAGCGGTTCCTGAATGGGGTAGCGCTACATAAGGAAGGTGAATGTTTTACGTCAGTCTTTAGGATTTTTGGATTTCTCATTTCTTCGACCCACTAACATGCTGTAACCCATTAACTTAAAAAAAAGCCCTATAATATTACAATTTGTATACATTAATATAAACAGATTATTGCTTTTTTCATGATTTTTTCAAGAACACATTTAACTGCTACAAATAAAAATCATATTTAGATGATCTGCTGTGAAGAGGCAAACTAATGTGCCTCTGTTTATTCTTCCGAATTATATTTATTAGGTATGAATATTAAACAGCTGGCAAGATACCATTGTATACAAATAAGACGTTTGGGACTTGGAAAATTGCCATACAGAACAAAGGCAGCTGCTGGTGTTTCCAGCTTTATTCAGCTCGGCATTGCTAAGTTTTAAATACTTTCCAGAACTGTAAATATAACACAATTATCTGAAAGCCACAGACATTATTCAGCTTGTGTCTTTTCCCTACTGAGAAGGGTCTGCTAAAACAATGAAGGAGTGCATTTCTAGAGGGCTTGTATCTACCCTGCGTGGTTAACCTGTGTTTGTTTCATAAACCTAAGCATGTTTAGGAAAATAGAAAAGATTCCCTTAAGGCTCAACCGAGGGCCGATTATAAAAAGAAAACACCAGTACAGCGGAGCTCAGAATGGGAAAAGGTTAGACTGGCATATAAATATATATGGATGTTTTCTTGAAGCATAGTTTTAAGACAACTGAGAGTTAATATCATCATCTGCTATATATTAACCACTTCAGCCCCGGAAGGTTTTACCCCCTTAACCGCTTGCGGACCAGCCGCAGGTTGGCTCTGCTGGGTGAACTGTTGTAGCTGTACGTTGGCCAATTTAAGCGGGCTAGCAGGCACGTGTGCATGCCTGCTGCATCGCGGGAGTGACAATGTTTGTGACCAATGGTCGCGATGACCGCCGGCCGTGAGCGATCTCCGGGCACAAGAGACAAAACAGGGATGTGTGTGTGTGTGTGTGTACACACTAGACATGTGCAGACTGGAACATTTTGTTTTGTTTTTTAGTTTTCGTTTGGAAAATACATTTATTTAGTTACTCCCGAAAATCGTTTTGATTTATTTCGTTTTTCGTTGGGGAATAGCTTTCGTCTGAAAATCCAATAATACTTGGTTTCTGTCGAATGGTCAAAAGAATATTCGACGGAACGTCGAATCTTTTTGGTTTCTGTCGAATGGTCAAAAGAATATTCGACGGGACGTCAAATCTTTACGTTGAATCGTACATTTCCGTTCGAATTTTCCGCCTACAAGAATTCTAATGTTGTATGACTAGTAATAATGTTGAATCTATTCTCTATAATGTCGAATCTATTTTCTCATAAATTTAAATCTATTCTCTGTAATGTCGAATCTATTATTTCTGTAGCGTCGAATCTTTTCTCTATAATGTCAAATCTTTTCTCTATAATGTCAAATCTTTTCTCTATGATGTCGAATCTTTTCCCTATAATGTCGAATCTCTCTATATCGAATTTTTACCGCAACGAATACGAAAATAAAGCATTTTTTATGTCAGATCTTTCGGTTTTAGTTTCTTGCACTTTCGTTATCAATTGTTAAAACGATAAATGAAAAAAAACGATTTTCGGACGAAAATGCATTCTAACGAAAACGAATGCACATGTCTAGTACACACATCCCTGTTCTGTGAGCTGAGGAAATGCATATCGTAAGTCCCTAATAGCTAGGAACCATGATCTGTAATTTCCGCTAGGTCAGTCCCATCCCCCTTCAGTTAGAACACACATCAGGGAACACATTTAACCCCATTGATCGCCCCCCTAGTGTTAATCCCTTCCCTGCCAGTGATAATCAGTGGTAAACAGTGCATTTTTATAGCACTGATCGCTGTATAAATGCCAATGGTCCCAAAAATGTGTCAAAAGTGTCCGATATATGTCCGCCATAATGTCGCAGTCCCGATAAAAATCGCAGCTCGCGGCCATTACTAGTAAAATAATAATAATACAAATTCTATAAATCTATTCCCTATTTTGTAGACACTATAACTTTTGCGCGAACCAATCAATATACACTTATTGCGATTTTTATTATCAAAAATATGTAGAATACATATCGGTCTAAACAGAGGAAAAAACACATTTTTTTTAAAAAAAATGGGGATATTTATTATAGCAAAAACTACAAAAAATTGTGTTGTTTTTCAAAATTGTCGTTCCTTTATGTTTATAGCGCAAAAAATTAAGATTGCAGAGATGATAAAATACCACCAAAAGAAAGCTCTATTTGGCTCTATTTTGTTTGGATACAGCGTCGCTTTATTCGCCAGTTAAATTGACGCAGTGCCGAATCAAAAAAAAAAATGGCCCGGTCGTTGGGCAGCCAAATCTTCCGTGGCTGACGTGTTTTTTTGCTCCGCTCCGCCCTACGTCTTTTCGCAATAGAGTCGAGTCTTCCAGGGTGATGACTTCAGTGCGCCGCTCCGCTCTGCCCTTCCAGGTGCCCCTGGAAGTCGCAACTCTATTGCGAAACGACGTAGGGCGGAGCAGAGCGACGCGCTGACATCATCACCCATTACTCTCGGATATCCAGTAGAATGGGTTTGCCTGTTTGTTTCTGGCCGGCACAACAGGTTTAAGGCCTTTGATTGCTGTATAATTGTAAGTGTGCATCCTTTTTTATTGTAATAAAACTTTTTTTCACCATGGAAGTATTATGTCTTTTACATGGTACACACACACAAGTCTGAGATTCATTGAGTGTCTACAGAATGTGTTGATTGGGTTTGCTGTCCAATTTGGGTGCAAATCTTTGGAGCAAATCGTGCTTTTTAATACAAGCTTCTCCGGGTTCTCTGTCGGTTCTATATAAATACCAGTAATAAAATAAATATCATGAAATGAGCTGCAATTGACAAAGTTCAAAATGTTGTATTGGTATATTGAAAGTGCAGGACTAGAACTAACCTGAGACTAGGGAAAAAGAAAACAAGCAAGTTGAAGAGTTTCATTACCTGGAGACATTTTTGTTGCAAAAGAATTCTACTGTAATAAAACACATGCTAGTTAGTGAAGGCACTTCCCTTACTGTATATGGAAAATGACACAGTAATCCGATCATCTTTGCATTTAATTGTGGGAATTCCACAGTAAATCCATCTACTTTTGCCATGGAGTTATACTTAACATTGGTTGTGTATATGAAATTCTATAGTCTGCATGTGCTCCATGTAAAAATCACAATACAACTGTAGTTAATAAGGTGAAATAATGCATACTTACAGCTAAAATTACAAGAAAAACTTTAGCCATGCCACCAATTTTTTTTTTTTTGGCCATGCCATATATATATCAGTTTCAGGGCTAAATAAAGTAAACTAGTTCACATGGGCTTTCAAGCTGAAAACCACATACACTTCCCATCAACATTAGTCCATGAGCTCACTGGGGCCTGGTGCCATGGTCTCAGAAGCCATATTGTATTCTTTTGACAAGGTCAAACGAAATGATTAATCATGGCAACCAAAAAGAATTGTTGGTCTCAGTGGGACTTTGTATTCTGATAATGTAAAATTGAACGCATTCCATCACGGGAAAAATATAGCTGAAAGTTATTTGAAATGATGTTTTGTGTGTTTTTTTTACTGCATTTCATACCAAGATTGCAGACCCTATAGGAGTTATTCGATAGGTACAGCTTCCCTATATGCTGATGGTATGTAATAAGAGCACAACATGACTTTGTTTTGTTGATGAAACATTCTCTTCTGTCTCATTTGCATAGAGTGGCGGTGTCACACTTGATGGATGGCATAGATAACAAGTCAGATATATGAGCTGTGGTTCATGGCAAGGCATATTTATCATGTATTTTCTTGCAGTTTCTGTTATCATAGATTACAATAAAACGACTGGAAGGAATAGATTACATACCGCGCTTTCAAATATCATCCAGTGGGCCATAACGTAATTGTTCTCATGCTCCTATTGGCCATAGCCATTTAAGTCACTTATTGTTCATGCTAAACGTTCCTGAGATCTTTTGTCAAACTAATGGAGAAATTCAAAACTCTATGCAATCTACTAAAGCTGCACTATGGCTATTGACCCTTTAATTGATTCCAGTGGTGGAGCTTTACATAATCATTTTTTTTTAAGCAGACTTAAAGTTTCACAACTGTAAAAAAAAGAACACAAAAGAAAAGACATACCTTTAAGGCCTAACTGGCCAAGATTCAAACCGTTAAAGGGGTTGTAAAGGTTAAAAAAAAATCTAAATAGCCTCCTTTACCTTAGTGCAGTCCTCCTTACCTCATATACTCACCTCAATATTAGAGTATAGATCACACACAGAGGTAAGTGGTCACAGATTCCCACTATAGATGTTTCCAACAAAATATCAATAGTACCAAAAAATGGCCCATAGGTACAGTACCAATGTATTAAATGGGTGAATACGAAATCCCCTCAAGTAAAAAGACAGACGGCATGATTGAGTATGTAAATATTGCACTTATCCCAAAGGGGAGATCTTTTATTAAAGAGGTTGTAAAGGTAAACAATTTTTTGCAACTACACACAGTAATGCAAGGCTTTCTCCCTGGTGTGGAATGTCATGCTCGTCCCCTCCCTTGAGGGGGGAGGGGGCGAGCAGGAGAGTCAGGATGCTCTCTACGTTGCAGATAGTGAAAGGAGCTGTGTGCTAGTGGGCGTCCTGACTCTCCTGCTTGCCCCCTCCCCCCTCAAGGGAGGGGACGAGCACAACACTCCTTTCCAGGGAGAAAGCCTTGCATTACTGTGTGGAGTTACAGACAGAAGAACAGGAAGTGAGCATTTCTCAGAAGAAATAAGGACATTTAAAAGAAAAATGGAAGGATGAGGTAAGTGAAGGAGGACTGGACTAAGGTAAAGGAAGCTATTTAGGGAAAAAAATTACCTTTACAGCCCCTTTAAATTAATAATAATAATGGTATGAGGATGGTAAAGGAAACCGCCAGAGTATATTATCAGAATATTTTATTGTTATTTTAGGGAAATATGATGTTTTATTTTGTGTTTCTGATATATATTATATTATCATGAGATGGCATTATTAATTACCATTCTAAGATATTAGGTGGATCATGCTTTTAAAACATGTTTAAAGACAATTTTTCCTATTTTGAATGGAGTAGGGAACTCTGAAAAACGAGCTTGTTTGTTTTCTGTGTACTATTCAGGAGAGTTTCTATAATTTCCCTTTCTGTAGATATAACAGAATGTCTCTCTGAAGTTAGAGAAATCCCCTCTTAGCTCCAGGCATCCTCCTCACTCAGAAAGGCACCCTCCGTCCTTTGTACTTAGAGGTATGATGCAATGACACAAACACATGACCTTCAGACTGATAGACTGGGTAGCAACTGCTATTGTGTTCCCACCATTTCTGGACTCCTGGAGAGCAGTGATATCGGTATCCCGGACTCATCTCACACCCTGCAGAAGGCTATATCTGCAGGCACTGGTGACCTCGCTGCTAACAGGAGGTCCATTCCATCTGGTAAGAGTTTTTATTTCCCTGGGTGTGTAACCCAAGGAGAGGCTCACCCCACGTTCCTTTTTGGTGGTTGTGGAAAGTTAGAACATCTTCCCATCTTCTTTGAATTGATATCATCTTGAATAAGTATAAGTATTATACTATGTTTAATTTAGGGTACTTAAACTTATTCTATTAGCGCAACTAGTTCTTATATATACCACTTTTTTACATGAATATATTGCATGTTAGTGTCGCTGCTCTTTTTTCACAGGATTATCTAGCCTTTTCATATTTTTATTATTAGCGCGGTATACACACCTTCTGATCTTAGACATTTGTCACTAGAACAGTGCCCCCATTGGAAGTTTTCCCTTCCCTTAAACTTAAAGGAGAAGTCCAGCCTGAGCTTTTTAGGCTGGGCTTCTCCTCTGGTTCACAGGAGTGCACTTCATTTTGCACTTCTGTGACCCGTTTTCAGCGGAGAGCGTTCTGAAGTCCACTCTCCGCTGACGTCACTGCCATCAGTTGGGGAAGTGCGCCATCACGACTTAAATGTCGGGGTCCGTTAGCTGCCCTGAATGGTTGCAGTCTCAGCGAGCTGCTGAGACAGCCTCTCCCTGCCCCTCCACTGCTCAGCGCTACAATGAGCATGGAGAAGCAGAGAGGAAAGACGCTGACTGACAGTCAGCAGCTTTCCTCTCGGGGATCTGTGAGAACCGAGCCATCGGCGGTGTTCGGTGGCTTGGTTCTTAATGCAGAGACGCCAGGGGACAGATGGAGCATAGGTCTGATGCGAGGTAAGTATGAATCTAAAAAAAAAAAAAACATACTTCTCATTTAAAATGTTGAAATAACTCTTTCTTTGAAAAAGAGAGAGACAATCTCTTTAGCCAGTAACCAGACAGAAATAAAAACTTTTCCACTCTATCCAACACTAAAAATGCTTTGGCTTTACACACTCTTCAATTTTATATTCAAAACCCCCAAATCAGTCTATATTTTGTAGCTTGGCCCCTGATATCCAAACATGTTAAAGTATGTCTGTATATAAAAAGTTATTTGATCCAGTGTGTTCACCTCAAATGCTTCAATCACACACTATTATGCCTATAAACCCCATGTATGTCAGTGTTTTGTAGGAACTTACATTTTCATTTTCCATACATTCATATGTTCTCTTTGTTTTTGCTTTCAGTGGGAAGAAATTAGTGGAGTGGATGAGCATTACACTCCCATAAGAACCTACCAAGTCTGCAATGTTATGGACCATAATCAAAATAACTGGCTTAGGACAAATTGGATTCCCCGCAACGCAGCTCAAAAAATCTATGTTGAGCTAAAATTCACTTTACGAGACTGCAACAGCATCCCACTTGTACTGGGAACATGTAAAGAAACATTTAACCTTTACTACTGGGAGTCAGATGAGGACCAAGGGGTCAAGTTTAAGGAGCATCAGTTTACAAAGATTGATACAATCGCAGCTGATGAGAGCTTCACCCAGATGGACCTGGGAGATCGAATTCTGAAATTAAACACTGAGGTTCGGGAAGTGGGACCTATCAGTAAAAAAGGACTGTATTTGGCTTTTCAGGATGTTGGTGCCTGTGTTGCCTTAGTATCCGTGCGGGTATATTACAAAAAGTGTCCTTTCACTGTGAAGAACTTAGCCATGTTCCCAGACACTGTACCTATGGACTCACATTCTCTGGTGGAGGTGAGAGGTTCCTGTGTCAACCATTCCAAAGAAGAGGATCCACCCAAAATGTACTGCAGCACCGAGGGTGAATGGTTGGTGCCCATTGGGAAGTGTCTGTGCAATCCTGGTTTTGAAGAGCGAGGGTTCACTTGTCAAGGTAATAATCAGTAATTTTGTAGTTATAAGGCAACAGACGAACGTTGATCTTTTCTTCGGCCTAACTTATTTAATTAAAATGAGTTTAAATAGTCTTTGCATGAACTTTTTTTATATTAATGAATGCATTTTCATAATAGAAAAATTATGTAATGTATGTTTAGCCAATGAAGAAGTTGAAGTCAACCCAAGGTTTCTAATGCTGTTGCTAATCTCAAAGAGGCAGATGGTGTCCTTTAACATTTTACTGCACCAAATACACAGCAAGCAACAATTAAAGCATGTATTCGTTTTAACACTACATAGCTGTTATGTGCTAAATTAAATGTTATTCCCTTTATGTGTTCTTAATGCATATACGGCACTTGCACATTGATGTGAGGAGGACTGAACAAGGTTGTCAACCAGCAAGTTTGTCAGTGACAAAGCAGACTAAATGTACAAATGTATAATAATGCAAAGTGGTTTTAATGTTTTGCAGAACAATTTGACCAAATATGTTCATTTTAGTTTTGTGTATAGTTACTTGTTAATGCACCCAATGTATGAAGTTGCACTGGACAGGCATCGTGCACTCTTATGCCTTTTATACACGGTCATACTTTTGACCATGCAAATGTCCGCCGTGAGTCCGTCGAAAGTCCAATGGAAAGATAGAGAACAGGTTCCCTATCTAAGGTCCGTCGGACATCCGACAAAAAAAAGTCAGATGGAGGCTACACACGACCGGACATTTCCGAGAAAAAAAGCCCATCTTTTCTCAGAAAGTCCAACCATGTGTACGAGGCATAAAGGCCAACTAGCATGAAGTTCCTGCATTTATTTAATCTCCTTATCGCTCACTCTGCAAAAGCAGTGACTGGAAGAGATTGACAGAGGAACTTCACAGGGCATATATTACGGGAACATAACACTCTGACTATCTCTTTTGACTCTTCACCCAAATCTAAATATCTAAGTGATTCTAAGTATAAAAAATAGCCTCTATCTACATTTTGTTAACACCTTATGTATCTCTATAATACTGTATAGTGCAAAATGAAATGACTGAGGGACAGTTTAAAAGTATGGTGTTGACACATGTACAGTATATGTAAGTGTCCTTTTTTTTCCTGAAAAAAAGAAAATTGTTCCTAATGGTCTTTATAAATTCTGGATTCTCATACTTTTTATTCTTCTCTTCTAGTATGATCTGTATCCTCACATCTCTTTACATCCCCATTGTATCTCTATGGTGTTGAATAGTTATAATGTAACAGTTTATGTACTTTTGGTAGACTGATTAACAATTTTTTTTTGCATTTTATAATACTTTTAAGTATTTATAATAATAATGATGTTTGGACTTTGAAGAGCCTTCTAGATATATGTGAAATTAATTGCGGATGAGATGTGGCATAATGGCAATGTTATGAATGCTTCATTTGAAGTGCATCTAAATCAAAGAAATATTTCAACTTACCAGCTTTTAAATATGGTGGTTGTTTCCAGGTTTTTGTTCCTTTATTTTTATTTTTATTTTCCCAATTATGTTTTTTTTTTTATTGGATTACAGTATCAATATTACAGTATTATCATAGATTCATAGAGGAATCAAAAAACATTGGTTGTTATGGGTAAATCAGGCATGTAAATAACAATGAATATCTTGAGTATCCAACTTAAAAATCCAAAAGGAGATTAAGTATTATGCAGGGTACAAAGATCAACTGTAGATAAACTTACAGTGAATATTACTAAATACCTTGATTTTTACCTGGTAAACTTTTCAACAATATTTTCCTACATAGACAATACTGTATTTTTGAAGGGGCAACTTTTCACCCTAGTATAGGAAATATGTGAGGACCACAGAACCCCACCCCTCTCCTCATCTCCATGTCATGGGGGGGAGGGGGGTTGTGTAGTTTGCCAAGGTGAACTGGGCAGGTTAACATGCTTGGAATAGAAGAGTGTACATGAACAGAAAACACAACAGCACTGGTTTTCTCATCGAGATTACAGGTAATCTTGTTTTTTAACAAGCAGAACAAAAATCTTGCAACAGTATTTGAAGACCACAATGTAGCATATAAGAGTTCACTGTTATGCAGCGTACACACAACCGTTTTTCATGACGAGAAAAATTCAGTTTTTTAAATTGGTCAGCCAGTCTTGATTCATAACATTTGTTCAAACTACCTACTCAAAAAAATTATTCATCTACCCCCTGAGTAAATTTTACAAGCTTCCAATGCTGCCTTCCTGCCTAGTGATCAAAATTGATTATACAGATTCCTTACCCAGTGGACAGGTTGGAAATGTAGATGTGACACTAGAAATATGCAACTGGGGAAATGGGGCTCTTGCCTACCTGTAAAATGTGCCAAGAATATGTGAATCACAAGATGGGTGTAACAGGTTTTAAATCCTTTATTAGACAAAACTGCTCACATACTGTATATGTATTTGAAATTTGTATTTGCTGTTTGCCTGGAATTATGCCTTAATATTCTGTTTCAATATGAACAAGCTAGACTTATTAAGCCGGCTTTGGCAATTCTCATTACCAAAGAATTGTTCAAACATATAAACTAAGCTTAGGGCGCGTACACACAATCAAATCTGTCTGCTGGAAACGGTCTGCCATGCTTTCAAATCTGTCGGCTGGGAACCCGCCAGCCCGACATGTCTGCTGGTTAGTATGCTAACCAGCAGACATGGTTCCGAATGGTTTCAACGCATGCGCGGAAGTGTTTTACTTCCAGGTGCGGTGATGTCGCGGCGTCAACGTCAACGCCATGTCACCGACGCGTCAGCGCGCTGTCTGCCGGCGGGGATTTTGGTTTGATCGTGTGTACACCAGGGCTCAAAATTTCAAGTCCTGAGCTACTAGCCAGGCCTCAAGAGTTACTCGCCACCAGTTGCCCCACCTAATTCATACACTGCCCTGCGCCTAATTGCACCTGTAAACACGCCCTCGTAGATTATCTCATAGAATGACACTGTTAAATGTTTTAGGCAGAATCAAGTTACACAATTAAATATTGGCAACAACAACTTTAACAAAATGGAACAGGGCACTGGGGGCACACCAGAGGGACAGGGCACTAGAACTGGGTCTATTCCCCATTCTCTTGCTGTCTCCTCTGCAACTCCCATCCATCCTCTCTCTATCTCTCTCTCTCTCTCTCTCTCCCTCTCCTATTCATCTCATCATCAGGAGCCTGTGTGTGCAGCTCCACACTTGCATGTCCCCACTTCCCCCTTTTATTCAGGCTGGCAGTGAGGAGAGGAGCTGCAGCACAGTGGGAGGGAGTACAATCCAGCGCTGAGATCCACAAGGAGAAGAAAACTGCACAAACTGGAAGGCTGCCGCTCTCATGTCAGGGCAACTTTCAGTGAATGCTGCACCGGAGTGGTAAGTTTCGCAATCCTCCACCTCACTCATTACTTCCTGCTCCCTGCTCTCTGCTCTCCAGATACATTGGTCAGGGGGAGGGGGCAGGCTCAGAGAGGTCATACTGTTAGGTCTCATGGCTTAATGAGGATTTTAAGGAGAGAACCTGTGTACTGCTCTGCCTGTGCGCGGCTCACCAGACTACTTTTCCCATGCATGCACCTTTCCTCTTCGGCCACCAATCTCATCAGGACTCTAAGTGTAGGCTCAGATTGGAGGGTGATTGGTCATGCAGCCCTGTTATCATTTGCCCCCAGCTTAAATCCACTCGCCAAATGCTAGTAGGCGAGTGGAAATTTTGAGGGCTGGTGTACACGATCAAACCAATACGTCCCAGCAGACAGATCTGTTCAAATCGGTCTGTCCGACCGATTTGAACAGATAGATTTAGATCTAAAATAGTTATTTCAGGGCTAAAGTAATTCTTGTAGTTCACCCATTGTAGCTCCATGCAAGGTTTAAGGCCCGGCACTCTCAGAAGTTTTGTATGAGGATTCTGTCACAGGCTTGCTATTGATTCCTTTACTAGTGTTGTTAGAAGTAAGACAATGTATCTGGCTAAATGTATGTATAAAGGCATATTGTGTATTGTTATGAAATGAATACAAAAAGTACTGCATCAAAAAAAAAAGAGAGTGCACAGTACAGAAACCAAAATCAACCAATCAGAATCCATTTTCACTGATCTGAATACAGTACTAAAATCTGGTTCCTGTGGGTCATTGTAGCCTATGCATTACTACAGCTCACAGCTTTATTAAATAAGTCTGAAGTCCTTTGAATTAGTTCCTGTTTTGCAGACAACAAACAGCAAGAGGGAATAATATGGGCTTGTCACGAACATATAAGATGCACTTGATAACAAAAAGGTTAAAGATCTACCACTCCTTTCATCCAGCCTTTGTTCCATTATCACTACATCTGATTAATCACAAGGAATGTAATCATTTTCCCATTTTTATAACATTTACTACATCACCAAATATGACTTCATTTTCTGGAACAAAAGTGTTCTTTATACTTAGCATATTTGCTCAATCCGGTGATGTTAATGCAGCGTGTAAAAATAATACAGTTGTGTGTTTTGCATTCATCAAGTCCACTACAAGAGCACGGCAGGGGTTTCGTGTCTTTTTGAGGAGGCTGAGCTGACATTGTACTCCTGCTTATGCATAGAACAACATTGGGGCTTAGTGCGTGCTAGAACTTGCCTTGCATTTAATTTGAGGCGCTCTCAGTTTTCTCTCCTTGCAATCTGCTTTGCACATTGCACAAAACTGAATTAGTTTATTTGATTAGATTTTTTTTCCCTCTCCTGTGTATCTGGGACTGAATCTGGTCGAAATATTTATCACCTTCAAAAATGTGCCTTTGACTAGACTTGTTTGTAGCAGGCAAAATAATATATATTTTTAAGTTGTTCTGCAGTTTTTTAATAAATCAAAATATCTTAAAGCTAAACTTTAGGCAGAAATACTGTTTATAATGTATCTATTATTATAGGTACTTATATAGCCCTGTCAACTTCCGCATATATTGTACATTCACATCAGTCCCTGCCCCCAAGGAGCTTACAATCTAAGGTCTCTAACTCACATTTATACACTAGGGCTAATTTAGACAGGATCCAATTAACCTACCAGCATGTCTGGCGCATGGAAGGAAACCCACACAGGCACAAATAGAACATGCAAACTCCAGGCAGGCAGTGTCATGGTTGTGACTTGAACCAGCAACATTATTGCTGCTAGGTGGAAGTGATAACCACTTCGCCCAGGCCAATATTCAGCTTTCAGGGCTGTCACAATTTGAGTGACAATTGTGTGGTCATGCAACACTGTACCCAAACAATTTTTTTTTTAATTTTGTCCACACAAATAATGCTTTCTTTTCGTGGTATTTAATCACCACTGTTTTTTTTTTATTTTTTTGCTAAATAAATAAAAAAAAGACTGAACATTTTGAAAAAAAAAACATGTTTTTCTTTGTTTCTGTTATAACATTTCTTCATGAATTTAGGCCAAAATTTATTCTGCTACATTTCTTTGTTGGGAATAACACAAATCAGTGTATTTTATTTAGTCTGTAGGAACATTATAGAGGCCACAAACTATAGTATACTGTATATCCAAAAATGTATCCCACCATTCTTGAGGTCCAAGAATGTAGAGTACAGATATCCCCCAAATGACCCCTTTTAAGAAAGTAGATGATTCAAGGTATTTAGTAAGAAGCATGTAAGAAGTTGTATTTTTTTTGTCATAAGCTTTTGGAAAATTAAGAAATATATATTTTTTTCTTTTTTACATACTGTCACCAGTGTAGTACAGCGTCATAATATAACTTAAGTGATGGTAATCAGGGACACTGACTGATGACAGTACGAAAAAAAAAAAATATTTTATATTTTCAATTTTTTATTTTTTATTTTTTCTATTCCATTTTTAATTTTTTTTTAAATACTTTGACCAGAGCAATATAATGTTACCATAGTAACATTGTACTACTCTGTGGAAGCTATTAGTATTTTTTTTTTACACGTTATGTTTGCATATACTGTAGCAATACATTTCATTGCTATATGGAAGCATTTTACTAAATGAAATTGACTCTGTCGATTTTGCTGTGATTAGCTGTGATTGGCCAGAGCTAATTACATGGTACAAATGGTCTGTGATTGGCCTAGTCTGTACCATGCAATCACACTGACCAATCACAGCTAACAGCACAATTGTATACAATGGATGTCTTAAAAGGAAGCCAAACATTGTTTACATCTATCATGTCACCTGCTGTGATTGGTTATAGCAGTCATATGGTACCAGCAGTGGGCTGGTACAGTAATCAATCATCAGCTGGGTCTGGTGGATGCAGCCAGTTTGACAGATCACCCTGCTGCTGGCCCTGTGGCCATGCACGAGACACAATCTGGGAGCACGTCACATGACATTCACCTAGATCAACAAGAGGTTCCTGCTGGAATTGTGCTGTTATAGGCCAGGTGGGGACCGGTTAATAGAAATGTGCAGAATGGAAAAAAAAATGTTTTGTTTCATTTTGGATAGATTTGTTATTCGGCTGCCTGCATCCTTAACAATCATGAGCCATCATCTGTCTTGATGAATATAAGAATAACAATGCTGTAATTTGCCCAGCAATAGAATAAAAAAAATGGGATAGGGTACAGTTCATACCAGGCCCTTTGGGAAGAGAGGAGAGAGAGCTGAGGAGACATGTGATCGCTGGGAGCTGCTCTGATATCGGTACATATCAGCATATTTTTAACCACTTCAGCCCCGGACCATATTGCTGTCCAAAGACCAGAGCACTTTTTGAGATTCGGCACTGCGTCGCTTTAACTGACAATTGCGCGGTCGTGCGACGTGGCTCCCAAACAAAATTGGCGTCCTTTTTTCCCACAAATAGAGCTTTCTTTTGGTGGTATTTGATCATCTCTGCGGTTTTTATTTTTTGCGCTATGAACAAAAACAGAGCGACTATTTTGAAAAAAATTCAATATTTTTTACTTTTTTCTATAATAAATATCCCCAAAAATATATAAAAAAAATATATTTTTTCCTCAGTTTAGGCCGATACGTATTCTTCTACATATTTTTCGTAAAAAAAATCGCAATTAGCGTTTATTGATTGGTTTGCGCAAAAGTTATAGCGTTTACAAAATAGGGGGTAGTTTTATGGCATTTTTATTATTATTTTTTTTTTACTAGTAATGGCGGCGATCAGCGTTTTTTTTCGGTACTGCGATATTATGGCGGACACTTCGGACACTTTTGACACATTTTTGGGACCATTGGCATTTTTTTAGCGATCAATGCTATAAAAATGCTTTGTATTACTATAAAAATGCCATTGGCAGTGAAGGGGTTAACACTAGGGGGCGGGGAAGGGGTTAAGTGTGTTCCTATTTGTGTTCTAACTGTATGGGGGGGGGACTTACTAGGGGGAATCACTGATCTTCTGTTCATACATTGTATGAACAGAAAATCAGCGTTTCCCCCGCTGACAGGAACAAGCGCTGTGTGTTTTCACACACAGCTCCCGTTCCCCGCTCTGTAACGAGCGATCGCGTGTGCCCGGCGGCGATCGCGCCCGCCGGGCACACGCAAAAAGGCGCGAAAAAAGGCACGCAAAAAGGCGCGACGTAGAGCTACGGGCTCTCGCGCACCCGTGCCGACCTGCCGCCGTATAACTGCGGCGGCTGGTCGGCAAGTGGTTAATATAACACAGACAAAGACACAGGTACACTTATTGTTATTTTACAGAGGGGATGACAAGATTTTATAGTAATTATGAGAGCAGCAGGAGGGGAGGGGGCGGGCACTGACAGGAGCAGACAGGCAGGCAGGAAGGGAGGGGGAGAGGAGCACAGAGAAGGACAGAGGAGAGCTGCGGATAACAGAGGCACATAAACTGACTACAGTGTCAGGGCTCAGCAGCCATGATATACAGTGGTCAGTTTACTGGGGGGATGGTATAGCCATGCAGGATCAGCCAGGTTCTGTAGGTGATAAATTACACAGCACAAGCACTGTGCTGTATAACACGCTTTAAGGGAACAGGATGTGTTTTTTTTTTTAGGTTAACAAACGCTTTAAACGTTTCATTAAACAAAAATTCAAGACAGACATCTATCCAACCAAAGCCTGCTGAGGGCATCAATCAGTCATTAATCAAAGATACTATTTTTCACTGGCATGGTAAACCCCTGCTAATAAAGCTGCGACAATAATAATATAAGGAGGGGGGGTGGAAGATCTTGAAAAGATTGTAAGACATGGGTTGTAGCTTCAGGTGAGTGCAACTTCTTCATGAACCAGCAATTAGCTACCCACCTTCAGGCCCACCCCTTGCTGAAGGAGCTAATTGCTAACATTTCACTTGCTTGAATAATTTAGGAAACCTGTGCCAAGAGAACTACTTACTTGTTGCCATGCTCCAAACAGTCAGGAACCTATTTCAAAAGGTAAGACAATTAGGGCTCCATTGCTCTGCAAAGTGCTGTCCATTTTACACTATGCTTGTGTGCTATTAACCACTTAAGACCCGGACCAATACGCTGGCAAATGACCCAAGGGGTTTTTGCGATTCGGCACTGCGTCGCTTTAACAGACAATTGCGCGGTCGTGCGACGTGGCTCCCAAACAAAATTCGCGTCCTTTTTTTCCCACAAATAGAGCTTTCTTTTGGTGGTATTTGATCGCCTCTGCGATTTTTATTTTTTGCGCTATATACAAAAATAGAGCGACATTTTTGAAAAAAAATCAATATTTTTTACTTTTTGTTATAATAAAAAACCAATAAACTAAATTTTAGTCAAACATTTAGGCCAAAATGTATTTAGCCACATGTCTTTAGTAAAAAAAAAAATCGCATTAAAAAAAAATTAGCTACCTAGCGGGAACAGCGACACTAATACAGCGATCAGAAAAATGATCGCTTAGTGATGCTGGCAATAGGGAGTGAAAGGGTTAACTAGGGCAGTGATCAAGGGGTTAAAACTTTATTGGGGGGGGGTGGGGGGGCTACCCTGACACTAACACTGACTGACTGTCACACTGTCTGTCACACTGACACTAAATACAGTAATCATACATGTATGATTACTGCATTCAGTGACACTGTGACAGGGGGGAGGGGGGGGGGGCGATCGCGGGGGTTAAATGTGTTTGTGTCTGTGTGTAAGTGTGCTGTTGGTGCAGACTTACTTGTAGTGTTGTGATCTCTCCTCAGCGGCGCTTGAAACAAACGCCGAGGGAGAGATCACGTCGCTTCCTCCTTCCTGTGTTTACACAGGAGGAGGAAGTGACAGGGCGGGCGGGCGCGCGCATTGGCTGGGAGCGATCCGGAGGGGGCGGGTGAAAACGGATAGCCGCCTCCACTTGTCGGATCGCTCCTGCAGCCGCGCGGACCGCCGCATGTACGGGGGGGGGGGTCCGATCGGACCCCCGATCCCCCCCAAGGCACCAACGTATATATACGTTGATGTGCCTGTCGGTGCCATTCTGCCGACGTAAATGTACATGCGGCGGTCCTTAAGTGGTTAATGAGCATATTGATATAAATCCTATATATTATTATAATATTCTTTGTTATTTTAGAAACCTATGTTAATCCTTTCATATATATATATATATTGGGGCCCTGAAATCTGTAAAAGCTCCTTTTTGGCCATGTCCAGGGCAGGGAAATTAAATCAAACCTATTGGTTTGCCTGGAATAGGCACAGGTTTGTTTTACGGCATGTTTGGACCAGTGAAGCAAAACAAAAAACATGCCTTGTCTAAAAGAGATAATTGTAACAGAAACCTGGCAATGACCAATGCATTTGTTTCAGTGAAGAGAGTTTTTATAGCTGATAAATAGTCATGATTACATTAAAATAGTTCTGTGACCTGTACATGAAAGAGGGAGCTGATTCCATTGGTTTTACAAGAGGTCACGATAGCAATGTTAGGTTGTTTTAACTTTGACTAAACTAAGCCAATTTTAAGTATTTTTTTTTTTCCGTCTCTTGGCATACCCTGATAATGACTTCACTCCTTGTTATGCTTAGTACTCTAAAAAGTAATTTCTTTATATCTCTAAGTTGGTATAAAAATTCCCCTGAAATATGGATTTTTCACACCAACCAAGTGAACCTGTGTCCCTTAATTTTTTACTTACTTCATACTATCTACTTTGATTTGGAAACAGTTTTCCATTAACAAGAGAAGGTATATTTAGCAGAGTGAATATGCCTGAGGGTAGAAAAACGTAACTATCCTGCTTCCTGCTTTTCCACGCACTCAAAGTAGGTTTAATTTGTTCAAAGTGGACCAGTTATTAAAATTCACACTTCACATAATTCAACAGGGCACACGTCAGCATTCCAAAACTACTTTATAATTTAAAGAAACTGTAACTCCTCAGCTCACTAATGGGATATAGAGATTTGGAAAAGATCATAGATGGCCTTACACAGTACAATGAGTGCCGTCTAAATAATACATACTGTAAGCTGCCACTGGATAGTGGTGATGTATGGTGTTGTTAGGTAGAAAACCCATAGTTTAGGGGTTTAGAAGATCATGGCATATAGGGGAACGTAAGGGGGTAGGGGTACTTCTTCATAAAAAAAAACAGTGTGTGGTGCATGAGGACCACCTTATATAAAGGAGCATATTAGTTGATCGTTTTTATTTTATTATTATTTTTATTGCAGTAATTCAATTTAGGTAAAAAACAGAGCTTATTGGGCATACCCAGGCTCAGACAACAGAAAACATAACTAAAAAAAAGAAAGAAAAATAGAAACCAAAAACAAAAAAACACAACCAATAAAACAAAAAGCCCCCCCCTCCCCCGTTACGCTCGGACCACCTAAGATATTACAGTAGTATATACACATTGTTTTTTGGGGGGGTTAACTATGCCTTCTTGTGGTAATGTCTTAAAAAAAAAAAATTCCCTTTGAAAACCTAAAACTATGTTTTACTTCCAAGTTTTGTTTACAAATAAAAAAGTTTTTTTTTGCTAATTTTTAATGCAGCACTGAAAATAAAAAATAAAACATAAAGAATAAAGAATGAAAATATTAATTAATAATGATGAAGGCATTTAAAAAAGTCTGCATAAATATAATAGCTTAGGGAATAACAGGAGGAATGAGTTAATTAGGGCTAATTAGATTGAACTGAGGGTTAATAAGGGTTAATTAGTAACACTATTTATTTATTTTGATTGTATTTTTTTTATTAATGTTCTACGCAGATCAGCAGTAGGGGCAATAGGGATGGTATATGCAGATCAAAAGTAGAAAGGTTTGGATTTGGGCTGAGCATGAGTTGGACCCCGACAGTAGGGATGAGCTTTGGGTTCAGGTTGAACATGAGTTTGAACTGAACCCAACTGGAATCCAACTGGCTGTCTACAGGATCTGTTGTTTAGCAGCAGTAGTGCAGACATAGTTAAATGAAAGATAGCCTTCTGGTTTGTTAACAAGCAGAAGCCAGCCAGGGATCTATCATTTAGTGCCAGTAGTGCTACTGCTGTTATTGGCAGATGCCAAGCAACTGTGTAAACAAAACATTTTGCAACTTTTTGTACTGTTTCCTAAATTCACATGCAACCTTAAAGTGGTTATAAAGCCGTGTTTTTTCCCTTTAAAAAAAAACAAAAAAAAAACATCATAATTACCTGCTCTGTGCAATGGTCTTGAACAGAGTTATCCTGACCCGTCTCTTCTCAGCTCCCCCGCTGATGCTTCTGGTCCCTTCACCTTGCTGAGTGCCCCCAGAGCAAGCAGCACTGGGGCTGCCTCTGCATGTTTATGGGAAACAGAGCATTGCTCAGTCCTCCCCCTTGCTCCCTTCTGCCCAGCGTTCAGTGACCTTTGACTTCTGCTTCTCTGTCTCAGCCAATCAGGAGCCCTGGGAGAGTCTCGGCTCTCTTGCACATCGTTGGATCAGACTCAGGTAAGTATTGGGGGAGCTGCGGGGGGAGCTGCACCCTGGCGATTTTTAACTTCATGCATAGAATGCGTGAAGGTAAAAATTCTTCAGGCTTTACAACCACTTTAGGCATGTGAAATAGTAAATACAATGTTACATTGCAATAATAAATTACAATTGCAGACTGTAAAGCCCTGTACACACGATCAGTTTGTCCGATGAAACCAGACCGATGGACTGTTTTTATCAGACAAACCGATCGTGTGTGGGCCCCATCGGTCTTTTTTCCCATTGTTGTAAAAAAAGAAAACATGTTTTAAATTTTTCCTATGGATAAAAAAACAATAGAAAAAAACAATCGTCTGTGTGGAAGTCCATCTGAGAAAAATCCACGCATGCCCAGAAGCATTGAATTTAATTTTTCTCAGCACGTCGTAGTGCTTTACGTCACCACGTTTTGGCACGGTTGGATTTTTGACTGATGGTATGTAGGCAAGACTGATGAAAGTCGGCTTCATCGGATATCTGATGAAAAAATCCATCGGATTAGATTACATCAGATATCTGATTGTGTGTACGCAGCTTAAGTGTTGTTTTACAAATGCGCAGCTGCATTTCAACATCCTTTCCTCCTATGTTATCCATAGTGATTCCCCACTTTCACTTTGACGGCTGGGAATTGCGGAGGCAGAGGGACAGGACCCGAACATAAGAGATAAGTCATTGAAACTTTGTTAAAGTTTAAAACAACACAAAAAGTCAAACAACTCAAAAGATTAAAACAAGCTAAATCAGCATAACTCTTCTAACATGCAGAAATGTTCTTTTTATAATCTGCTGGATCTGAAGAAGGTGGAGCTAAAATGAAAGACTTCTTTGGGTGGCATGTAGAAACTTTGCTGGTGTCACAAAGTAGTGTGAGCAAAACAGATCTCTAATATAAGATGCCTGAAAAATAATAAATATATAACAGGGTAACCCGGATGACTGCCCTAGCTGAATAAACATTGGCATGGTGACATTAATTTCTGACACGTCTGTTGGTAATTGTTCTATAAAAACATCTAATGGCATGCATATTAAAAACTCTTGAGGGATCCTGCTGACATTTCTTTAACCTCGTACATTTTAATGTTTTTCCATCTTTCTGAGTCCTCGTTCCCCAAGGACTCCTGCTTTAAAAAAAGTGTTTCATTCTTGGACACAGCCACAGCATTGTTAAGGGCAGTGCGCCGTACGATTTGTAATTCTGTCATTCTCTTGTTCCCACTTGCTGGAGTGTTTATAGTTATTGGAAAGTCTCTAGTTAGTCTCACCGGCAAACTTTTTCTTAGGCTAATAAGGGCTTGTATTTCAACGGTGACAGCTGGTACCAAACATTCATAGCGAGCAATTGTACAGGGAAGTGTAAGTTTTGATAACATTTGATGAAAAATACCCTTAAATCAAGAGCCATCTTGAAAGATGGTTTGAGTAAAAACAATTCACATATGTGCTCCTATTACTTGTCCTGAAGGATGTTATCAAAACAAGCTGATGGCAGACAGCTAAATAATGAGGAAACAGATATCAAATGTATTGAGCGACAGTGAGGTTGCTGGAACATTTGCAAAGTGTCCTATCATTTTACACTGCAGCTCAGTAATCCATCTTCTCGGACTTTCTTGTCCCAGTTCCCTTCTCCTATCTTATTTGTTCTAGTTGACCTATCACATACAATATTTTAGACAAGAGGCAATATTGAGGAGTCCCTGTAGTGGGTCTGCTATGTAGATACAAATCGATTGGAAGAAAAGAAAACTGGATATTTGAATTAGATCTAAATCCCTCTTTCACACTAGGGCAGCGGCAGCGGTAAAACGCCGCAATTTGTAGCAGTGCTTTACCGTCAATTTCTCTGCGCTAATTGGGCGCTAGCAGGGCGCTTTTACCCCCTGCTAGCTCCCGAGAAGGTGGTAGCAGAGGTGCATTGCCGTCGGTATAGCTGCAGTTCCCCATTGATTTCAATGGGCAGGAGCGGTGGAGGAGCGGTATATGCACTGCTCTTTCACCGTTCCAAAGATCCTGCTAGCAGGACTTGTTTACAGGATCTGTTGTTTAGCGGCAGTAGTGCAGACATAGTTAAATGAAATGTAGCCTGCTGGTTTAACAAGCAGAAACCAGACAGGGATCTATCATTTAGTGCCAGTAGTGCTACTGCCCTCGGGGCTTTTACACTGGAGAGACAGTGTTTCAGGTCGCTTTGCAGGCGCTTTTTTTTACTGTTATAGCGCCTGCCAAGTGACCCAGTGTCAAAGGGGTCTAAAGCACCATCATAAACAATTGTTGGCATTTCCAGCTTCTTTTAGCCACTTTTGCCCATATGCACTTGATCCATCATTGGCGGCACACCATTGTTCTGGACTTCATAGTGACAGTGGTAGGTAGCATGTGACAGCGTGACAATGCAAGATAACAACAGTTGAAGACAGCTGTCGTACCTTATCAGGAAATCCCTAAACAAGAACCTTCAGGGTAAGAACATCAGTTGTTATATAAAATGTTTGCCAACTACAATTTTTTTTTTTGTTAGATAACGTGGATAAAGATTAGAACTTTGTTACAGAGTTTTCCCTTACTTTCTGTCCCATTGACCATATCTTCACCAGACAGGAAGTGAGGCAAAATCATCCTAATGAAGTCCTGGATAGCAGTAAACATCTCACAGAGTAATACAGAGAAATAAAAGGTAGTACAGTGGACAATAATAACAAATTGCAAAGTTATTGTTAGAACTACTTTAATTTTGAAAAAAAAAAACACAGTTCTCTAATCTCAGATGCCAAGCAGTGCCTACAGGTACATTAAAGTGTAACTCCACTATCGTAGGGAAAGAAAAAATAATAAAGTGTATACAATTGCGACGCAAGTCATATTGTAATTAATTGCTATTAAAAATTACCTTTCCTTTTCAATCTGCAGCGCTGTAATTTTCTGTAAAATGCAATGCAATATGGCTACCTGGAGGTGTTGTGTACACAGAATGTATACATAAACCATATCAGAAACATAAATTCCTGATTGTGTGATTGGCTCTCTGATTTTCCCAGAAGTCTGCCCTACGTCAGATTTTAGGCACCCCCTACAACAATAATGTTTTTGGTGAAATGCTTCCAATAGGAAACAACGTCTAAAGAACAACGTCTAAAGGGATGCAGGCCTAGCAGCTTTCCTCATTAGTGCCCTGCAGGTGCTGCAGATTATTGATAATTATGAAACCACTCCCAGATTTACTTGCCCACATGGACACAGACAAACACACAGGGATTTATTCAGAGTAACAAAATGTATCAATCTGCAACAACGTTTGTTAAAACCTTGTAATGTACATAGATCAACCAGAGGGGCATGTTTTTTTCTCAACAAAAAATTGAGTTACTCTTTAAGGCCCATCTACAGACAATTCATCTAAATGAGGAAAGAGAATAATGTTCTCAATATTTCAAGTTAGGAGGGAAGTTTTATAGCCATCTGTGCCCCCACTTCTCTCCCTTTCGTTTGGATGATGGGTGCCAAACAGGAACTTTAGAAAGAATTTCCTAAAGTGACTATGTCATGAGTAAAATTAGGGGTTTGCTATTGCTGGTGTCCAGTAGATAGGATAATACATCAAAATGGAACCAGTGTGTGGTCAGCAGAGGCATCCATTTAATAAAAAGGTGCTTTCAAGTGGATTCTTCAGGAAGGTCTGTATTTATTGATCGTGAAAATAGGTTAAAAAAACACCATCATACCCTGGTCCACAAACTGGTTCCAATTTGGAGCCTTTAAACGATTTGATTGCAACCAAGCTTGGTACAAGAGTTTCTGTAAAACCCCAACGAGCATCGTGTGTACGCGGCATAAGAATGACAACAATGGCACATTTTTATCCAGACCTATATCAGAATCTGAACACCTGTGGACCTTTATCTTGTCATTGAACTGCTTTATTTCCAAAAACTCTTCTTTCCTCTTCAATTTAAAAAATAAAATGCAAAACTTTTTTATTTGATTAGGATAGGCTCGAGATAGATTAGAATACCTGTTATGTTCCTATTGCTGCCTGTGCCGCTGTCAGGGAGATTCACCCTTCCTATGAGTCCAGTTTTACCATTATTATCAAAAGTGAACATAAAATAAAATCCCACATTTTGGGCTGTCCCCAGAAAAGTAATAGATCAGAAATCTTCCAATGAGGATACTAGTTCTTATGACCTGGGGGGCATGGGATTCCCTTAATTTGCAGGGATTTCCTCTCAGTTCCTGTTTTAGCTATGGGACAGGAAGTAAAGGTACATTTCCCCAATGTAACACAGATAGAAAAAAATCAGACAGGGGGTTTAATCCTCCCTTTTGCCTATAGTTCTAATTTTAACTGAATCAGCAATAAGATATATATATATATATATATATATATATATATATATATATATATATATATAACTTTTTTGATGCTAGATTTTTTTCACTCCTCTCTGTTCATTATTTTAACATCCTCCTAAATTCTCACTCTGAGCTAAACAGACAAAACATAAATTATTTTTACATTTGCAAACAAATTATCACTTTTCTGTAGTCAGGCTGAAGATGAAAACAAGTTAAAATCAGCACTTCCCTGTATATATAAAGTTCCTGTGAAATCCCCTTTATAGGGTAAATCTGTTAAATTATTAATATTTGGTGAAGAAACAATGTGACTAGGTGTTCTGCACATCAACAGAAATGTATGACTATAACAGGTGGTTTATATAGAAAGACTGTCTTTATACAGTCTTGAATTTCCGTGTATATCTGTATATATGCAGCTTTATAGTTGTGTTGGAAAAGTGATGGTCTGGAGAATTTATATGATTTGTGGTACTACAATAATTATTGGATTTGTCGGGATACATTGGTAATTGTCTGCTTGAGGTTTTATCCTACCTTACCTCTGCATCAGTAGGGCTAAGAATCCTGTAAACAGGTTAGTAAAAGCCTACAACTCCAACAATGTTACTACAGGCAGTCCCCGGGTTACAAGCAAGATCGTTTCTAATGCATTTAGGTGAAAAACCTTAAAGTGATTGTAAAGTCTATTTTTTCCCCCCCATAAAAATAACAAACATGTTATACTTACCTGCTCTGTACATTGGCTTTGCCCAGAGCATCCCAAATCCTCCTCTCCTCGGGTCCCTCTACGCTGATTCTGGACCCTTTCCCCTGTTCAGTGCCCCCACAGCAAGCAGCAGTTTTCTATGGGGGGCACCCGAGCCGAGTCACAGCTCCCTGTGTCCATTCAGACATGAAGCCCTGCCTCAGCCCCGCCCCCCTCTAATCTGATTGGCTTGCTGACTTTGATTGACAGCAGCAACAACCAATGGCACTGCTGCTGTGTCTCAGCCAATAAGAAGGGAGAATCTGGGATGGCTGAAACACTCGTGGACATCACTGGGACAGAGAGGGACCTCAAGTAAGTGTTAGAGGGGCTGAGGGGGGCCACTGCACACAGAAGGCATTTATTTTAATGCATAGAATGTAGTTAACACCCCTGTAACATTTGTTCTGCTGTCTGTGCCCCTGTTCAGATGATTTCACCTCACTTTTTGCCCCTGTGACAATTGGATTTAGAAAATGTTGGGTTGTTGTGGAAACAAGGATTGGTGATGAAGCTTCAGTGGAGACATCTTTTTTTCTATAACTCTAAAGCCGTGTACACACGATCGGAATTTCCGATGGACTTTTTTTTTTAGAAACTGTACATGTTTTACTTTTTTCCGATGAAAAACAAAAAAAACAATAGGAAATTCCTATTGTCTGTGTGCAACTCTGACGAAGAAAAAACCCACGCATGCTCAGAATCAAATCGACGCATGCTCGGAATTCTCAATTTTTATCGGCTCGTCGTAGTGTTTTACGTTACCACGTTTGGACGGTCGGAATTTCATCTGATGGTGTGTATGCAAGACTGATGGAAGTCAGCTTCATCGGAATTCCGACGGAAAATTCCATCGGAAATTCCGATTGTGTGTACGAGGCTTTACAGGAGTGAATTCCCCTTCCTAGGGGTAAATTTCCTCTCACTTCCTGTTGTCTCTCTCCATGTGTAAGTAGGAGTCAGATATTTGTAACTGTATTCTCACTTTCCATCTGTGCTTTGTGTAATCCTCCTTTATATAAAATGTAATGATTAAGAGTAATAATATAACATTATCATCTTCAGGTTATAGTGTGATACATTTTGAAGAAATGTTGCTTACATTATTGGAAATTAATCATTTATCAAACGGTGTTGCACTAAAATAAATGGTGATGAATGTAAATTGCCTGTAAAACACTGTGATTAAAAAAATTGCACAACGAAACTTTATAAAAGGTGTTATTAACTTTTATGAAGTTATTTCAATGATAACCAATTTTTTGTTTGGTTTTGTAATAACATATGTTAACCCCATAAAATAGGTGTTATTTCCTTTAAAAGCACAAAGCATGTGACATAAAATGCATTAAACTTGCATCAAAAACAAAATACAAGTTTATTGCAGCATAATCATTTTGGTAAAATGCACACACACATGGAGGTGCCTATTGAGAAAAGCAGGCACTCTTTTAAGTGCTTTAAGAAATAACGCTTTTCTAAAATAAAATGAATATTCATGAAAAAAAAAATTTGACAGTTATTACATGAAAGAAATAACTCTGCACCTGTTTTTTTTTTTACATCAAAATATATTTAATAGAAAATTATTACAAATTATCATGAAAATAACATATTCATCTTACAGAGCTGATTTTCTAAGAGATAGAAAGCAAACGACTTGCACTGAATATGCCTGCACTAGCAGGTAATAAAAATTACAGTGCAATATTCCTGGAACACTGATGTCTGGAAGGTGCAATTAGACAGGGGTATCTATTCCTCCTTTATTGTCTTTTTTCAGTTTCTGAAATTTCTTGAATTCTCTGAAGTTTTGCCAGGAAATAAAATCCAGCAGTTGGAGATTTAAGCGTAATCTGATCCTAATAATGAGATGACAGGTACCAGCAATTATTCTAGGGTGCTGTTTTTCAAACATGTCTGAAGAATTCTCAAGTTCTATTCCCCATAGAGTTTATTATAAAGGAAAAGCTCTTTTCCACTTACAGAATCGATAGATCACATTTGGTTATGGAAAGATAGTGTGAAAGGTGTATTCACCATTAAAGGGGATCTATGATTCACAAACACTGCTGTTCATTTCTTAAGACTAGAGAGTACATTTGGTGCAACTCTGCATAAAAACTGATTGGCTTCCAAGTTTTGTTGTTAAAGCTTAATTGAACGAGCTGAAGTTAGAAGCTGATTGGCTACCATGAACATCTGATTTTGCACTCTCTACTTTTAGTAAATCAACCCCAGTGTGCTTTATTCTTTATGTTTTGTAATCTATAGTTAAGGCCTGTTTTCAGGAAACATAATAATAATGTACATACACATATAGATAGAGCGATAGATACATACATATATAGATACTTTATATTATTATTATACAGTATTTCTATAGTGCCAACAATTTGCACAGTGCTTTACAACATCAGAGAAGACAGTGCCGTTACAATACAATTCAATACAGGAAGGATCAAAGGGCCCTGCTCGTTAGAGATTTCAATCTAGTATATATACCTTGAACTGCTTGCCGACCACCCGCCGCAGTTATACCGTGGGAGGTTGGCTCTGCTGTGCGAATCATCGTAGCTGTACGCCGGTCCCTTTAACAGCTATAGCAGGCACGGCCGCAATGTCTACCACCCAACCGCGATCGTTCCACAGAGAGCCAGAACGAGGATCTGTCAGTGTAAACAGACAGATCCCCATTCTGACACTGAAGTAGAGAGAGATTAACCAAGCTTGATATAAATGCTGTAAGACCAAATCCTCAGCTGCAGTGATTGCACGATATCCAACACTTCAATCCGCTATGCCCAGGGTAGACAGGTATATGGGTGCTTGTGGGTAGTGACCCACCGGAGGTCAAACAACAAAACCGAATGGTATTAAGGAAAGGAAAAAGGGAAAGCACATAGTGTAATATTGTAAGAATACTTACATTGAAAGATAAAAAAACAGTGCTGGTCAAATATAAATGGCAACAATGGGTTCACTGACGCGTTTTGCAACATGGTGCATCGTCAGGAGACCCCACCCCAGACGGTGCACCATGTTGCGAAACTATGTGGTTTGTCTGCTCTTTACCGCCACCCTTTGGGCAACTTCTGCTAATGTTGTCTGATGGTTAGCATTGGTTTGAAGCATGTGTGTTTGTACTTTGGATTTTAGTCCGATGGATTTGTATATAATCCGACGTTACACATTTATTGTCAGACAGTTGGTGAGCATGAACAGCCAACATTTGTTGTCGTTAATTCCACCAACAATTGTCTGATGGAGCATACACACGGTCGGATTTTCCAACACAACACGTTCATCAGACAATTATGGCCATATAATTGGATCATGTGTATGGGCCTTTAGACCGGTAGACACAACCCGCCCATCAGACAATTATTGTTGTAAAATCTGGTCGTGTGTACGTACCTTTAGAAACACCTCCTTAGGGAACAAGTTTAACCCCTTGGTCTCCCTCTAGTGTTCACCCCTTCTTCCTACCAGTGCCATTTCTACATTAATCAGTGGCTATTTTTAGCTCTGATCACTGTAATAATGTGTCTCAAAAAAGTGTCAAAAGTGTCCGATCTGCCCGCCGCAATGTTGAAGTCCTGCTAAAAATTGCTGATCACTGCCATAAGTACAGTAAAAGAAAAAGAATAATAAAAATGACATACTGTAAATCTATCCCCTATTTTGTAGACATCCAAACTTTTGTGTAAACCAATCAAAATATGCTTATTGCAATTTTTTTCTGCCAAAAATATGTAGCAGAATACATACTGGCCTAAACTAATGAATACATTTGTTTTTTTATATATTTTTTAGGATATGTATAATACCAAAAAGTAAAAAACATATATTCTTTTTTCAAAACTGTCAGTCTATTTTGTTTATAGCACAAAAAATAAAAAACTGCAAAGATGATCAAATACCACCAACAGAAAGCTCTATTAGTGGGGAACAAAAAGGACATAATTTTTCAAGTAACGTAGTGCCGTATCGCAAAAAATGGCCTGGTCATTAAATCCTTCTGGGGCTGAAGTGGTTAAAATTCATGGCATAATACTAAGATTATGAAAGGGATGTGTGAGAAGCGTTAAAAGTTTAATTCTGGAAGTGGGTCCAGGCTTGCAGTGTGGCATCTAGCACTTGCCAGACATGCTGTTATTCCTGGCTATCTTGTGGGTTTAAAATGTTTTTTTTTTTTTTTTTTCTGTGGTTTAGTTAGGCCTAGATATAGGAATTTCAGATGATGAATACTGATGTGATGCAATAGGCGGTATTCTATCATTACCAAATAATTTTTTCCTTTATTGTGTTATTCACATATTAGTTACGTTTAGTTCATATGTTTATTTTATGAGTCAGTAATGTAGATGTTTTATCATCTTCCACTGGATACAACACATATGTTATAAAACAAAGACTTGGCAGCAAATGAGAATAGTGTGCTTTCAGCACGGCAATGCATGTGTTGTATATCTCACCTCTCTTTTCCTGTCTTCTGGATATATTAATCCAGGCAGTAAGTAGACAGAATTGTTTATGAACCAGGGTTTTTCATCTGGTTTGGTTTGCTTTCTTGACAAAAAAAAAAAAAAAATGTTAGAATGGAAAAAAAAAAAAATATATATATATATATATATATATATATAGTTATGGCCAAAAATATTGGCACCCCTGCATTTCTGTCAGATAATGCAGCACTTCACCCAGAAACTTGTTGCAATTACAAATATTTAGCCATTTTCATCCTTATTTCTTTTGTTTGTATTGGTATGGAACAAAAAAGTAGAGAAACAAAAAAAAAAAGACAAATATGACACATTCCATGCAAAACTCCAAAAATGGACTGGGCAAAATGATTGGCGCCTTCTCAAAATTGTAACATATAATTGCATTCCAAGTTTGTGATGCTCCTGTAATTTTTAATTAAATTCACCTGTATCAATAAACAGGTGCTGACAATATAGAAATCACACCGGCAACCAGTTAAAATGGTAAAAAAAAGGTACTCAACCTTTCTGTTATGTGTCTTTGACTGCCACTTGGAGCATGGAGAAGAGAAAGGGCAGCATTGTCTGTCTAAAATTGTGGAAAAGCATGGACAGTCTCAAGGTTACAAGTCCATCTCCAGAGATCCTAATTTTCTGTGTCCACTGTGCACAACATTGTTAAGAAGTATACAGTCCATGGCACTGTACAGTGAGGGAAAAAAAGTATTTGATCTCCTTCTAATTTTGAACGTTTGCCCACTGACAAACAAATGATCAGTCTATATTTTTAATGGTAGGTTTATTTTAACAGTGAGAAATAGAATGACAAAACAAATTTGCACAAAAACGCATTTCAAAAAAGTCATAGATTGATTTGCATTTTTTAATGAGTGAAATAAGTATTTGATCCCCTATCAATCAGCACGATTTTTGGCTGCCAGTTGTCTTCTATACACATAACAAGCTGATATTAGGAGCACTCTCTCCTAATCTCAGCTTGTTACTTGTATAAAAGACACCTGTCCACAGAAGTAATTAATCAGATTCCAATCTCTCCACCATGGCCAAGACCAAAGAGCTGTCCAAGGATGTCAGGGACAAGACTGTAGACCTACACAAGGTTGGAATGGGCTACAAGACCTTCTCCAAGCAGCTTGGTGAGAGGGTGACAACAGTGGGTGTGATTATTTTTAAGTGGAAGAAACACAAAATAACTGTTAATCGCTCTCAGTCTGGGGATCCATGCAATCTCTCACCTCATGGAGTTTCAATAATCATGAGGACGGTGAGGAATCAGCCCAGAACTACACAGGAGAATATTGTCAATGATCTCAATGCAGCTGGGACCATCGTCACCAAGAAAACAATTGGTAACATACTACACTGAAAAGGACTGTAATCCTGCAGTGCCCACAAGGTCCCCCTGCTCAAGAAAGCACATGTACAAGTCCATCTGAAGCTTGCTAATGAATAATTGAATAATTCAGAGGAGAACTGGGTGAAAGTGTTCTGGTCAGATGAGACCAAAATCAAGCTCTTTGACATCATCACCTTACCATGTTTTGATGAGGAGGAATGCTGCCTATGACCCCAGGTACACCTTCCCCACTGTCAAACATGGAGGTGAAAACATTATGCTTTGGAGGTGTTTTTCTACTAAGGGGACAGGACAACTTAACCGCATCAAAGGACAGGGCCATGTACTATCTAATCTTGGGTGAGAACCTCCTTATCTTAGCCAGGGAATTGAAAATGGGTTGTGGATGGGTATTCCACGACAATGACCCAAAACACTCGCCCAGGAAACAAAGGAGTGGCTCAAGAAGAATCACATTAAGGTCCTGGAGTGGCCTAGCTAGTCTTCAGATCCTAATCCTATAGAAGATATGTGTAGGGAGCTGAAGGTTCAAGTTACCAAACATCAGCCTCAAAACCTTAAAGACTTGGAGAGAATCTGCAAAGAGGAGTAGGACAAAATCCTTCCTGAGATGTGTGCAAACCTGATTGCCAACAAGATTTTTGCCACCGAGTACTAAGTCATGTTTTGCAAATGGGTCAAATACTTATTTCACTCATTAAAATGCAAATCAATTTATAACTTTTTAAAATGCGTTTTTCTGTTTTATTGTTGTTGTTGTTGTTGTTATTCTGTCTCTCACTGTTAAAATAAACCTACCATTAAAATTATAGGCTGACTATTTCTTTGTCAGTGGGCAAATATACAAAATCAGCAGGGGACCAAACCTTTTCCCTCACTGTAGTTAATCTCCCTGGACATATACGAAAGAGAAAAGTTGATAAAAAGAGTTAGGCCTCGTACACACGATCGGACATATCCGATGAAAACGGTCCGCGGACCATTTCCATCGGATATGTCCGATCGGGAGTTTGATCCGATGGCGTGTACACACCATCGGATCAAATTCCCCGCCGCCGGACGGCGCGGTGACGTGGCGGTGACGCGGCGGTGACGTTGACGCCGCCACGTCACCGCTACGTCACTGCACCAGGAAGTAAAACACTTCCACGCATGCGCCGAATCCATTCGGCGGCGGTGCGGCGGCGGTGCGGGACGACATGTCTGCTGGTAAGTGTACTAACCAGCAGACATGTCGGGCGGACAGATTCCCACCGGATAGATTTCAAAGCATGCTTTGAAATCTGTCGGGTGGAGAAATCTGTCCGCTAGCCCATACACACGAGCGGAGATGTCTGCTGAAACGGTCCATCGGACCGTTTTCAGCGGACATATCCCCTTGTGTGTACGAGGCCTTAGCCAAAACTTACTTGAGGAAGCCAAAATCCATTTAAGAGAATGATCTGTGGACAGACGAAATGAGGCCTTAAATGAAAAGATTACAGTCCCTACAGTCAAACATGGTAAAGCCTCACTGATTATTTACCTGGCTCCATGCCACTGCTCCAGTACTGTCTATGAGAAACTGAAGGCAGTGGAGCCCACAGGCTTCTGGTGCCCCTAAATCAAACTCCTGTGAGGAGGGAGTGGGGGAGATTGCTTACTTACACTGTGTGCATCCAAACCCAATGGTAGCATGCACACATGCATGGGTGCACCCTTAGAACTGGCCTGCTGCAGAACCCAAGGGAGGGATGATTTGGCAGCGCTAGCGGGGACTGCCAGAAGAGCAAATAAGCAACATTTGCACAAAGCAAGTAAGAATAACCTCTTTTTTAATAGACATAAAATGCCTTTAGTGTCACTTAAGAGGTTGTAAACCTCCGAAAAAAAACAAAAACAAAAAAAAAAATTCAAAACAAAGGCATAATTAGCTAGTATGCAGTCTTTGATAGTATTCAGATCTCATAATGCCATGCACACGGTCAAGACATGCATTGCATACTAGCTCATCATGAAATACTTACCTTAGAACAAAGCTCTGCAGTGCCACCCGCACTTCGCTCCCACGGCCGACATCTTTCACCGGAGTTACTTCCAATGGCATCAGCAGCAGCCCATATAGTGAATATCTCCTAAACTGTGCAAGTTTAGGAGATATTTGCAGTACCTACAGGTAAGCCTTATTATAGGCTTGCCTGTAGGTACAAGTGGTGTAGCAGAGTTTACAACCACTTTAAAGGCCTAAACAGAAGTGGCAGTTCTAGGAGCTTGGAGATATCCTATACCTAAAAAAAAAAAAAAGCAAGAACATAATAGCTTTAAGAATATATATATATATATATATATATATATCTTAAGATGGATTATGACCTCAGTGACTCCTTCATGTTTTCTCTTTGTGTAAAATAACAGTACATTAATCTACTAGGACATAAGCTGCATGGTCATCAGATGAGGTAACACCAAAGCGGAACTGTAAGTGACGTATAAATAAATGATCATGTGACATTATAATCATTGTCGTGTTGACATCACTACTCTCTATAGCTTTTGACAACTTCGATTGTTCTTGTCTCATGATCTTCTCATTTTTCCGGTTATCTTTTCAGAAATAATGACCAGTGACCACAAATGAGCCATACCACAAACAGATGTGAACAATCCCAAAACTTTGTTCAGTTTTACAGTCAGACCTTTAATCTCATAAGACGTTTCTGAATTTTAATGAAAAGCATACCTCTGTGCTTCACCGTCTCACATCTGACACTGTTTGCGCTGAATGTCTGAATGTGACGACGGCACTTACACCGCACTCTCGCTTTATATGCGTTGACATTCAAATACAATCACAGCCGAAGAGCGCATATTTTGTTTAATGGTGCTTAGGGCTAATCCACGTAAAGTTTTTGTGTTTTTTTCCTAAAAACAGCCATTACATCTTGGAAAGGGCACTTTTCAATAACATGTCTAGGAACTTTATAGCACAGGGCAGATTTATTAGAATCAAATTTGGGCCAGTTCAGCTTTTGGCAAGTGGACAGCAGCTCTCAGAAAAACATCTGCTTAAATTTGTACATTTTGGCAAGTTAGGTTGAGCATGATATCCAGAAAGAAGGCGTATAGGGCAGTACAGGAGATGTGGAACGAAGATAATAGAAGCCGTCGCAGATATGAACTTTTGCTTTTTTTTTCAACCCGCTAACTTTACACTACAAGATAACTAAATGTGCAAGATTACTTTGACAGTTCTGTAACATAATTTACGTTTTATTAGGTTGAGCGTAGGTCAGAGAGTTAAGGGTTTTCAAGTACTGTCAAGCGAGATCATCAATGTAATCTCCCGTGTTGAATTACTCAGTGGATTCCCATGTTCAATTTCATTGTTACTCTTCCAAAATGACTTAAACTAAATCTGCACTTGGATTTCACCAAGTGTAACATCCGTGTAATGCTCTTACATCAGCTCTGAAGATTATGATGAAAAAGTCATGTATCTGTAAGATTATCGATTCCATCTGAGACTTGAGATTTTATTTTTACTTTATTATACATGTTTCACCCAAGACAAGAAGCACCTCTTGTTATTGTTTCCAGCCATCCACTTGTATAAAAGGTAACATAAATGTACATCCCTCAGTCCCCTACCACACACACAGCTGAATATCTTTCTATGACCCTGATGTGGTGAGACTGTCTTGTTTTATAGGCTCTGGAAAGAATTGGTGATGCTTAGATGAAAATCGTATGTGCTATTTTAGGTGTGATTCTCTTACACATAATACTTGGGTCAAGTCCTTTGGTATCCCTCCACTTTACTGCTGAATATTGATCTTTAACAGTTGGGGGATGTAAAGTAGAAAAGTGTGAGTCCTGTGATATTTCATAATTTGACAGTACTGTTTCATCCAGTAAATGGTTGAAAACTCTAACAGGGTTCAAGGTGATGCAGGTGCTTGTAAGGTGGAAAGTAATAATAAAAATATGTAAAATCTCTAAATGATATGTTAGCTGATAGTACTCCACTTCACAAATAGATCTTTAACTGGAAGCACAGAGGATCGGGTAGTTGTTGTTTACTTGCTTTGTACACTGATGATCAGCTGGGTATGTCCCTATGTGCAACTATAAATCCCCAATGAGGCACTATCCATGTACAGCTGACCAAGTATTAGTCCACACCAGGCCACTAAGATCACCCATTGTAAATCTGTATAGGTTACAGTCAAATCTTTTTGAATAGAGCAAAGGATGAAATTGGGCAAACGATCAGCAGAGTACATTGTAAGCAGTATGTTGATCTCTGGCAGGGAGTGACACAGCCTCCACTTGGAAAAGAATTGCAACCAGTAAAATGGGTAGACAGTGATGTGAACCAGAGACGTCAACCTCTAAAGTGTGAATGATATCAACACTTATTACTGTTTTGTTACACAATTATGGAGGTTTGTATTAAAACAGGTGGGGAACCACAAGGGCATTTACTGACTCAAGTAAAATAAACAACAACTTGAGTGTTCTTTTGTTGAAAATTTATTTTTTCATGCCATATCGAAGCTCAGGTTTTTAACTGGTTCTGGTTTTGGTTTACCAGAGCTGTTCAAGTGTTCCATTTGTAAAAGCTATATTTTGACATTTATAGGTAACATTGTGTAATGAACACAGCCAATTTTGCATTGTTTATAACCCCACATTTGTATTTTTTTAGATAGTTTCCTAAAAAAAATTAAAAAACTATTTAATAGATCTAGGATAGTTTTTTTGTGTGCAAAATAATGCATTTTGTAATAATTGGTATGGGTAAAATGAGTGAGGGTACAGATTCCATTCTTCTGCTTTTGTCTTTCTAACATGTTAAGATTTCATTAGCAGCTGGCCATTAAAATGTATCCACAGACATTTTGTTTAGATTTGGATAGAGTAGGGAGGGGTCAAAACTTTTCTGTGTTTTGCCTGTGTCATGTTGGGGAGATTTTTGTTCCCTTACTGTAGGAACAAGAAGTAAGAAAAATTCTCTCCAAGTGAGGGAAATTCTCTCTTAGGCCGCGTACACACGACCAAATAAATCCGATCAAATCGGTCTGACAGACCGATTCGATCGGATTTGTCTGCTAGGATGTATTGGTTTGATCGTGTACACGCGATCAAACCAAAATCCCCGCCGGCAGACATCGCGGTGACGTGGCGGTGACGTTGACGCCGCCACGTCACCGTCACCGTCGACGCATGCGCGGGCAGATATGTTAAAGCATGCTTTAAAATCTGTCTGCTGGAAAAACCCGTCTGTCCGCCCGTACACACGATCGAATTTGTCTGCTGAAATGGTCCGTCGGACTGTTTCCAGCAGATAGATTCGATCATGTGTACGCGGCCTTAGAGAATTGGCTCCAATACTAGTGTTCTCATTGGAGGATCTCTCCTCTACTCCTGTTGTAGTGAAGAACAAAATGTTAGATTTCCCTTAACTTTCATTCCAAGTGATAATGGTCACTGAAATAAATAGAGGTTGACTCGTCAAAGCAGAGACACAGAAAGCAATTAAAATCCACTCTAACCAAAAGTAGTTATTGGTTTTAGATATATCTGAGAGCAAATTGTTCTGACCTAGAATAAGTATGCAAAAAATAAAAATTAGAGAAGTGTGAGAAGTGTTTATTTGTATACTAGCTCAAGGTAGCTTAAGCAAAAGGAATACAGGAAAGTCAAGCAACTAACATTTTCAGAGGGAATATTTTTAAATATGGCAGCCTCCACGTTTCCTTTAAAGGGGGTGAAAATCACTGGAGCTTTCCTCCCCCATGACCAATTTTCTCTCGGAGTCTGGAAAATCTGCCAAAAATTACTCATGCAGATAACAGAGGAATGAGGCAGCAAAAATAAATCACACTCAGTGCTTTGGATAGAGACAAGTAAACCATATAGAAGCATGTGCTTTGTTCATATTTAATGTCTGAGGTTTAAAATCTATTTAAAGGTGGCTTCTATCGTGAAATTCTACTAGTAATACTTTGGTGATGATATTATGTATTATCCTAACTGGCGTAGCTGCTGATATTTAAATAATTTGGTTTATCAAATAAAGACACATTGATATAGAATAACTATAGAAACAGATAGGGGTTGATTTACTAAAACTGCAGAGTGCAAAATCTGGTGCAGCTTCCAGGGTTTATTGTCAAAGCTTAATTGAACAAGCTGAAATTAGAAGCTGATTGGCTACCATGCACAGATGTAGCAGATTATGTGTGCACCAGTTTTGTTAAATTAATCCCATAGACTTTAGTTGACAATCAGTTGATCTGGCTGCTTGCTGAGCATCTTTTGCCTGTCTGTAGTAACCAAACCCCTATCTAGTCTTGTATTGCTCTTTTGTATGAGTCTGATTATCTTTGTTTGTGTTTTTGTATGTATGCATTTTCTTCAGATTATTTATTTAATTAACAAAACAATTAAATAAACAGCATACAGTTGCATGATCATGCTGTACAAAATATTTTAGAGAACATTTTTTTTTTGCACTAGCCAAGATCTGTGATAGTCATTAATATACAAGTGAGCCCCCTCCAGCAAACCACACAATCGCATAGTTGTCTTCATTTGCATATCTGGGGACCCAAAGGAATGGAGTTATGAGACTTTTACCATCTCAACATTTCCAGGATATATTTTTTCCTTATTGGTGCTGAAGGGCAATTACTTGTTTGGTTATATAGGAAAGCAGGGGATGCCAGATTCCAGCAGTTTTTTTTTTAGCATTTAGAACTGCCCCTACAGTGACATGTGGTGGAGCAATGGAACCACACCATTTTTTCTGAATATTTGAATGTTTCTGCACCACCATGGTAATACAATGCGTCCTTGTTTTTTGGGTTATTTCACTGGCGTCCTACTTTTCCAGAAACATGTAATAGCAAGCAATAAATAAGTCCATCGGAAATCTGGAAAATAAGAGTATTAGATACAGACTGGTGATGCCAATACCGCTTGGCTAGATTTCAAGTGTAAAATTGTATAACTAAATCTGACCATCTAAATGTAATAATGCGGCCTTTGTTGCACAATTGGCTGAGGACTGTGTCACTTACAAACAAAGGAAACTTGAATTTGTAAACCTTGTCATGGTCACTTGAATGGGCCCTCTGTTGCTGTTATTAATTATATGTGTTTCTGTCTTTGATTACTACCAAAACAGCTTTTACTGTAAAATGGTTATGGTTGTAAATACATTTCATATGGTTTGTACAATGTGTGTACAGTATGTAGGGATCTATGTTTAGTCTTTACAGCAAAAAATACACTCCACTAGCATGTTAAAGTGAGATTGACCTGGACTAGTGTAATAACAGTGTCAAAATGCAACCACTGAATACCCATGTCAGGCTTCAAATCAGCCAATGTGTCTTTAGGGAGCCTTTGGATCTTATTGCAGGCTTTTGCTTCTTACCAGATTTTAAACCATTTAGACTAAACGATCCACTAAAATATTAAATTCTTCTTAGTAGGCAATGCTTTTTGCATTTGAACCAAAGGGACAACTGGATTGTAAATATGTGAACTCTAGGCCATGTTTGTAGTGCCACGCCTTCTGACCACACATTGTTGTGTCTGCATAGATTCCAACACTATTACACAACATTTGGGTACAGTCAATACAAGTAAAATAAATTATTTTTTGACTTTTGAGAAACATATATTTTAGGATTGTAAGAAACGGTCCCATTAAAACCTTTCCATCTAAAGTCTGAGCCACAAACCCTGCCATGTCCATTGGTAGACTACTTGGATTATTAATTACATCAGATAATTCAACAATTTATTGTAAGGCCAAATTAACGCATGTAAAAAAAAAGCTTTTTTGATCTGTGCCTCTTAAAATCAGGTCCAAAGTGGTGAACTGAGCTATCCATGCTCGTTGGGTGGGGATATTGTGATGTGGAGCAGACTGAATACTATGTGAGAAAAGTGTGGCTGCTTATGTATTGCATTGTTCTACATCCTCCCCAATGGGCAACAGAAAGTTGCAAAGACAATCGGGGCACCTGGTGCTTTTCTTTTTTTTTTTTTATTTAAGATTTTTATTTAAATAAATATCAAAGGAATACAATCAATGCTCCCAGAACAATTTTGGAGCGAATAAACAAGTGAGAGGACAAATACTGACAGAGTACAAATAGTACAATTCATCCTGAAAAACAAAATAGAATACTCCTCCTCAATCTAATATAAACAGGTGGATAGTGATAAATAACAAATAGTTAAATCATAAGAATATAATTATAATTAAGTGTTGCAGAAAAGAAGAAGTAGGGGGCTAAGCCTCCAACTATCAGTCAGTATAAAACAGTTCAATCTGCCCTACCAGGTAAATAGAGTTCCATAGGAGAGAGGAAGCCTGACACAGGAGAAAGACCTAAAGTACTGTTTCGACACCCCTATTGGGAACAAACTGTGCCGAAAGAGAACTTACCTCCTGGTCTTAAACCACATTCATAAAACTCCCGGAATATCCCTACAGATGCCGTGAAGGATCAAAGATCCGTGAGCCGCATGGGTAACCAAAATCAAAAAAAAGAAAAAACCAGGGCAAAGAGGAGCATCAAGATGGTAATGGAGACTGGGTAGAATCCAGGATCATCTTACTAATAATAAATCAGCAAACAGGAAATCCCCTTCATTCCCATGAATTGATTGTGAAAGGATTTCTTTCTCCCTCCAGAGAAGTTCCATCAACAATAACATACCAATCAAAAAAAAAAAAGGAGGGAAAAAGGTTAATTAGTGAACTGGTAAGGTGCACATGAACATCGAGCACCTAGAGAAATAAAAGGTGGGAAAGGAAATGGAGAAAGAGAGGAGAGGGGACAGAGAAAGGGAAGAAGGAAACGGAATTGAGTTGATTGTCAGCCTATCTACCCAGTGCCCATGGATGGCGCCACATTTCCAGTTGATGGGGAGATTCCCACATATCTGGCCCAGGGTTCCCACACAGCCTCAAAAAGGTCAGAATTGTTTGAAATGGAGCTAATCATTTTTTCCTGGGTCATAACCCACAAAATCTTCCTTTTGGCTGCCAGATAGGAGACTCTTGGTTGTTTCCACGCCCCTGCTAGAGTAGTTTTTGCTCCCAGAAGCATAAAGTCTATCAATCTTTGTCTGTGTTTAGAAGCCTGGGATATAGTAGTCCCTAACAGTGCAACCTGTGGGGATTTCTCCACTGTCACCCCCGTGACCTTTCTGATGAGACTAAAAATCCTATTCCAGAATCCTCTAATTCTTGGACACTCCCACCAAATATGAAGCATAGTGCCCTGAGCTTGACATTCTCTAAAACACAATGGGGAGGCAGTTGGGAACATTGACGCAAGCCTACTGGGAACCAGATACCATCTCATCAGCACCTTGAGATTGGCTTCTATCAAGGATATATTGTTTAAACCTTTAAAGGTTCTCGTACCTATCCTATGCCACTCCTCCAGGTCCCAAGTCATTTGCAGATCCCTCTCCCATGCCTCCATGTAAGCGAACTTAGAGAATACTTTGGATAAGGCAGTATATATTATGGAGATTCCTCCTCTGTGTTCTTCCATCCGGTGACACCAGCGCTCGTAATTGGTGAAAGCCAGCGGACCAATATTGTTATCCCAAAATGAAGAAACAAATTTGAAAATCAGAGAGTATCGGGACTTCTCTTGGTCAGGCATACCCAATTTCTTCACACAATGCGTCAGAGAGAGGGGTCCCGTGGTTAGAAGGAAATCTCCTATTCTATAAATCCCCTTGTCCGTCCACCATTGGAATGCTTTAATGTCCATTCCTGCTGCAAATTGAATGTTGTGGAAAATACTGGTTAGGGGCTTAGTTTCCAAGATCAAAGAAGGAAGATGTCTCATATCATCCCAGATTTTCAGTGATTGGGACAGTGTTGGGGACATTATAGCTGGCCTAGATTTTTGGGGCATCCAAAGCAGGTTTTCCAGTTTTAGACCGGGGACCGCCATCCCCTCTATGACCTGGTGCTTTTCTGTACCCGGTGTCCGTGTGAATCCAACCTAAGGCACAGTTGTTTTTGGTAGCCCTTAGCAAATTATAAAAAAAAACGACAATACCCTTAAAGAATCGACCAGGCACTAAGCTACTGGAAGCTGATCTTTGGTATAGGTGTTTATTATATTTTTTTCTATATGCTGTTATTAAATTAATCGAATAGTTTATTTAAAATAAACTTAATGAACAATGTTTAACAGAATGAATGTTTTTCATAAAGACAGCAAAGCCTGGGTTCAGATTCTTAGTACTAATGATAACTGTCATACACATTTTGTATATATTAGCAGTCCCTTTGGCCTAAAAATGCCAGGCAGCATTGAAGTTTAACTTTGGGTTTTGCCTAAAAGAAATAGAACTGATTGACAGGTCCACTTCCCTCTAGGTTTGGACTAACCGCTGACATTACTGTGGCAGGTTGACATGCAATCTGCAAGGGTGGCATTCCTTGTAACAATAACAGGCCAATCCAGTTTGTTTTTCAAAAGGTTTTTTTTGTAAGATAAACTTAATCCAGTCAGTTTAATGACTTGTTGGAACACCTTAAAGTGCAATTAAAAGACCTGGTACAAAAAAAGCTGTTACGTGACTGTAAATGTAATTTGCTGATTTATGGCATTTAATCTACCCAACAGGAAATGTAGATCATAAACAATTGACTGTTACTTCCTAACATATTGTTGATGGTCTCATTTTTATTAAAGTTTAAAAGCTTGAAATTTTGACTTAATTTCCTCTTGCACTTCCTTGCTTTCAAGTTTCTGGTTACACTTTTTTTTTCACTCTGTGACAAAGCCTTAATTTACTCCATGTCCTTCTATAATGTGCAGCCTTTACTGCAATTCTAGAAGTGTAAAATATCCTTCATTTTCTTTTAAAAAGTCCATAAAGATAAAGCATAGGTGATTAAGGACACTAATATACATTGAAGGCATTAATAAAAGAAATACAGTTTTGTTTCATTTACATGCAGAGTATAGATAAAATAAGACAAATACTTTTTTGAGTATTTGTAAATGTATTTACTGTATATGACTGTACATGTCAGACTATATATCTATATATAGATCTATATATCTATATCTATCTATCTATCTATCTATCTATATATATATATACAGTATATATATATATATATATATATATATATATATATATATATATACACACAGTATATATATATATATATATATATATATATATATATATATATATATATATATATATATATACATAGATCTATCTATCTATCTCTCTCTCTCTCTATATATATATATATATATATATATAATATAGATAGATAGATAGATAGATAGATAGATCAATATAGATATTTATATATATCTATAAATAAATATATATATATATATATATATATATATTGATATGTTGATATATTAAAATTAATATATTTTTAAATATACATAAATATACAAATTGATACGACAAATACGTTATTTACTTATTAAACAAATGTGAAAAAATAAAAATAAATTTTAGAGTTAGTTAACTAAAAGAGTATATATATGTACCCTTAATTCTGTAAAGCTGCATCTTCAATCACCAATTATTTTCTATTTACGTACACATGAGTTGGTGTGCAGAGTAAGCAAGAGGTCATATAATACTTCTTTATTAAACTACAAACAAACTATTAATACTAAAAAATATTAAAATAATTGTATATATTTATGTATTCTATGTATAAGTTAACAAACATTAAAAAAAAAAAAACAAAGGCCCGGATTCACAAAGCACTTACGCCGACGTATCTGCAGATACGCAGCGTAAGTACAAATATACGCCGTCGTATCTGTGCGCCGAACCCACAAACTTAGATACGCCTAAAAACAGACTTCATCCCACCAACGTAACTTGCCTACGCCGGCGTAGAGTGGGCGCATATTTACGCTGGACGCATGTGGCGCTCCCATTGATCTTCTATTCAAATATGCAAATGAGGGAGATACGCCGATTCACGAACGTACTTGCGCCCCAGCGCATGATTTACGTAGTTTGCGTAAGTTTTACGTTCGGCGTGAAGTTATTCCATATAGATGAGTCGCAACCCATGCAAAGGTATGGACCAGGGAACACAAGCCTACGTATTTTACGTTGGACGTTTGTGAATATGGGCCGACGTTGGTTTGGCTGGGCGTAGGTTACGTTCAAGGCGTACACAGTGATCCGGCGTATCTTAGGCAGTTGTTCCGACGTGGTTGTGCGAATGCGAACGGGCATACGTCCATGTCCCGACACATGCGCAGTTCATTTTAAGTACTTGTCTGGCGCCCGGCCCATCATTTGCATGGGGTCACGCTTCATTAACATGGATCACGCCCACTTCCAGCCCACTTCCACCTACTTCCACTTACGCCGACTTACGCCTACGAAATATACGCTACGCCGGTGCAGAGTTGGGAGCATTTGCTTTGTGAATTCCATGCTTGCCTCTCCGCGCTGCGTCGGCGTAGCGTAAAAGAGATACGCTACGGCGGCATAAATATGCGCCGATGTCTGTGAATCCGGGCCAAAAACGTTATTTTGCACCAAGCCCTATTTCAGGCCTGTTGGTTTAAAATGATTTTTTAAAGGTTTCTGTACTTAATTGGAAAATAAAATAGATTAGGAAGAATGAGCAAAACGGAATGAAAAAAAAATGGTTTTAAAGGAATTGGTCAGAACTGATCAAATACTAACTAAATAAAATCAAGTAGTTAAAGTGGAGGTTCACCCTCCAAAAAATTTCTAGCATGGAGCCCATCACCCGACCGGCAGTATGCCGGTGTTTTTTTTTTTTTGTAGATACCTTTTTACGGGCTCTCTTCCGATCCGGCGGCTGTGATTGACGTCCCCTCAGCCCGGCGCATACATCGCGTCACGAGATGCTGAAGGAACCCGAACGTCGGTGCGGCCCTATACGGCGCCTGCGCACCAACGTTCGGGTTCCTTCGGCATCTCGTGACGCGATGTATGCGCCGGGCTGAGGGACATCAATCACAGCCTGTGACTGTAAACGCCCAGTACCACGGGACCGCCGGAGGTGAAGAGAGCCCGTAAAAAGGTATGTACGAAAAAAAAAAAAAACACTGGCATACTGCTGGTCGGGTGGGTGTTCTCCATGGCGTGCTAGAATTTTTTTTGGAGGGTGAACCTCCACTTTAAGCAAACACCACTTAGTGCATTATTTACTTCTATTCTATTAAATGAGTCATCTTTCTATGTGCTAGAGTTGCCACCTCATCTCTTTAATCCAGGACACATATGAATTACACAGGTTCTGAGGCTCATATAACATACATAAGTCACTAAGTGAGTTTAATTACCAACTTAATTAGCCACAGAAGCTGTGTAACTCCTATGTGTCCTGGATTAAAGGGATGAGGTGGCAACCCTACTATGAAGAGTAGTCTAATAGTTTGTCCCCACTGCTCATTGACCAGGAGTGTCATATAAATGTATAAACTTTTATTTAAATGAGGAAAACAGAGTAGTTTGTCAATGTAAAAAATATTAATTATAATTTTTTTTTCTATGCTGGACGTTACTTGTATTCTTTGTTTACCAGCATTAAGTGTTGGTTTGTGAGGTCCTTTGTTAGATCTCATCAGCCTATTTATGACATGGAAGTGTTTTGTTTGCTGGCTTCTGGTGCTGACATGATGTTTCACTTTACTGCTTCCTGCTGTGACAAGTTTAAGACTCGTATTGAGACAGGTCTTTTTTTAACACATCCACTTCACTGTGTGAGGGAAAAGGGAGACTCTGGAAGTCGTTTTTGGAATTGCAGCTTCAGTAATCTGCTTGAGCGAGGATTGATGCTGACTGCCAGCTCCCAGTATGAGACAGCCAAACACATGACTATGATGGATGACTTCACGTTGGAAATTGTCAGCTGGGAATGGCAGCCTAAAAAAGAATGGCTCGCACATCCGCTGAGCATTCACTGAGATTCCCCAATGGGGAACGCACTTAAAAATAATACTGGCTAGTATGAAGATGGGAGCAAACAAATATGTTCCTTACAATAATGTTTTTATATTTGAAAAGTTGGACATGTAGAAATGTTCTCTTGCAACTAGAACATACCACAGGGAAGTATGTCTTCTTATTATTAAATAGAACAGACTGTGGTTTGTTTTTATGTTTTTTTTTTGCAGTCAGCCAGTTGGCGTCCATCATTTTTGTATGGGCTTAACCTGCAAGAGCAAAGACAAAAAAAATCCATCCGCTGAGTGAAAATGTTTTTCATACAGCTAGAACTATTTGTTTAACACAATATTTTTCTCAATATTTTTTTCTTTTTCCCAGTGCATAGTATATACAATGTGGTCTGAAATAGTGTTGCTCACGAATATTCGCATTGCGAATATTCGCTACGAATATTGCATATTCGAGTATTCGGGAATAACTCGAATATTGCGGCGAATAATTCGCTATGGCGAATATTCATATTTTTTCAAATTTATTTGTAAAACAGATCACATCCTAGTGATCTCCATCGACGTCTAAAAGCATTGCTGGTATGATTAGAGAGAGACCATGGGCCGAGTAGCTGATGCGATTCTTTTATGTTGCCGAAAATTCGTATTGCGAATTTTCGGCAACGTAAAAGAATCGCATCAGCTACTCGGCCCTTCTTTTGCATCAGAGCCAATCAGAATAACTTGAATATTCGGCAAAAGGAATATTGCGCGATATTCCTTTTGCCGAATATTCGAGTTATTCTGATTGGCTCTGATGCAAAAGAAGGGAGGAGAAGTTAATCGCGCAATATTCCTTTTGCCGAATATTCGAGTTATTCTGATTGGCTCTGATGCGCCCTTCTTTTGCATCAGAGGCAATCAGAATAACTTGAATATTCGGCAAACGGAATATTGCGCGATTATCTTCTCCGCCCTTCTTTTGCATCAGAGCCAATCAGAATAACTCGAATATTCGGCAAAAGGAATATTGCGCGATATTCCTTTTGCCAAATATTCGAGTTATTCTGATTGGCTCTGATGCAAAAGAAGGGCGGAGAAGATAATCGCGCAATAGGAATATTGCGCGATTATCTTCTCCGCCCTTCTTTTGCCCCCTTATTCTCCTTTCTTTTAAGTAGAGTTAGTGTAGAGTTAGTGCTTAGTGCATATTAGTTTAGTAATACAGGAAATGATCTCCGTTTATGAGAATTTCGCAATCATTTTCGCATTAGCGAAATTTCGCAAAATTTTTTTGGGATAAAATATCACGAATATTCGATATTAGCGATTATTCGCAAATATTCTTCTATATAATCGCGCAATATCGCGAAATTGAATATGGCGTATTCCACTCAACACTAGTCTGAAATAGGTTTTCAATTCTTTGAGGTATATTATTATTATTTAAGGTACTTATATAGCACTGTGAATTGTACATTTACATCAGTCCCTACCCTCAAGGAGCTTACAACCTCAACAATCCCTAACACACATGCCTAGTACACACTTGCAGTTTTTCCGTCGGATAAAAATCCGGTGGTTTTCCCGACAGAATTTCTCTCAGGCTGCCTTGCATACATACGCTCAGGCAAAAGCCTGCCCGTCCAAAGCGAGATGATGTACAACACATACGGCGGCACTATAAAGGGGGAAGTTCAATTCCAACGGCGCCACCCTTTGGGCTGCTTTTGCATTCGGAGCATACACACGGCCGGGATTCCTGACCAAAAGCTCTCATAGCAGTTTTTACATCAGAAAAAATGGTCGTGTGTACAAAGCATTATTCATACATATACTAGGGCCAAGTTAGATAGGATCTGATTAACCTACCAGCATGTCTTTTGGAGGGTGGGAGGAAACTGGAGTACTCAGAGGAAACCCACGCAGGTGCAGGGAGAACATGCAAACTCCAGGCAGATGGTGTTGTGGTTGGGATTTGAACCAGTGACCCTTTTTGCTGCAAGGTGAAAGTGCTATCCACGACACCACTGTGCTGACCTACTATACAGATGTTGTCAGGGTCTTCCCTTGCCATATTCTTAATAAAATATAAATAATTTTTTCTTCAACATAAATGACAACAATACAGTGTTTAACCCTCTTGGCGGTATTCCCGAGTCTAAATTGGGGTTACATTTTTTTGTTGCGATCGGTAACCCCGAGTCAGACTCGGGCTTGCCTCGCAGCATCCATAGGCCGGGTTTACTTACCTTGTCCCTGGATCCAGCGATGCATCCCCATTGTGTGAGCGAGCGGCGTCCTCGCTTGATTCACACAGTGTCCCTGTGTGCCGCCGATCTCCATTCCCTGCGATGTTACAACGCACGGGGGTGGAGAACGGCGCCAAATTCAAAAAAGTAAACAAACACATTACATACAGTATACTGTAATCTTATAGATTACAGTACTGTATGTAAAAAATACACCCCCCCCCCCCCTGTCCCTAGTGGTCTGCCCAGTGTCCTACATGTACTTTTGTATAATAAAAACTGTTCTTTCTGCCTGGAAATTGTAGATTGTCCATAGCAAACAAAAGCGTCCCTGTATGTCAAAAATGGTTTTAGAGCAGCTAGAAAACAGCGATAATAAATTATAATCACTTGCAGAATTGAGCGATAGTGATTTGTGGTGAAATTCGTCATAAAAAAATAAAAGTAATGACAGCGACAATTCTGCAACTGAGCAAATTTCAGTGATTTTGAGTTGATTACATTATTGAATAATTTTTATTATAATTATATTATTATTTGTTTTAATTATTTATAGTTATTTATTATATTATAATTTATAATTTAGTTTTTTTTTTTAAATCATACCCGGGATGCCTACTAGACTCTTGTTTGGTCAGATTTAAGTGAGTTATTCCTAAGAATTACAGGCCTACAGTATAAAAGGCCAAATTTCCTTGCAAATAATGGTACCGCTTTCAGCACCTAAAACCAGAAAGAATCATACCGCCAGGGAGGTTAAAGAAATTATTTATTTATTTTGGGGGGGGGGGTGTTTTAGTTTAAAGCTCATTTTAAGTCTCACATTTTTATATCTCTTTTAATTTGTTTGGAAATACATTAAAATACCTTTATCTGCATCTAAAAATGCTGCCTTCTGCCTTTCTCTCCTGATCACTATTGGAATGTACAGCCAAATTTAGGCATACAATTGCTGTAACAGGAAATCAGAAATAAAAATAAAAATTTAAAATTAGACTTGTTAGTAAATTTTGCAAGTAAGTTTTAGGAACTTCTATTGGCTTTAGGGTTTCCATTCCTAACATATTATATAATGTTTTAATTATGTGTACATAATCTTTATTTTATTAATAAACTGTAAAGCAGTATTAATCTCAAGACCTAAACATTTTATATATTGCAGCTTTACAATCATTAGATGTGGTGGTTGCACTATTTTTATCTTTAAGGCCTCGTACACACGAGCGGACAGATTTGTTCAAATCTGTCCGTCCGACAGATTTGAACAAATCTGTCTGCTGGGATTTTGGTTTGCTCGCGTGTACACACAAGCAAACTAAAATCCCCGCCAGCAGACGGCGCGCTGACGTGTCGGTGACGTGGCGGTGACGTTGACGCCGCCACGTCACCGCACCAGGAAGTAAAACACTTCCGCGCATGCGCCGAATCCATTCGGCGGCGGCGGTGCGGGACGACATGTCTGCTGGTAAGTGTACTAACCAGCAGACATGTCGGGCGGACAGATTCCCACCCGATAGATTTCAAAGCATGCTTTGAGATCTGTCGGGAGGACAAATCTGTCTGCTCGGCCGTACACACGATCGGAGATGTCTGCTGAAACGGTCCATCGGACCGTTTTCAGCGGACAAATTCGATCGTGTGTACGCGGCCTTAGGCTTTTTTTCCCTCTGTTTTCACCTGGTGGTCTGGCCAGTAACACATCTCCTGTATTAGGCCATGTTCACACTGATCCGACACGAAAGTTGCTCGACTTCGTATCCGACTTTGCCCTGTCACTTCCGATCCAATTTCCATGCAACTTTAATGAACGGGATCTGATTTTGATCTGACTTTGAGATAAGTGTGACTTGTCCTCTGACCAATCAAAAAAAATCCTTTGGCTCTGGAATGAATAAAACCACCACATTTATAAAAAAAAAAAAAAAAAAACTTGGATTTGGGGGGAACCCCAGGCCATATTTTTCTTCAATACATTTAGTGTTGCTAACATTGCCTCTGAACACATGTCACAAGTCGGATCAGTTTAGATGCTGATCTGACTTGGATGTGAATTCCATTCAATTCTATGGGCTGAAATTGCACCCAGGTCAGACCAAAGTAGTGCAGGAAACTTTATAAAAGTTGGACCTACACAAGTCAAACCAGGTAAGACGGCTCTCATAGGGGACCAGTGATTTTGACATGTCATGCGACTTGTGCTCTTGAAGTCGAAGCGCTTGTCACACCAGTGTGAACTGGCCCTTAAAGTGCCTCCAGTCTGGATGAAGGAGCATAGGGGCACCCTTGGACAGCAACACTATTAATTTAGAGTTAGGTCCACTATCAGGTTTTTATACACTAACAAATTAAATCCAAAATCCATCTTTTTAAGCAGTTAAGGCAAACAGTTTTGTTTCTTTTGGGATAAAGGTTTTACAAAAAATAAATAAAAGCTGATCATTGTAAAGCACTACTGTCAGTGGTAATGGTTTACCCTCATAACTGCTAAGTCTCCAAGACAGCTTGTTCTGTTGCAAATCAACAGACTTACTGGCAGGATCATCAGGTTAAAATAAAGGAAACACAATCTAAAAAACAAAACTAATGCAGCCATCACATTTAAGAATTGGTAAGCTGCAATATAATTAATGTTTGCTTTTGGTTTTAAAACCACTAGATGTTTGTGCAAGCAAGCCTGGGTAGAGGGTCTGTCCTCCCTGGCACATTCAGATCTATTTGTAGACAGGCATGTAAATTAACCACTTAAGGACCTGTTCAAGCAGATATACGTCCTTTTTTTAAAGATGGATATCTCGGTAACGGCAGCAGCTGCTGGCACAACGAGATATCCATCTTTAGTGTGAGCGGTTCTGTAAACGATAACGGTGGTCTCCACGGCGGATTAGCCACAAGATCACCGCTATCTGTTTAGACTGTTTTAGTCTTGTAAACGCCAAATCTGAAAAACACCCAAGGTCCTTAAGTGGTTAAAGAATTTGGCTTCAGAGAATATAGGCCTTGTACAGAAATCCTCCTGTTGGCGGGAGGCAGAAAATATGAAATTATCGATAACAAAGTAATGACTGTTTTAGTTTAGTGCTGAACATAATACAAATATATATATAAAAAACCTAATTTAATATAACCCATGGTAGCCAAAGGAAATTCATCTTTCATTAGTCTTTCCACAATAAGTTATTTTTGAGTATCTTTGCACTCTGCTATTAAAGATGTCTCCCCAAAATGGATGTTTCTTTGAAACCTGAGGCCTTTATCTGAAATAAACTCACTTGTTGGGCAGTTGATGCATTTGATATCTATTCTGTTTTATGAGTGTTTTGGTTGTGCTTTAACTCTACTAACAAACAGCATTGTCATGGTGTCAAGGGTCAGACAAGAGAAATTTGCTTAGGTTTGATAGATGTCTTCCTCAGAAATTTAAAAAGCCCCAAAACATATTGAGTAGCATCCATAAGTTTTGTAGGAATTCAACCTGCACGAGCTCTGAATGAACAGCATGTACTGAGGAATGAAGCAAATTATTTTGCTGTACCTTTGGCAAAGAACGGGCCTTATCTTATTATATCTCCCGGCTGTGCTGGCACTCATGCTGTTATGAATAGTGTAGTATGTTGTAGTAGGAGTGTTGTGATGTGAAAACATACATCTGCGGAAGACATTCTGTAACCTGGTCACCGATATTTAATAGCATTGCAGATTTACGGACAACGCTTTCATTATAGGGAGCACGGTAGCAGGAAATACCACTTGAGTAAGATATGATATAAACAAAAAAATGTCCAGGAAATGTAGGCTGATGTACTCTTATTTCATGTGTTATTTTGTGTTTGTAGAAAATGTGTAAAGCACCTGGAAGAGATATTTAGATTTGGATTTTTCTCAAATGCATACATTGGGGAGAAAGTAAAAAAAAAGTACCGTAAAGAAAGTGCAATAAAAATGGAATAAAGTCAAATTAGAGAAAAATAAAAAAAACAAGACATCTGTGTCACCCCCAGATTTTGTATCCTTGCCTTATAGGCAGTAAGTAAAGGTCCACAATGTGCACCTGTAGCACTATACAATGTACACATTGTGGGCAGCATATTTTGTGCAGCTTGTGGGCAGCAATTTATTCACATATCTGTGACACGGATAATAATATATTTTGTCTTTCCCAAAAGTGTAGAGGCTGCCTATCCCCCCCCCCCCCCCAAACGCCAGTTCACTTGTCCCAGCTATAAACAGTCTGTCTTTTTATTATTTATTGCTTAACCACTTGCGGACCACCGCATGTACATTTACGTCAGCAGAATGGCACGTACAGGCACATTGGCGTACCTGTACATCCGGTTTGCTGTGCGAGCGATCCGGGATGAGGGGGCGGAGGTTCGTTTTTGTCCGCCCCCACCGGATCGCTCCCAGCCAATGCGCATGCTCCCCCTGCAGTGCACTTCCTCCTCCTGTGTAAACACAGGAAGGGGGAAGTGATGTAATCTCTCCTCTCAGCGGTAGGAGAGATTACATCGCACAGTAAGTCTGCACGACACTACACTGACACACACTACACATAGGCACATTAACCCCCCCTGTCACAGTATTTGTTTATAGTTTATTTGATTTTTCTTATAACAAAAAGTAAAAAATATAGATTTAAAAAAAAAAATGTTGTTCTATTTTTGTTTATAGCGCAAAAAATAAAAATCGCAGAGACGATCAAATACCACCAAAAGAAATCTCTATTTGTGGGAAGAAAAGGACGCAAATTTTGTTTGGGAGCCACGCCGCACGACCACGCAATTGTCTGTTAAAGCGACGCAGTGCCGAATTGTAAAAACCCCTTGGGTAATTTACAGCATATTGGTCCGGTCCTTAAGTGGTTAAAGTAACTTTATTAGGACAGGGGTTATGGCAGGGGCTACTCCAAAATGTGTAGTATTAAGAGGACATTCCTCTCCTTGAGTAATTGTGGGTGCTGGACAGTCGAATGCTTCACAGCTGGGGACCATAAGTCAAGTCTTTGGCATCTGGTTATCTTACATCTCTGAAGAACTGCTGCCGTGCAATCTCCAAAACACTAAACAGTCACAGGGATCAATTTAGGGTCTTTACTCAGAGCAGCAGCCACATTTCAGCTTCCTCTGGACATGGTCCAGTGAGTGAGACAGCACCTCTCTAGACCAGATCGCTTGTGGTGAGGTTCAACAATCACCTCTAAGCAAAGTCCATCCAGTTCCTCAGCCCAGACACCACTGAGGCCTTTAGAGCAGCTGGACAGTCTATAGCAGGGGTCCTCAAACTACAGCCCTCCAGCTGTTCAGGAACTACAATTCCCATCATGCTTAGTCATGTCTGTGAATGTCAGAGTTTTGCAATGCCTCATGGGATGTGTAGTTCCACAACAGCTGGAGGGCCGTAGTTTGAGGATCCCTGGTCTATAGGTTGCCAATCACCTCCAAGCAAAATCCATCCAGGCTCCCAGCCATGACACCACTGAGGCCTTTGGAGCAGCTGTACAGTCCATGGGTTGCCACTCACCTCCAAGCAAAGTCAATCCAAGCCCTAAGCCTTGACACCACGGAGGCCTTTGGAGCAGCTGTACAGTACATGAGTTGTTTCCCAACAGCAGCCCTTCTGTCTCTTGAAACCTCCAAGAGAGTAGGAACTCTGCAGTGCTTCAGACTCGTTGTCTCCTTTCCAGCCCCCTTCCAGGCACTTTTCTCCAAAGATTTTCTGGAGCATGATACATATTCAGACTGCTTATTTGAATCCTCCGCCCTAAGCTCTGGACACATCTTCTAGAGGCAGAGGGAAGCAGTCAAATTCCCAGCCTGTAAAACCCTGAACAAAGCAGGCCAAACAGTCGCTGGTCCCTTGTTTACAAAAGATGGCAAAAACGAAATGTACCCAGCATTCTAAGCTAGAAGGATGTCACACAACATTTTTTTTAAAGGCAGTGTGAAGGCAGGTAAGAATGTGCAAAACACAATACTAGAGCGACCAATAAAAAATGCAGTTCTTAAGACATCTAACAAGATTTAACTGACATATGGCTGACTCCACTGCATTTTTTTAATAAGTCTATAACATGGCTTCTATTTACTGATCTGACTGAGTTGAAAACTGAATTCATTTGTAAAATATTTAAATGCATATTATGTGAGTATAAGGTTTGTCCTTCGCCCAACAAATTTCTTGTCTTTTTCCTGCACCTCATTTTGTTCTAATACAGAACAAAAACACCTCGGGTTTTATTTAATTAAACGCCACAAAGTACTTAAGCAGTGTTAATAGACCACTGAGTCTGTGAGTGCCAAAGGTGAGTTTGTCTGCCCTTCGTGCCTCTTGTGGTTAGCAGGTAGTGAAACTCATTAGTGTTAATGCTGGGGCTAACAAAAGAATAATCTGCTGGTTAGCTTTTAGCGAATAAGTCTGTTCATTGTTCAGGTACATTGCATTTAGCTGTGGCTTGTAGAATAATTACTAAACTGCTGAACTTTGCAAACCCTAATTTTCTGACTTAAAACTGTCTATACAATATAAATTTATAAGCTGCTTTAGATTTATCAAAACTAAGTAATAGAAAGGCCTTTCTAAACAAATAAATACAATTTGTAGGCAATCATAAAAGTTCTTGCAGTGTATAGTTGTTGGCAGATCTAAAGAAGATGGTAACATGCATGGGTAGAGTCAAAAACTAGATCAACTTTAGAAGGCTGACAAGTGTAGACATCTTGGGAACTGGAAGACTTAAAAAAAATATGTTGAATTATGCAGATTATCTGTGAAGATTACATAGTCTGCCAAATAAAAAAATAAAATAAATAGATAAAAAAATATATTAAAAGAAATTATATATTTAATGCCATACTCTGAGTAAAAGCATCTTCAATAATAAGCACAGACAAATATTTATGGAGTTTATTAAGTTAATAAAGCCAGGTACAAAATGTGACAAGGGGCGCAAAAGCTCATTGAAGCCCTGTCTAGGCCTTTTTTTTATTTTTGTCATTGTCTGAAGTAGACCTATGAAAAAATACTGTGGGCCAGATTCACAGAGCGATTACTCCTGTCTATCTCGCGTTAGACTGGAGTACTTTCGAATTACGCGCGTTTTTTCACTACTCTGAAACCTCAAACCATGAAAATACGGCTGCGGGCTTCAATCCGACTGGTTTACGTGTTTGTACGCCTTCGGATCTACGCTGCAATAAAATTGCGGCCGCTGGGTGGAGTTCCCGTCGTGAGCTTTTGCCGATCCACGAAGTTACGAACGTCAATCACAATCTCTTACGGCATCTTTAGTCATCTTTTTGCCTCGTAAAGTTATACCAGCTTTTTGCTGGTCTAATATTAGACAGCCCATGTTAAGTATGGCCGTCGTTCCCGCGTCGAATTTCAACGTTTTCCGACGTCTTTTTTTATTTTTGACTTAAGTCGTCCGGGAATAGGAATGTCCGTAAACGACGCTACTCAAACAAAAAATGACGTAACGACGTTTTTTTGCGCAATGCGCCACGGGAAATTTCTGAACGGAGCATGCGCAGTTCGATCGCCGCGGGGACGCACCTAATTTAAATGCTTCACGCCCCCTAATCGCGTATTTCGATTACGCGGCGAGAAATACACTACGCCGCCGTACCGCAAGGGACAAAATCTACCAGAATTCGTCGTACAGCTTGGTAAAATATGGCGGCGTAGTGTATCTCTGATACTCTGCGCCAATGTAATTGTATCTGAATCTGGCCCTGTGTATATATATGTGTATGTATATATATATAAGATACAGTCTGTCAATAGCAATAATAGCAGTTTTTTTTTTTTTTCTTTTAGCCTTGCCTGTAATGTAGCTTTATTATTATTGTTAATCCTGCTAATAAATCCAATTATTTTTCTACTTTTTGTTTTAGGTCAAACTATTTAGGAAAAGTGTCAGTTACAAGATAGAGACAAACTATATTGCATTTGTGGAGTTGCTAACAACTCCCAGCTTTTATTAATTTGGCTCAAACATCTTTTCTAAAAAGATGTAACTGTTTAAAAAGTAGCTGGAGTTGGCCTTTAATTTAAATTACAGGTACTTACATATACTATAGGTCTATCTAAAGGCCAGTACACATGATCCAATTATATGGCCATAATTGTCTGATGGACGTGTTGTGTTTGATAATCCAACCGTGTGTATGCTCCATCAAACAATTGTTGGCTAAAGTAACGACAACAAATGTTGGCTGTTCATGCTCACCAACTGTCTGGCAAAAAATCTGTTACGTCGGTATATGCGATCGTGTGTACACAAGTCTGTCCAACTAAAATCCAAAGTACAAACACGCACACTCGGAACCAATGCTAAAAATCAGACAACAATAGCAGAAGTTGAACAAACGGTGGTGGTAAAGAGCTGAAAAACGTGGTTTGATGAATGTTGGCTAAAAAATGTTGTGCCGTTTGTATGCAGAACAAGTTCACGGCCAACGCCCTTTGTATCAAAATCCATGGAAAAGTCTGCTGGAAGTCCAATCATGTGTACAAGGCTATTATGACTATCCAGTTCACAGGGTAAAGTCACTGACTTGCAGCATGTTGATGCATTTCCAGCTTTTGAGTTTTTTTTATAATGAGTTTTTGCATAAAGTTTAATAACAATATTCTAATATGAGCACTTTTATTCATGTTATTTTCCACAATGGCTTTGGACCTCAGAATTAATGTCGATCTATGTATGTGCTTCTGTGACAATTCCTAGGCTGTCAAAAGATTTAATGTAAAATATAAAAAACTTAATACATCCTACTGGACTTGTTCAATGTTAAGTGTCATCCCTTCATTTACAGGTAGGGAAGCTGGCATGCTTGTAGGCCAAGGCTACTTGTTCATACCACACTCACTGCCATTCCTTGTAGGTTACACCGAAAGAACCTACAACAAAGCATTGAATAAGTCCAGTAGGATGTATTACGTTTTTTATATTTTACGGGTAGGGAAGCTGGCATGCTTGTAGGCCAAGGCTACTTGTTCATACCACCTAGCACTGCCATTGCTTGTACGTTACACAAAAGGAACCTACAACAAAGCAAACTACCGGTGTCAGAAACCTCAAAGGGAAAATGTCTGGGATACTTACTAGCTTTCCACACATGACAGGTTCCCTTTAAGAGGGCTAAATGCATTCCTTGATGTAGTTAGGATTGGTGCCCATATGAGAAATCTCATTTGTGTAAGCAGGTTTTCTTCCTCACAGTTGACCCCTTCAATAGCCAGTCTGCCACATGCAGTCAATTCTCAGTTAGTTGGCAGAGAAATCTCTTTATAGCATCTTTCTATTTATTAAAGTTTCTCTTTTTGAATTGTCCTTGCCAATGAGTCCCTTTTCTTCTTGAGATTTCAATTAAAGAGGGCACAAATTTGGAACGCCTAGCTGGAAGATAAAGGGCTCCAACCTGAGTTTAATAATAGCTGTGCAGCCAGGATTTGATCAGACTCTGGAGCTGGATCACTACACAGGCATTTTGATCCTAAGCAGAAGTTCAGGGATGACACTTACAATAATGTTATTCTTTTGAAGGCCATAGAACATAGTATATCACTGTAGGAAGCCTTTCGTCAAGTGTCTTTAAATCTGCTTTTGATTAAAACACAAAGAGTCACAGCGAAGCAGTTGAAAACATTACATACTGAATTGGCAAATCCTGTATGAAAAGTTTGGGCTTGTCCCTTATTGATTTGCTGTATCCCAGAGTGGCTTTCAGAATAAAAATGTCCCTGTTTTCTCCAGTACTGTAACCAACATGTAACAGCCAGGATAGGAACAGTGAATGCCCAGCGTGTCTGCCTTTTATCTTAATTGCTTTAAATTATTACTTCGAAAGCCGTGAACACATCATGTGTGGGCCCCATCGATTTTATTTCCATTGATGTAAAAAAATAGAACATGTTTAAAAATGTTCCTATGGATAAGAAACCGATAGAAAAATCCAATAGTCTGTGTGGAACTCCATTGGACAAAAATCCACGCATGCTCAGAATCAAGTCGACGCATGCTCGGAAGCATTGAACTTCATTTTTTTCGGCTCGTCGTAGTGTTGTACGTCACCGCGTTTTGGCACAGTCAGATTTTTAAATGATGGTGTGTAGGCAAGACTGATGAAAGTCAGCTTCATCGGATATCTGATGAAAAAATCCATCAGATTAAATTCCATCAGATATCCGATTGTGTGTACAGGGCCTTACTGATTTCACCAAAAGCTGAAACTCTCAATTTCACCTACTTAGGTGACATTTGCTTGAAAAAATCAACTTTTTAATTTCTTATGGGTTGTATTTTTGTGTGCATTTCATCAATATCTGTGCATTGTCACTTTACATTTTTGGACTTGAGTATAATTTTTTTCCCCACTGTATGTTTTTTAGCTAATGTGGAGCCATTTCTAGGACACTGGAACATGTAAATGGGTAGCTGAAATCAGTTTGTTAAACATTAAGGAGTCACTCTAATTTCCCATTTTCCAAAAATGGTAAAATTTGGCAGGAATCTCCCGAATTCACCAAGTGACCAGTCACTGGTGACCAGCTTTAGTGAACAGCCTGCTAATTTTAAATTAGTTGTAAAGGCAGAAGTTTTTTTTTATCTTAATGCATTCTATAATTCAATGAATTAGGGGTTTAGCTTAAATTGTCACTAAAACCCACATAAAAACTATCCATAAATGGTGTATTACATGCTATTCATACTCATGGGAAAACACCTGGTTGATCCTGCTGTTCTCTATCTCCACCTTCTGTTCATGTACCCAATTCAGCTAGGCATTTTCCAGCTGTGGTGGGAACTCTGCACATGCTCAGTTTTCAGTGTACTTTGTACCCTGAACATTTTATCCCTATCATAACTGAGCAGTCCATGTGACTATAGTGTCATGCTTAAATGACAGTCCACTCTTGCCCCCCTCCTCCATGCCCACTAACAGCTAAACACAATGGGGGTGGGATATACCATCTTGATTGATGGAGGCTTCACCTCCCTATTATTCTAAGACACAGGCTGGAGGTAGCCTGTGACTGGCAGATATTCACCCATGTCAGATTTGATTTCAAATATATATTTGCATACCAATTTAAAACAGTTTTCCAAAGGCATTTTTTTATTTATTGTTTTTAACATGTGACCAGCAGCAGCAGAGGACTAGAAGCTCCTTCTGCTAATGTTTCCTGCAGACAGGCTGGAAAAGAGCTGGGTCATGTGACAGCTGTATATATCGATTAGGCCCCTTTCAGACGTGCAGACCTTATGTCCGCTTTTTCATCCATCCGTTTGCAGGTGAAAAAGGGACATACATTGGTCCCTATGTGATTGCGGGTGTCAGCGGATAAACATCCACTGACACCCATACTCACCCGCCTCCACAAAGATCCGATTTTGCAGACAGAAGAAAACCCTATTTTTTCTTCCGTCTGCAGAGCGGATCGGATGAACACGGACACACGGTCCGTGTTCATCCGCTCCCCCATAGGGGATTGCGGAGAAAATACAGGGCGGTCCCTGCACAGTGTGCGGAGACTGCCCTGTCATCCGACGGCTCAGTGGGGATTTATGGCGCGATCCCCGCTGAGCTTACAGACACAGAAAGGGCCCTTAGGCCGCATACACACTACCAAATAAATCTTCTCAAATCGGTCGGACAGACCGATTTGATCAGATTTGTCCGCTGGCTGTTTTGGTTTGATCGCTGTACACACGATCAAACCAAAATCCCCGCCGGCAGACGGCGCGGTGAAGTAAAACACTTCCGTGCATGCGTCGAATCCATTCGACGCATGTGCGGGCAGATATGTCTGCTGGTTAGCGTACTAACCAGCAGACATGTCGGACGGATGGATTCCCAGCAGACAGATTTTAAAGCATGCTTTAAAATCTGTCTGCTGGACAAATCTGTCGGCTCGCCCGTACACACGATCGAATCTGTCTGCTGAGACGGTCTGTCAGACCGTTTCCAGCAGATAGATTTGATCGTGTGTACACGGCCTTAGAGAAAAGGTAATTCTAAAAGGTGTCCTTATAGAAGATTTCTGGTCAACCCTTGTTTTTTTTAAATCTTAAACCTTCGATTTTGCTATCACTTTCTTTTTGGCTGAAAGCTGTCACCAGGGCAGATAGGCAGAACCTTCCTAGTGGGGACACTGAAAGCTATATAAAAAAACCTGACAGGGGTTTCAGCCCTTCTCTGCCCAGTCCAAAACTATACAAAAAAGTTTTGCTTTAGAGATACACTTTAAGAGGGAGAATACAAATCCTTCATAAATAAGTCTGTGCAATTATCATCGTAATCAAAGACTGAATATTCAAATTCCTGCATTAGCCCAATTGTGACAGCTTCTCTTAAAGCTGTGGTTAATGACAGCTTTATTTGTCAGCACTTAATAAGTACACCTGCTCATCTTTTGCATATCCCCAAGTTTGCAGAGAATTCAGCAATTTCAGGACTTTATGAATTACTGTGTCTTTCTATAATATTTACCAGAGGCTTTGCATTGTAACATGAAAGAGAATGATAATACTATGTATAAAGCAAGCAACACCTTGGCTGACTACCAAGACGAATCTTGGGACATGTCTTTGTATCTTGCTTCTGAGACCCAGCATGCACTTCTACATCTACAGACTTAATTGGTTCCTTGCATTGTTTCTGCAAGCAAAACACGACTCTCAGACTGTATTGGGAAATAAATCTCAGATTGGTATCATCCTGTAAAATAAACTACATATTTGTTTGTCCTTCCATGTTGAGCAGATGGATTTAAATACATTATTTTGGTTTGTTTTAGTTAAAGTCCCAGGAAATGACTTTTTGTTTTAAATATAGTAATCTAGATTTAGATAAGCAACAGAAGTTCTAAATGTTTTTTTCTGTGGTTGAAAGGAAGGGGAATAATTTACTGCTAGTCCCCATGTAGTCTCTCTATAAAATATTGTTTGAGTACATTCCAGTTCCATTAAAACAAAAGATCTTCAAAGTCTTGTGGTCTCTTTTCTTTAGAAAGCAGTCACATTCTGAGTAGAAAAGTCTGTCCCCTGCCAGTGTGCTGCAGAGTAGTATCCTAAAGCCCAGTACACACCATAAGAAAATTGGACAAACTTCCTCAACATTTCACAGCAGGACGACACCGAGGATGGTACTAATTATACTAAAATTCTCGAACAACAAATACTTTTTTGTTGTTGTTTATTGCTTTTGATCATGCGCAGATTTTTCTTGTATGAAAACAGTACACATTGAACTCAATTATTTTGTTTTGTTCATGTAGGATAACATTTTTGGAGATTGTCCCTTTGGAAATTTTAATTTGGGAAGTCTAAATCTGATGCTGAAAGTTGTGTATACACTATATAATAATTGAATGATCGTGCCTCAAAACAAATTTTTTCTTCCCATTTTCTCATAGTGTGTACCCCACTTTACTCTCTTTGTGGAAGCAGTGGTTTCTTGGCAAAGGTCAACTGTACTATAGCTCTCCAATCAGCAGTGAGAGTTATTTACCAATTGCAGAGCTATAGGCAGAATGCAGATATGTTAGCTGGCTGCCAGTCACACAATCCCATATATAATAAGGTTCCCCTGTCTGTCGATACATAAAGTCATCCTGCCTGCCAATGCCACCGAGGGGTGCAGGAAGAAAAAAATCGGCCTTGTCTCACCTGCATATACTTTCTCTCAATCCAATCAGTTTGGTGGTGGTTAAAAATACCTTCTACATGAAAAACAAAAATAATTTGTCTGTCATGTTACATCCTGTCTACAGATGTTCTAGGATACACAAAACTAGAAGAAAAAAAAAATATTATAACTAAGTTAAAAAGCCCAGTTCTCCTTAGTCTCTTTCACCTTCCCACACCATGGATCCTTTTAGCATTTTTTTCCTGAATCTGCAGTCTGGTCAATGACCTCATGTAGATATAGAGGACAGTCCCTGATACAGTCACTCACATAATGTTGTGGTGGCATTCTCTGCAGCACTCTCCTATGTACCCAGGGTGGCTTAATGATGCATCCAAATAGGGAATGACCTTGACACCCTTGGCTCACAGAAAGTTGATTGAGTGATGCTGGGTGTCATTCAGCTTAGAAGAGGACAAAGTATTATACTGATATAAGGAAAATAAGAAATGGCTGCACATCCAAAGTTTCTAAAAAGTGCATTTTATTGCAGTCTAAATACACCAGGTGTGCCCTAATGGTCAGAAGAAAGCCACAGACCAGATGATGGACACAGTTAGAAGTGTTGGTTTCGAAAGATGCGAATCTTGTCCTGAGCTGCACTATCACAATGATAGACCAATATGACCAGAAGGGTGCTTGTAGTAACTGCAAGGTGGTGCTGTACAGGATTAGAATCATGAAGTATGATGTCACCAGCGTTCCACAAAAAATGGTTTCTAAAGAAACTTAGGCCGGGTTCACACTGGTACTACAAACGCTCCAACATTGGGAGCTCATGTCACATGACGTGTGAAAAACAATGTTTCCCTATGGGAGGCATCTTAACTGGTCCAACACAAGTCGGTCCAACTTTGAAAATGCTCCCTGTACTACTTTGATCTGACTTTGATCCTACTTCAGCCCATTGAATATCATTAAAGTTGAATGAAAGTAGGATCCTTGTCCTTACCATCCGACTTTTGACATCCAACATGGTGATTACAGCAGCAGTAAAGGGAATATATCTCACACTGGGATTGTTTTGATTGGTCATAGGACAAGTCAGACTATCACAAAGTCAGATCGAAGAAGTATCCTGTTCATTAAAGTCGGATGGATGTAGAACTGATGTCATAGAGCAAAGTAGCATGACAGTCGTATGATTGTCATGTAGTATCAGTTTGAACCCAGCCTCATGCTGCGTACACACGATCATTTTTCGGCATGAAAAAACTTTTTCTTAAACAATGTCGTTTTTCGGGTTGTAAAAAAATGATCGCGTGTGGGCTAAAACAACGTTAAAAATCTGCGCATGCTCAGAAGCAAGTTATGAGGCGGTGAGCACTTGCTCTGGTAAAACTACCATTCATAATGGAGTAAGCACATTCATCACGCTGTAACAGACAGAAAAGCGCAAATCGTCTTTTACTAACACGGAATCAGCTAAAGCAGCCCAAAGGCGAATAGAACTTCCCCTTTATAGCGCCGTCGTACGTGTTGTATGTCACCACGCTTTGCTAGAGCATTTTTGAAAAATGATGGTGTGTGGGCAACGTTGTTTTAATGATGAAGTTGGAAAACTTTGTTTTTTCTACATGCTGAAAAATGATCGTGTGTACACTGCATTAGAGTGACATTTGAACATCAGCAGCTGGAAACATAAGTATTTACTTTTTCTTTACTAGGAACTTTTTTATGGGGGTCAACCCCAATGGGGTTGATTTACTAAAACCGGAGAGTGCATAATCTGGTGCAGGTCTGCATAGCGGCTACCATGCACAGCTGCACAAAATGTTGTACTCTCCAGTTTTAGTAAATCAACCCCATTGGGTTTAAAGACAGAGCACCTTTAATAATCTTTAATCAATTTGTTATTGTATGAAAGTGTTAAAAAATTGTGTTACTGCTTGCACGGCAGCATGAAGCTACTTACAAAAGAAAAACAGAATCTGATTTATGACAGGTGATTTTTAAATTAAAGCGTTATTCATTTTCTTTACCACTGCTATCAAATGGTTTTATTTCCTTTCTCGTATGTGAGAGTCACTCCCATCTATCTAGCAATAAATTATAGACTAGATTCATATGTTAATTTGAAATGGTTTCGAATGTTGAAGTGACATTGCTGGCTTTTGCAGAATTGTCATTATTTTATTTTTTTGTGCAATGTCAAATCTAATGGGAGAGATCTTTTGGAAAAATGATAATGCAGAATAAATGTATAAATTCCCAGCACAGCAAATACAGATACAAAGTGCTGCTTATTGTAAAAGTCAGCGAAGTGACCTTGTGCTTTGTGACTGGCCCCCAAAGTAAAAATATTTTGGAGTCGGAGAATGTTATTGAGTCACATTGTCTGCTAGTGTATTAAATACATGTCCAGAATCAGGCTGTACCTTACAAAGTGGTTATTGTTAGTTGCGGGTTAACAAAAGAGATTGCCCTTCAAGGCAGCTGAGCCGAGCCAGTAACATTCAAAGCTTTTATGTATTTCAAGAGAAAAGTTACAGAAACACACCTAGCATCTAAATTCACAGTCGTTATATCATGTACTGCGTATACACACTGATCAGCCAAAACTTTATGAACACAAACCTAATATTGAGTAGGTTTCCTTTTTGCCACCCAAACAGCCTTGACCTGTCTAGACATGGACTCCACTAGATGTTTGAAGGTGTGATGTGGTGTCCGGCATCTGCTCACACATGTCATACCCAGCATCAGGAATCAGTGGATTGATTCCTCTGGGATGTGCATTGCGGCTAAGCCCTAGTTCACATTGAAATTATTTGTCATGCGATTTGACAGGTCAAATTGTGTGAAAAGTCGCAGCCTATTGCTGGCAATGGCACCGTTCCAATTGGTGTGACACCAACTTTGCAGCTCAGCACCGATTTGCTAAAGTACTACTTTTGCCGATTTCGGGTGCGACTTCAATAGACGTCTGTGCATGAAGTCCCACAAAAACTCAGTAGAGCCTTTCAAGTCGCACGCAAAGTTGCATTGACACGTGGCTTTGAAATCACGTGGCTTCAGAACAATTTTAAAGCTTTGTTCAATGTGAACAAGGGCTTAGCGCCCATGCAAATGTAGGCTTATACTTTTAAAACAGTGCCTGTGTTTTCTAGATTCTCTAAGTATGTATTGGAATTATTTGAACAAGCCATGTTGCCCTAAAATACCAAAGTCCTCCAGATCCTATTGGGGTGGGGTTAATTTCTGCCTTGGCTTTAGGTTCTATAGCTCTTCCACCTGCCTTATTAGTCATATTTTTTTAAAAGATGTACAAATCTGTCAACTGATGACCTTACTGACGCAGCTAATAATTAATTACAATTTTATCTGGTAGTTTTTTTCTTATATATTTTTTTTTTATCCTGACTGATTACTTAATTAGACCTGAAACCTCTGATCAGTTCCCTCTGTGTCACAACAGTGATATTTTAGCCAGCACTGCAGAGGCTGCGGTGACTTGATTTATAATATTTGAAGAAGCACAGAATTAAAGTGAATTAATTTAAATGCATGCATAATCAAAGTGACTGAAATGTGCTGTGAAAAGTCTAATGGGCCTATTCCTTGCTCATTTGTTAGCCAGCTGGTGCCAACATTATTCAACACTGGTAACAAGCAATGAGGATAATGAATTTATGTCAAGGGCAAAGGTCATTGCTGTAACCTTTATCCCAGTGGCACAGAGGCTTGTTCATATTGATATCTATCCCTTAATATATGGAATTTTGTTAAATGTGGTCAACTTTTTTTGTTTCTAATGTGTAGTTATTCACAATAGGACACATTTAAATGATTGTCATAGAGTCACCTCAGACATGTGGAATGATAACAGCTGTGTAACTGAAGATTGCAATGTTGGAAGATGAGCAAACGTTTTTAAACTCTCTGCACTGGTGCCTCTTGCCTGATTCAGAATACAGTTTGGCTGGAGCGGCTGGTAACAGTCCAAAAGCACTTTTGTGTTAACTGGACTCTGCTTTCCCTTTGGCTAAAATGATATCACTGCAACAAACAGGCTGGAGAACACATGGGAATAGTCTACAAAACAGAAAACAGGAGAAGTACAGCCAAAGCTCATTTGGCTGTACTTCTTTGGATCTCAGGATTTTCAGAAGACAGCGGGATCAAGCCTACTGTCAGCTGGCATCAGAGAGCTGGTCCAAGCTCAGGAAGGATCGCAACCATATGGATGGGATTCGCCCACATGCGTGGACCGACACCCGGCATAATGAGCCATTGAGAGCCTGAAACGACTGCTACCACCCCTTCACATGCCAGCACTCCAGTAAACAAGGAGGGGGCAGAGCAGACAGCGGTGTCTGATAGTCACCAGATCTATGCTCACAGAGCTCTGGGAATTTAGAGATAAAAACAGTTAACCACATTTTACATAATTCCATATAGCAGTGTTTGATCGTTCAGTTTTCAATGTTAGAGCCGACAGGGGGGGGGGGGCAGATATTGCATCCAGCTAGATAAGTATGACTCAACAAAAAAACTAAAAATTCCCATACATCTCTTTTAACTACACAAAACTAAAAAGTGTGACCCCCCACCAAGAGTCCAGTCACCATAAAAGGAAGTGTAAGTGCAAAAGCAAGTGCATAAAGGAAACTGTTATGATTATGAGTCAATTTGAACTTATTGAATTTTTTGACTTTTGTACTATTTATGTAAAATATTTGTTTTACAAATACATATTTTATGCAGGGTGTGCCATAGACACTGGTGTCACTGAGTTTTTTTGGATTTTTCTAAAGATACATAGCAGAAACTGCTTCCTTTCACTGTCTCTATGACTGAGACAGTGGATGAAACCATTTCTATGGAGGGGGGTGCGGGATGGTTAGCCATTGCTCTGATTTTGCATAAAATGTATTTAAATGCACTAATTTTTATTCATCCGATTTATAAATATTTAGATTTTATATATATATATATATATATATACACTGTATATATATATATATATATATATATATATATATATATATATATATATATATATATATATATATATATATTAATCTCCAAGTATGTATAAATGCAGAAAAAGCTATTCAAAATTAATTTTGGGTTAAGATCCCTTTAAGGCCGCGTACACACGATGAGACATGTCTGCTCAAATTTGTCCGACGGACCGTTTAGAGCGGACATGTCTCATCGGATTTTGGTCCGATGGCGTGTACACACCATCGGATCAAAATCCCCGCTGGCAGACAGTGCGGCTACGTGGCGGTGACATTGACGCCGCCACGTCACCGCACCAGGAAGTAAAATACTTCCACGCATGTGTCGAATCCATTCGACGCATGTGCGGGCAGATATGTCCGCTGGTTAGTGTACTTGTAATTTGTCCGCCGGTCAGACATGTCCGCTAGCCCATACACATGATCGGATTTGTCTGCTGAAACGGTCCGTCGGACCAGTTTCAGCTGACAAATTAGATCGTGTGTACGCGGCCTAAGGAGTACAGAGATGCAGCTGAGCATAATCACAAGTTCTCGTTCATAAAAGATGAGGGGTGATCTGAACAAAAAGGGTAAAACTGACAGGGTTATTAAGTCCTGGTATGGGATCAGGAATTTGGAGGCTTGGAGAGATTTTGGGTAGGAAAGACTCTCCAACTTTGACAACTGGTAATCCCAGATCCCCCTCCCCCAAATACTAGAAGAATTACTCTTACGCATAAGTATGATAGCCCAGCACTAGTGTGAATGATGATCCATTTCTTAAGGGATATTTTCTCTGACCTTGCTGCCCTCTAGGACAGGGGGTGTCCTTATTTTCACTAAAAAGATCAGAAGAAAAGAGCACCAGTTTAGTGCATTATCCCAAGTATATTCATAAAGTATAAAGAAAATTAAAACTACTAACAATAATGGAGATAAAAATATCCTTATACTGGACACTGTCCTGTGGCTATACAGTCCTGGAATCCACCAGATTCAGATCCCTGGGGGAAACCAAACAAGGGACTTTGCTGGCTGACGAGTTTCAACAGTCTCCCTTCTTCCTCAGAGCCCCAGATGTGAACAGGACCCAAAAAACTGCTTGCTTTCAAAAAGTCAGCTAGCTGGCAATCCCATATATATATATATATATATATATATATATATATATATATATATATATATATATATATATATATAAAATCCCATTTTATATATGTATATATATATATATATATATATAATCCCACTTTACATATACAATGTACATTCGCATCAGTCCCTACCCTCAAGGAGCTTACAGGTCCCTAACTCACATTCATATACTAGGGCCAATTTTAGGCAGAAGCCAATTAACCTACCAGCATGTCTATATATATATATATATATATATATATATATATATATATATATATATATATATATATATATATATATATATATATATATATATATATATATATATATATATATATATATGTAGATATTTAGATAGAGATATCTATATCTCTATCTATATATACATATTACACCAATTACCCAAGTTCATATTGTAGTACCTTATGTCTTCTGACTCCTTATAATAAACATTTTAGAGGGGTTATGGAAAGCACCTAGGATCCTGCATAAAAGTGTCATCTGTACATTATTATATTAATCTCTGGCAAGTCGCAGGCAAGCTCTGTGACATCATGTAATGCAAGTTCATGCTTTATGGATAATGGATCACCATATCGGAAACATCCTGCTGTTCAATGAACAACTTGTATTTCAAATCAATGAAGGCTCTAAGTGGAACCTCTGGATATATTTACTGTGCCTTCGCTCTGCAGCTGAGTCAGATTCATTCTGCTGTTCATATCTACTGAAAAAAAGAGGAAAGAATTTGTGACAAATCATATGAATCAACACAAATTATTAGGAGACGCTCTGCGTTCAGCACCATTTCACTTTGCTCATGATGTATGTAGCTTTTACCAGATAGTGTCAGACTTATGCTGAAGTGAGTCGGAATAACACAAGTTGGATGTTAGAAATTAAACTAATTTATCACAGCAGTCCAGAGCATGCTCACAAATTCAGAGTGAAGACTATTTAAAAAGCCTGTAAATTTGTTAGTGTAACCATTTTACATTGAGAGCTGGGCAACTAAATGTGAAAATTAAGCATATTTCAGCAGTCATATCTTTTTTTGGATAGACTTGATCTGATAAAAGTGATACAACATGGGTCTTGGGTAGACAAGGTCTCTGTGTTAAAAATGTTGAGAAAGGCTGGCTTGCCACTCAGTGTATGCTGTACAGCTAAATACTTGCCTGGTGTCTTGGAAAATAGTCTTAGCTGGATGCTGTGCATTTATGCCAGTTGCTCCAATCCCAAGTTTACTAATGTTAATAAGTAACAATAAACCTTTATAATGGACAATTGGACATATCCACCAGCAGCCTACATAAAAGGTCCAATTTTGATATTTTATTATGTTATACTTTAATATTTCAGGATCACTATCTGCTTAGATTTTGCATGTTCTCCCTATTTTTGGTTAGATTTCCTCCAAGTACTCAGGTTACTTCCCATACTCCAAAAACATGCTGGTAGGTTAACTGGCTTCTTTCACAACTGGCCCTAATTTGTGTATATAAATTGACTTTGTGCGTGCCGAACTCAAGCCCAAGATATTTGGGAAGGTTGAAGGTTATTTTTTATTAAATAACAAACATGTTATACTTACCTGCTGTGCAGTGGTTTTTCACAGAGCAGCTCAAATCTTCTTTTTGTTCATAAGACATTTGCTATCTACTCATTGGCTCACTGGCTATGATTGAGAGCAGTGGGAGCCAATGGGCTCGAGGTGCTGTCTCAGCCAATGAGGAGGGACAGTCCTGGAACAGCTGAGACTATTGTGAACATCGCTGGATCAGAAGGAGCTTAGGTAAAGTTTGGGGGGTTCAGGGGGCGCTGTAGACAGCAGGCTTTTTACCTTAAAGCCAGTGGCATATCTAACATGTGTGCAAGGTGTTCACTGCACACGGACCACAAAAAGGGGGGCACTGTGACCCACCCTACACACATGGATGATTGTCCCTTTACAGCTGGGGATGATGCAGCGGGGAGGGGGCAGTTGTAAGCAGTGATCTCTGTGCGTGGCTTTTCAGACAGCCACTTCTCCTCTCTCTCCCATGGCTGTCAGCTTAAATACCATACATGGAGATCGAATGCATCATTTTAGCAGCTTAGGAAAGCAATGTGAGCGGTGTAAGGTGTGCCTGGAACTAGTGTATTAGTTGTGGTATTGGTTATCAACGTACTGTCATTCATCACAAGGCTTTATTCCCTTGAGCAAGTCACGTGACCAGTGGCGCAACGCGTCAGCAGGAGCCAGTGATGATACTTTGGATGGCTCGTATACTAGGAAGCGCAGTGAGGAGGAGAGCTGTCCTGGTCAATTGATTATACAAGGCTTTTTTGTAGAGTGAATCTATATATTTTTTTTTAATAAAACAAGTATTGTTTACAATCTTGCACGATGATGATCTTTCATTTGCTTTGAGAATACAAATTTGGAGAATTTGGTTCCAAACATATGGGGAGACATTTGTAGGATCCTACACCAAACAGCTGGTGTTTTTCGTTCCTTGTATGGCTGATTTTCTGGATTATTACCAAAGTGTGATTAGATCAAGGGGGTCGTCCTTTGAGGTGAGCAGGTGTTGCACACAGAGTGTGTCACGGATTGTGGAGACAATCAAATTCACGTCTTTTATCACTGAAGATTATATTTAATTAATTCTGTTTGCATGTGGATTATTATACACATTTAAATGTATTTGCAATTATGTTGTATCATACACTGTGTATACATACATGATTTGGGCTGTAAAGGTGGCCATTAAAGTTCCTGGGTTCATGTGGTTTATGCATTGACTAATAAAGATAAACAGGGATCGTACTTTGTATGGGGCCACGTTTCATTTACGCATGATACATGTGCTGCCAGAGCATTCTAGAATTTGTAGTTCAGCAGCATTAGGAAGGCCATGAACTGTTCATGTCTGGTGTAGATCATGTCAGCAAAACTATGTGGAATGTTCTAGCTCATTCCACCAGTGATTAAAACCGCTATCATTTGCATAGGCCTATAATTCTCACATTTCCATTAGCATCTATTTGCCAGTGTTAAAATGAATTATAATACTGATAAGAGCAGCCTATTAACACTCCTGACATCTGATATCTGGCTTATCCCTACAGGATAAGATTTATTGAATTTTAGGCACTTTTTAAAAGCTTTTCTCTGCCGATGTAATGGAACTTAATACGTGGCACACCTCCTTTAGAATGTAAAGATTTTCTGTTCCTGGAAATGTATGATCTTGGGCAAAGGGAGTTTTTGTAAGTGCATGTAAATTAAATTGTGCAGGAACAAAATTAAAGTTAGATTAATATACTCTGCAGCAAAGTCTTCATTTTACATTGAACATTTGAATTAGTGATAGACTCCCTCTCCCTCTAGACTCTCTACTATTTAAAGACGATTTATGGGTGCGTACTGCATGGGGCTTATATATCTAGATATTGCAAGTCTGATGATGCAAATCTGTAAGGTTTTACCAGGCATACATCACAAGGAGAACAATGTCATGTATATAATTTCTGATATTTCAGTACTGTACTGTAAGGCCGAGTACACACGATCGAACATGTCCGCTGAAACTGGTCCGCCGACCAGTTTCAGCAGACATATCCGATCGTATGAATGGCCTAGTGGACAGGTTTCCAGCGGACAAAAGTTTTAAAACATGCTTTAAAACTTATCCGCTGAAAACATGTCCGTCGGACATGTCCGCTGGTTAGTACGCCTAACCAGCGGTCCGAAATCCCCCGCATGCATGAATGGATTCGATGCATGCGTGGAAGCATTTTACTTCCTGGTTTGCGGACGTCGCGGCAGCAATGTCACCGCCACGTCACCGCGCTGTCTGTCCATGTGGATTTTGGTTTGATCGTGTGTACACACATCAGACCAAAATCTCCCAGGAGACATGTCCGATGAAAACGGTCCGTCGGACCGGTTTCATTGGATATGTCTCCTCCTGTATACGCGGCCGCAGTGTAAAAAAACAATGAAATATTGAGTATGTCCTTTAAAAAAAGCACCTGAACTGTTTAAGTGTTACTAAACCCAGGACCCTGCATTCACTATATCTGGTCTCCTACAGTACACAGAACATGAAAATGCAAATATTTTAACAAATATAAACTGCTAAATACCTTTTCTCATCAGCAGTATATAGCTGTCTTGTAACTTCTATCAGTGCCTAGTTAAAGCTTATAGAAGGAGTTTTCATACTGCACTGGCTGTCCGATAAGGATGCAGGACCCATGACTCTCTGTCTGGACAGTGCTGATTGGCCCTGTGCTGATCACATGCACTCTCCTAGGAAAAAATAAATAACTCTCTAGCAATACACACCGAACTGAGAATGTGCAGCCTGACTCCAGTAACTGTTTTTTCCGGACATTTTTTGGAAAAAATGCAAGAAGGGGACGAACTGTGCATACAGGATCAAACAGCCTTTTTACACAATGCAGTAGATTAAACTCTTAGGTTCCACAGTGAGTATAACAAGCATGCTTTACTGCATATACAGACTGAATTTACTGATGTAGGTTTAGTAAGGGTGCATCAACACCTGCAAATGCACTTTACTTTTGATAAGATGACAGAACCCCAGAAAGTTTGGCCATGGCTGACAGCAATAGAAGCAACATACAGCAGAACTACACGGCATCTGAGCAAAAAAAAATGCTATTTAATTTTTTATTATATTTAAAACAAACTTCCCCATCCACCCATGCCTCCATGCTTTAGTTTGCTCAGAGATTACTTTGAAAATAACCCCCCTTAGCATTTCTTAAGTAAGGGTAGATAGGTAGCATTTATTTTCTGAAAACCATCTACCCTTAGCACAGGCATGCAGGCACAAGGTAGCTGAGAAATCCCTCCTCCCCTCCTGAAGACTCCTGGGATGTATGACATCATTTTCCTAGGCATGGAATCCAGGAAGTAAATTAAATATAAATACAAAGTTAAAAACAAGTATCGTAAATATGATTTACTTTCGTATCTATTTACAAATTCTAGTAGCATAATGTTTAAACATAGTCAATGTTGACTGAGAGAGTGGAGTTCAGTTTTCAGAATACATACTTGAATATATTTTTTAGAGTTTAGTGTCAATTTAAGTGTATTTTTACTTCTGGAGCATGAATAAACCTCTTGGTGCCAGCATCACACAAATATGCGATCTCTCAGGGAATGGGCCCTGGCACAGAGTGGCTGCATATTTGCATGCATTTGTTCAAATGCAATACAGCCATGCTGGTAGCGCACAGCTAATGAAAAGCTTGTGATCGCTCCTTGCGTTTTTTGATCATATGAATGCCCTGACCACCAATCATGCTGGTCACATGATTATAAACCCCGCCTCTGAGCATCCTAAACCCCTTAAAGGGTCAAGAGGCTTGGGCTCCAAGGGGTTAAAAAAGACAGTTCATTTTGATTCCTCTGTAGAGAATAAAAAGAGGGGATTGCTGGAGTGGTAGACCTCAGCATTGCTCTACAAATAAATTGTGGTATTTAGGTTGGAAAACACATCTAATTGTGCATGATTATAGTAAAAAATCCAGGCTATTAGAAGGGAATGCACGCAATATTATGTGCAGCTGCATTTATTTACTTGTTTCAGTACACAGAGGTTTGCCAACAGGATATGTCTTAATATATTTCTACTGGTTCTTTGATGTGTAAATTAGCAGAGAAACAATAGAATGATCATTGCTTGTCATTATCTCGCCTGTCATATTCCATCATGCCAGGAGTAATCTCAGCATGTGGGAGGCATGGATACCAAATGTATGCACACCAAGACACAGATAATCTTTTATAGGTGCTCTAGATTATTTAGTTCTAAGAACAACATCAATGTCATGAACAATATGATAATTTTTTTTGTGCCCTAGCATGACCCACAAATGTAATACGATGTACAATGGGAAAATACACTTTACCACCTGGGCTCTATTTTTGGTACAACTAGGATTTCCTGCTTGCAGTGTATAATTTATCCTGGACCTTAGGTCTGTCTTACTAAAAGAGGGATGCAGTATGATGAATGATTGACACCAACAAATACATATTGCAGGTACACAACCACAATCATACTGCACTTTGCACATCATCATTTCTTCTTGCTCAACCTTATTAAATAACTGTGAATACTAACGTCTGAAGTGAGTGAGTTATTATATGAGTAGTTCATTTAAAAGGTTTAAACACATGTCTTTACAATAATCATAAGGGCTTCTTACAAAATATAGTATATTGTTTTGGACAAAGGCTTCCCTTCATTGAGAGATTAAAGTCGTATTTCAACTTAGGGCCATCTCCCTAGCTCATGCAAACCCCTCCAATGGAGCACCTAAACACATTTCTTTATTTTATTTTTTAATTGAACATCAATCCAGCCATATGGCATTACATATCCTCATTCTCCTCTTCTTTTTCTGGCAATGAGTAGGTCTTAAATGCTGCAGAGATTAAAACCATGCAATCACATGTTGCTGCTCTCACCTGCATTCTCCTATGTGACCATAGTCCTAAAAAGTTGCGTCCTTGAAATACAACCTCAATTACATAACCTACTGTATTAGCAATAAAGGTCCATCACTATCTGTTACATTTTTTAACCACTTAAGCCCCGGACCAAAATGCAGCTAAAGGACCAGGCCCCTTTTTGTGATTCGGCACTGCGTCGCTTTAACTGACAATTGCGGGGTCGTGCAACGTGGCTCCCAAACGAAATTGGCGTCCTTTTTTTCCCACAAATAGAGCTTTCTTTTGGTGCTATTTTATCACCTCTGCGTTTTTTATTTTTTATGCTATAAACAAAAATAGAGCGACAATTTTGAAAAAAAATGCAATGTTTTTTACTTTTTGCTATAATAAATATCCCTCAAAAATATATATATAAAAAAAAGTTTTTCCCTCAGTTTAGGCCGATACGTATTCTTCTACCTATTTTTGGTAAAAAAAATCACAATAAGCATTTATCGGTTGGTTTGCGCAAAATTTATAGCGTTTACAAAATAAGGGATAGTTTTATTGCATTTTTATAAAAAAATGATTTTTACTATTAATGGCGGCGATGAGCGATTTTTTTCGTGACTGCGACATTATGGCGGACAATTCGGCCAATTTTGACACATTTTTGGCAATTGTCATTTTCACAGCAAAAAATGCATTTGAATTGCATTGTTTTTTGTGGAAATTACAGTTGCAGTTTGGGAGTTAACCACAGGTGGCGCTCTAGGGTTTATGTGTTCCCTAACGTGTGTTTACAACTGTAGGGGGGTGTGGCTGTAGGTGTGACGTCATCGATCGCGTCCCCCCTATAAAAGGGATGACGCGATCGATGCAGCCAGCACGAGGAAGCTGTGTTTACACACAGCTCTCCCTGTTCTTCAGCTCCGGGGACCGATCGCCGCACCCCAGCGGTGATCGGGTCCGCGGGTCCCGGTCACGGAGCTTCGGACCGGGTCGCGCCCATGACCCATGCCCACGACCCACGGCTGGGCTTAAAGGGCAGCGTACATAAACGTTGGTTTGCCCAGCTGTGCCATTCTGCCGACGTATATCGGCGGTAGGCGGTCCTTAAGTGGTTAAAGGTAAATATAGCAGTCCATCAAACAGCCATATCTTGGGCTTTTATGTTATTATTATGAGCTTCAGGTTCAGGTCAAACTGAACCCAACCCACTTGCACTTTGGGGAAAAGGTGAATAAATGGGCCATATTTGGCCACTTTGTCCACCCAAACCTATGGCTTCTCTTTGTAAACAAGATGGTGGGGATGCTGTGATGTGAGACATATTTAATTACATATGGTCTTGACCATAATTGGTCAATAATTTCACCTGAAATCTCACCATGTGAATATGTAGTGGTACACAGTACATCATATTACTCTATTAAAAAAAAGTATAAAAGGAAATTATGAAAAATTATGAAAAAAAATGATAAAAACATGAAAAACTCCCTTTATTGTAAGAAAATTAAAAGATGCCTCAGTGTAAATCCAAAGTCAATTACAAATCTAGCCAATGTAAATTTACACCAATTATAATGAGCTCTGCTTGACAATGCTGACAATTCTGACCCACTGCATCTGATAATGCTGACTCTCTGCTATTTCTATTGATAGATAGATCTCACCAACTTAACTGTATTATTAACAATATCACTTTTTAAGGATTAGATTGTATTGCATCAGTAACTTAACAAGCAGGTTTAAGGCATCCCAAAGCATTGTATTGGGAGAATCTGAGTATTTTAAATGTTGCCCTTTTGATCACATCTCCCCGCTTAACAAGATATATATTTTTTTGCATTGGGACATGTTCCTCTTGACAGTGCCCAGCTAACCATGTCCTTTTTCAATAAAAGCATGCACGTTAGACTTCAAAAATACCAGAAAATAAAAAAAGACTTGGCTCCCCTAGATAGCAATAGGGTTCCGCGCTATATTTGGCATTAACAAACTTCCCAACAGGTTCGGTGAACATGCACCAAAACAAGACCTTGCCTTTTTGCTTATCACAGTGGATATTTACCCTTGATTGGTAACATTTGTTTTTTACCTGATCTTTAGCTTTAATTTGTCCTTCTGGCTGAACTGAATATACAGGTTTGTGGAGCTTTCCCCATTTGTTTTGCCTAAGGTTGGGGAGATGGTCCCTGTGCATCCAACTGACCTCTACAGCCCATAGGTGACTTAAGAGTAATATCTCTTTTAAATAAATGATATTGCCCTTGTTCACAGACTTTATCAGCAAATCTCCCACATTTTGTCTATGAAAATAGTAAAACTAATCAAGTTTTTGTTGTTTTAAATAAATATCTGCAATGTTATATTGTTATGCTTCAAGATAACAAATCCAGCCATTGTTTCTGAGTGGAATTGGTATTCCCAGCACAGAACACGTACATTAACCAGTTCACTTCCTCTAACGTTGCAGCCCATGCTGGGCTATTCTTCATTGAACACTAACCATAGAAAATATTAATAGAAACAGTTCACATGTGGCATCACGGCGGGAGTCTGAGGACTTGGTAACACCATTCTTTAAAGTCAAAGCTCAGGCTGTCAGCATTCAAAAATGGAACATGATTAGTTTACTAAGTACATTAAATGAAAAGTTTACAGGGCTTTGCTTGCTCACTGTTTGCCCCAACTAAACAATCCAGGTCTTCATACTTAATAAGTAAGTTACCAGGTGTTGGCACAGCAGGAGAACATTCCACATTCTCCTTGGACTTCCTTCATTGTAGAAAGTCATCTTGTCCTTTGCTTTATTTATGGGCTTCTTTCCTTCGGTCTTGCTTCGGTGCAATGCATGTTTTTAAAACTGTGTGATGAAAAATTGAATTTTGGCTTATTATTAATTGCTACAGTTGTTTATCTTTAAAGGGTACATCCACTTTAGTTAAAACAATGATATTACACATTAAATTACACAAGATATTTTGTACTTGCTGTAACTAAATAAAAAGATCTATTTTTCAATCTGCAGCCAGCCAGCCATGTTTTTCTAAAACTTAATCTGGCATATAAACCTAAATATGGCATTCTTTTAACCATAACAACCTACAGAAATAATCAGTGGGGGTGATTCACTAGGGTCAAATAGTCTATTCACCTTGCAAAGGAAGTTGCACTTTGCAAGATCATTTTCCCCTAACTTAGGGAATGAGGTGAATTTCTATTGGTTTCCATCCACTTCTAAGTAGAAAGGCTGTTTTTGTTTTGCATTCATGTGATTGGTTATTGTTTGCAACATGAATTTTCACCTCATTAACTAAGATTTGGAAAAAAATCCCGGGCAAAGTGCAACTTCCCTTGCAAAGTGGCCAGCCTATATACCTTTAGGAAATCAACTCCAGTAAGTCATAAACACTTTGTACAGAAAGTAATGTGATTTCCTACTCACGTGATTTCATTTACCACTTTTCCTTGTAGGGCTCATTCACACTGGTGACATCCTCTGAAGGGCAATTCACATTTAGATTACTATTTAGAGAGCATTTGACAGGTGGAGAGTAGATGTTGTATCGTCAACCCACCACCTGCGTTAACCCCTTGAAGCCTGCAGTAGCATTCCACAAACCGGGTGCTTGTAAAGCGGCCCCATTCACTTGAATGGATTGCCTTCATTGGGCCCTATACCCGCCAAAAGCATTGGGGGTATAATTCTTGCCTCCCGACCAGTAGTGGTCTGTCTGCATATTATAACCCTTTTTACAATAACAAAGGTAGTCATGTGAGCAGACATACCCTCCCATTCAGGAAACACCTAGTGACTGCAGGAAGTAAGAGGTGAGAAATATTTTAATAGAAACAGCAGCAGGTATTTAGGTCATTGGATTTATTTAGTAAGACATCATAGAAGGGAAGTGCAAAGAGCAGCAACCCATAGTAACCAATTAAAGCTTTACACTGTACTGCTGTCAAATTTACCCATGTATAGGGGTCCAACCGCACTGCTTGATTGGCTAGGAAGGAAGGACATGTGCATATTCCTTGCTCCCCGGCCAGCCAGTGCTCTCCTCCACTGTGCTCCCTGGCCAGCCAGTGCTCTCCTCCACTTGTAGTTCTTGAACAAATGGAGGGCCATAGTTTGGAGACCCTTGCTCTAAACAAAAGAAGAAGAAGAATCAGGAGTGGAGCATCACATGATGGTAGATTTAGGTGAGTACAAAGGAGATTTTAAATGTTATTATTTTAATGCCAGTAAATGGTTTAAAGGGTATGTGTAAGGGGGGGGGGCTGGGGAGGGGGGTAGTGGGAGCCTAGAGTTAAACTGGAATTATAAAACACAACATCTACTGCAGATATATAAATATAACCATTTAACAATGTCAGTGCCTGAAGCTTTAAATGGTTGCCGATATGCAGGCAGGCAGAGTATTTTGCTGTCTATCCTTGTCCGTTGGGAGTCGGCAGAAAGCTGTCTATGGCTGCACCACTGTATCCCATGCCTGACACATGAGACACAAGAATGATTGCTCTTACTGATGGAAGCCAAACATTTTCCCTTATTAACCTCCCTGGCGGTATGATTCTTTAAGATTTTAGGTGCTAAAAGCGGTACCATTATTTGCAAGGGAATTTGGCGTTTTATACTGTAGGCTTGTAATTCTTAGGAATAACTCACTTAAATCTATTCAAACAAGAGTCTAATAGGCATCCCGGGTATGATTTTTTTTTTTTTTTTTAATTAAAAATTATAATATAATAAATAATTATAAAAAATGATCACAAATGATAATATAATTATAGTAAAAATTATTCAATAATGTAATCAAATCAAAATCACTGAAATTTGCTCAGTTGCAGAATTGTTGCTGTCATTTTTTTTTTTTTTTTATGACGAATTTCCCCATAAATCGCTATCGCTAAATTCTGCAAGTGATTCTGATTTATTATCGCTGTTTTTTAGCTGCTCTAAAACAATTTTTGCCATAAAGGGACACTTTTGGTTGCTATGGGCAATCTACAGTTTGCAGGGAGAAAGAACAGTTTTTATTATATAAAAGAACATGTAGTGTACAGGGCAGACCACTAGGGACATGGGGGGTGTGTATTTTTTACATACAGTACTGTAATCTATAAGATTACAGTGTACTGTATGTATAGTGTTTGTTTACATTTTTGAATTTGGCGCCGTTCCCCCCCCTACGTCGCGACGCTCGCAGGGAAGGGAATCGGCGGAACACACAGCATCAGGCGGACATCCGCCCGCCGTGTACTGCGGGGATTCATCGCTGGATCGCAGAGAAAAGGTAAGTAAACTTTTTCTGCATCCAGCGAGGTAAGCGCGTGTGTGGCACGGGGTTACCGATATTAGCTTAAAAATCTCACCCCGTGCCACACACGTGAAGACCGCCAGGGAGGTTAAGACAGACTTAGCTGTTTGATGCTGAAGAATATCTGCTATACACAGGTACCAAAGTATTAAACTGCACATGTGTATGACATAGAACTATAAAGATTTCATAAACTACTGTGGATGCTACTGACAAGCAGCACTGCCAGTAAAGGTTTCCAGTGCCGCATACTTTCCCCTCTCGCAGTCCGGGATCCTGCCATACACACCTCATGTAATTCTTCTTGTGAGTGGCAGACACATGTTTTCTGTGCTAAAGTCATTTTTACATTGCAGGGCGGCACAACCGAAGTTTGGTCTAACCTCAATGTTTATATTATCCCATGTTTAACTTACAAATTCACCCTCAGTTTACGTTACTAGGAATTTACCAAATTTATTTTCATGAAAGTTGATATATATCCTTTTCACTCATATTTCAATCATACTGCCATGGAAAATACAGTAATAACAGCCTTCCAGATTAGGAGAGTAAATGGGTAGAAACTTCAAGTCAGTCCACATGTACTGTAAATTGATAAATATACTTTAACCCTTGTCGTTACTTACTGAGTCCACCAAAAAATGCTTCTAGCAGGTATATCAATTACAGGCTTTTTGTGTCTCTTGGGGTCGTTAGTGGTTAGGGACATCTCCACCAGAATCCCCAATCAATTTAACTGATGTGGCCATTACAAAGCCAAATGATGGTGTTCCTTATTGAATTCTACATGATCGAAAATTGCAATTAATTGGCTTCACCAGCTGAAACACAATAACTCCTTAGTTAAACAAGAGACAATAGCTTTTACGTTTCTGAGGCCCATATCATCTAAAATTTTAATAAGGCTGGTGATGTTAGTTTCTGGACTGCACTTATACCTTTTAACAAAAAATTATATATTTTTTGCAGGTAAAAAAATTAGCATTTACTGTTTTTTGTTTTGGGAGCCTGTAAAGCATTGTACTAGTGGTCAGCAGATTGTTGGTGCCATACAAGTCTCCTGCAGACCTGTTGGTGTATCTGTTTGCTTGTACCTCATACAAGAAAGCAGTTATTCACTGACAGTAAGAATGAACTACCACAACGCGCACAACAGTGCAGTGGTAATTCATTGAAAACTACAAGCCAACATCCGCAGAAGACTGTGAATGAGTGATGCGGCCAGGTGGGTGGAGACCAGCACCGCCACATTTTTTTCTCCAAAGTGTTACAGTGGGCGCCCAGAGAAGGTGCCCGTCCACTGTCACTGGGGACGGGGGAGAGGCTTTACATGGAAATCAGTGACAAACCAATGTACCATTTCTGAGATCACAGATCTTTGTGGCTTCTTAGAAACCCCTTTAAAATAAGTAATGATACATTTAAAAACAATGAATACCATCAGAAGGAGATATCTTTAATTGACTACAACTACAACGTCAGGATAATAGGTCAAAAAGCAGCCTACAGCCCTTTAGGCCATAGCTTACTTTGCTGTTCCACAAATCCTGGTCTACATATATAGCCAAATTATATTGATATTGAAAGCATCTCTTGCAAAATGGCAAAATAGTAAAGCTATTAAAAAAAAAAAAAAAAAAAAATACTTCCTCTTTAAACCTCCTAGGTATGATCATCAAGCTACACTGGGCTCACGGGAGAATTCTGCAGAGAACAGCCCCCCTATATCCCTATGACCTCTGCAGCATTTAGAATCTTCTACCACCTAAGGAAAAAAGAGAGTGAAAAGGGCCGAAGACCCCGGAAAAAAAAGAAAATTTCAGTGAGATAAATAAACATATGGGGGGCTGCTGGGCATGTGTTAAAACTGTAATTGGGCTTTAAGTTTTGCATTTCACCGTTATTGTCTGAACGCAAACACATCATACATTGATATATATTATGACCTCTTTAAAAAGGCGTGCTTTTCACCATGATGTGCTGCTAGTGGATCCCCAAGCAAAGCTTCTAATTGTTCCATTCTGACTCTAATGATTGTCTTTACAGAAAAAAAAAATAATATATATACAAATAGGATGTTGTCCTGATAACCCCTAAATGAACTCCTTAGGAAGTTTCATGTAGAAATATCTATGTCCATATATATTCTCTGACTAATGCTTGCACATGAGCTGTGTAGGAATATTCTCGTCAGGAGAAGTCCGCCATCATTTCATGTTTTAAATCAGAACGATAAGATCAGCATTTGTTCAGATATAATATTTACTTTAAAACCATTAAGCCAGGGGTAATTTATTTAAGAAAATCCCTTAGCCTCTTATGATTAATTATGGTGTGCCTCTTTTGAGCACTTGTCTATGGGTAATTGGCCAAGGGTTTCAGGATCTGTTTAATAAAGGAATGGAGTAAATGATGCTGAAAATGCACAGCAATGGCTCATTTTACCCAGTGCTCACTGATGGAAAGCGGTCTTTTGGGCAGTATCCATGTAGAATTGTGCTTAATTGATTTGCTGGTGACATCCCACTGCTTGTGAATGATTCTCTACATCTTCCAAAGTTTAATATAAACATTTTCTGCTGAGAGTGCATGCAAGGACCACTCTCAGCTTTTATGTTAAAGTGAAAAAAATGTTGAGCTGACATTATGTATTTTATTCCATTGAGAGACTGAAAAAGAATGTCTAGAAACATGTGCAGAGATCTTTGAGGCTAAATTCACACGGCAAGTGGTAAAGGGAGGCCACAGGCAAGAATCAGTAGATTCTTACCAGGGGTTGTAAACTGTTGTCAACAGTGGCTGTCAGATTTGTATGCTGTTGCCGTTGGTGTTCCCATGTAGCTGCTCATTTGAGTGGTTAAATGCAAATAAAGCTGACCCTGGAGGCAACCAATGTGTGTCCAGCGTCACCATTTCTGCAGAGTTTTGGCCACACATATTGTCCACAGTTAGTTGGTTAATTTGTATGTATGTGGCACAAAGTACTGATGCATCCAGAGACAGTGTTTAGCTGCCTCTGCACATCAAAAACTATCTGATACTAAACTGCCGAATGAAAACAAAATAAGTAAAAATTATCATAATTTGTACATTTTGAAACTTTCTCCTGTCCTCTTAGCTTGCTGCCCTAAGCATTGGACATTGACTGTTGTAATAATGAATCCAAGGCATAGCCAGAACCTTCAGAGCCCCAATGCAAGAAAGCATGGCCCCCCTGACAACCTGGACTCACTCCTCTGAGCCTTTGGCCCTTCCCTCCAGGTCCGGGGCCTTTCCCACTGATCCCGAGGCCCTTTACACACATAGTCACATGACAAGTCAAAACAAAGGGATTTTTAAATACAGCTTACCTGTAAAATCCTTTTCTTGGAGTACATCACGGGACACAGAGCGGCATATTCATTACTATATGGGTTATATGGAGTACCTTCGGGTGTGGACACTGGCAATCTCAAACAGGAAGTCCCCTCCCTATATAACCCCCTCCCCTAGAGGGAGTCCCTCAGTTTTGTAGCAAGCAGTATGCCTCCCAAAATGTTTCCCCAAAAGAGGGGTGGGAGCTCTGTGTCCCGTGATGTACTCCAAGAAAAGGATTTTACAGGTAAGCTGTATTTAAAAATCCCTTTTTCTTTCTCGTACATCACGGGACACAGAGCGGCATATTCATTACTATATGGGATGTCCGAAAGCAATGCTTTAATGAGGGGAGGGAGACATCTTCCAAAGAAGGATTCAATTTAGAGGTATACTCAAATAATAATAATAATTCCAACTTAGTCAAGAAAAAACTTTTTTTTTTTTTCTTTTTTACAACCAAGGGTGCTTCTGATCCCGAGGATCTTAAACTGCAGCCTGTAGTACTGCCTGTCCAAAGGCAGAATCCGCATTCCTTCTCACGTCTAGTTGATAAAACTTTGTAAACGTGTGGACTGATGACCACGTCGCCGCCTTGCATATCTGAGCCATGGAGATCTGATGGTGTGCTGCCCAGGAGGCGCCCATGGCCCTGGTAGAATGGGCCTTTACCGACAAAGGAGGAGGCAACCTCTTCAAACCGTAGGCTTGAATGATTAATTGTCTAATCCATCTCGAGATGGTGGATTTTGCAGCTGCCTGCCCCTTCTTGGGGCCATCTGGTAGAACGAATAACACATCTGTCTTCCGGATCTTTTCTGTAGCTTTAAGATAGGCCTTCATGGCCCGGACAATATCCAAGGTATGCAGCAACCCCTCCTTTCTAGATGTGGGTTTTGGAAAGAAGGATGGAAGTACCAAATCCTGGTTCAAGTGAAATTTGGATATAACCTTTGGTAGAAAGGAAGGATGGGGCCGGAGAACTGCCCTGTCCTTATGCAGAACGAGATATGGTTCCTTACACGATAAGGCTGCTAATTCTGACACTCTCCTGGCCGAAAATATGGCGACCAAGAAAACCAACTTTCTTGTCAGTAAGACTAAAGGAATCTCAGCCAACGGCTCAAAGGGTTGTTTCTGTAGAGTGGACAGGACAAGATTTAAGTCCCATGGACAAATTGGTGACCTGACAGGAGGATTAATACGCAAGACCCCCTGTAAGAAGGTCTTTACCAGCGAGTGGGTGGCCAGCGGCCTCTGAAACCACACTGACAGAGCTGAGATCTGTCCCTTGATTGTGCTTAGTGCCAGGCCTTTATCCACTCCTAGCTGGAGAAAACTTAACACCCTATCAATAGTATATTTGTGGGAATTCCATCTTTTGGATTCACACCAGCCTACGTAGTTCCTCCACACCCTGTAATAAATCACCCTGGAGACCGGCTTTCTAGCCCTAATCAGGGTAGGAATTACCTGCCTAGACAGACCTCTACCCCTGAGAATCAGGGATTCAGCCTCCAGGCCGTCAAATTTAGACGCTGTAATGTAGGGTGGAGGATCGGGCCTTGTGAGAGTAGGTCTGGTTGTAGAGGAAGAGTCCAAGGGTCTCCCACTGCCATCTTCAGGACTAGTGAGTACCAAGTCCTCCGGGGCCAAGCCGGAGCTACTAGAATGACTGGCTTGTGCTCCACTCTGATCCTGCGCAACAGGCGAGGGAGTAACTGTAGCGGAGGGAATGCATATAGAAGTTTGAATTGATGCCAAGGGCAAACCAACGCATCGGTTCCGCAGGCCATAGGATCCCTCGCTCGAGACACGAACCTGTCTAGTTTCTTGTTGAACCTGGATGCCATTATATCTACGTCCGGCATTCCCCACCTCTGGCAGATTGTCTGAAAGACCTGGGGATGCAGAGACCACTCCCCTGGCAACAGACTCTGGCGACTTAAGAAGTCTGCCTGCAGGTTGTCCACTCCGGGAATGAATATCGCCGAAATGCAGGGTACATGAACCTCTGCCCACTGAAAAATCAAGCTCACCTCCCTCTGAGCGGCCTGACTCCTGGTTCCCCCTTGGTGGTTTATGTATGCCACCGCCGTGGCATTGTCTGACTGGATTCTCACCGGGAACCCCTGTAATCTGGAGGTCCATGCCAGAAGGGCTAGGCGAGCAGCTCTGATCTCCAAGATATTGATGGGGAGCTGCCTCTCTGCTTTCACCCAAGTTCCCTGGCGAGAGAACCCCTCGAAGACCGCCCCCCAGCCTGCCAGGCTGGCGTCTGTGGTAACTACCTTCCAGACAACAGGGCTGAAGGATTTTCCCTTTAGAAGATTCTGAGGGTTCAACCACCAGGCCAGGCTTTGTCGGACCCTTGATGATAGCGTCAAAGGGGACTCTAAGGCATGTGCCCTCTTGCCCCAGGCTGCTAGAATGGCTGCCTGTAGGACGCGAGTGTGGATCTGAGCGTATGGTACTGCCTCGAACGTGGCCACTAGCTTGCCTAGTACTCGCATACACAGGCGAATAGTTGGTTTTTTCTTGTTTAGAACCAACTGAACCGACCCCTTGATAGCCTCGATCTTTACAAGGGGCAGGAACACCCTTTGCTGTTCTGTGTCTAACCTCATGCCGAGGTATTCCAACTGCTTTGTAGGCTGGAACGCTGACTTTCCCCGGTTTAGGACCCAGCCGAATCCTTCGAGGTACCGAACCGTGAGGTTTACTGCCTGTTGTAGACCCGGCCGTGAGTGATCTATGATTAAAAGGTCGTCCAAGTATGCTAGGACTGTGACCCCTTGGATCCTTAAATTGGCCAGAACTGGGGCTAGGATCTTCGTGAATACCCGGGGGGCCGTGGCCAGCTCGAAGGGGAGCGCCCTGAATTGGAAATGTCGCTGCCCCACCGCGAAGCGTAAAAATCTTTGATGCGACTGAAAGATTGGTACATGAAGGTAAGCATCCTTTATGTCTATGGAGGCCAGAAAATCGTCCCTCTGAAGCGCGGCGGCTGCTGACCGGATGGATTCCATCCGGAAGGAACGAACCCTTAGGTAACCGTTTAACCTTTTTAGGTCCAAGATTGGCCTGACATCGCCGTTGGGCTTTGGTATGACAAAGAGATTGGAATAGAAACCTAGCCCTTGCTCTTGGGCTGGCACCTCTATTATTACGTCCTGGCAAAGCAGGTGATCCAAAGCTGCCAGCAATGAGGCCTTCCTTGCTGGATCCTTTGGTAGTCTTGATTCTTGAAAATGAGGCGGAGGACACCTTAGAAACTCCAGTCTGTAGCCTGTGGTTACAGATGCCCGGACCCATTTGTCGGGGATCTTGGCTTCCCAAACTTCTGAGAAGAAACGAAGCCTTCCCCCCACCCGCGAGAGTGGGGGCGCCCCTTCATAAGGCAGACTTAGGGGCTGTCTTTGTCGGCTTGCGATACCATGGCCTCTTACCCCCAGGGGCCTGTCCCTGCGATCTACTGTTAACGTTGGATCGTGCAGGCGGCCGTCGATACTGCCTGGAATTTGAGGGCCCCGAGACAGAAAAGAGCTGCCTTTTAAATGTAGGACCCCGGAATGTCTTTTTGACCGGTAAAAGGGTACTCTTGCCACTTGAAATAGTCTGAATATATTTATCCAGATCCTCTCCGAAGAGTCGTCCTCCATGGAAGGGAAACCCTGCCAGAAGCTTTTTGCATGGGGGCTCCGCCGCCCAGTTCTTCAACCATAAGAGCCTTCTCATGTGCACCAAAAATAGTGATAAACGAGAGGCCTGCTGGATGGAATCTTTTATAGCATCTACAGCAAAACACAGAGCTCTGGGAATGTCAGAAAACTCTTCTGCTTGTTGGGTAGGCATGTCCTTTAACATTTCTTTTGTCTGGTCTTTTAACGCCTGACAAACTCCAATTGCAGCCACAGCTGGCTGTACCACTGCTCCTGCCGTAGCAAAGGATGCTTTTAAAAGTGTCTCTAACCGTTTATCAACCGGATCTTTAAACATATGTATGTTTTCCACCGGGCAAGTTAGTGATTTATTCACACATGAGATGGCTGCATCCACTACTGGGAGCCTCCACCTCTTGGAGAATTTTTCCTCCATGGGGTAAATGACCGCAAATCTTTTCGGTGGCAGAAAAATCCTGTCCGGCCGTACCCAATCCCGAAAGATCAATTCCTCCAAGAGAGGATGGACCGGAAAAACTGCGTTGCTTAACGGAGCTTTCAAAGAGCCCAGAGAGGATACCGGAGGAACCTGAGGCTCTGGCAATGGTAAACTAAATGCCGAGCGGACCATGTCCGTCAAAGACTGTACCCACAGTCTTTCTGTCTGGGAGTCTGAAAATGGTTCCTCAGAGGCAGATCCCTCAATCCCTGAACCCTCTTGGTTCAGGTCTAGTTGATCCTCCTGTGATTCCAATTCCTCCGGAGAGAGAATCTCAGCATCTGAGGATACACCTCTTGGTGATGGGGATCTAACCCGTTTCTTACCAGGAATAGCTCTAGCGATCAATGCTGCTATTCTCTCTTCTAGCCCCCCTAGGGATACGGCTAGCATCTCCTCTGTGATAAACACAGGGCTGGGCTGATCTGGGCCAGCCTCCGCACCAGATCCCCCTAATGGCTCATCCAAGGCGCCCTTTATGTTAATAAGTTGCGGGGAAAGTATCGGCATATCATCAGAATCAGAGGGGGAACCCCTTTGTTTTTTGGTCTTTTTTGTACCCTTTGACCCCGAACCTTTGGAAGCCATAATACAAAATTGAGGGACTCCGCCAACAACAACAGACTGTAGTGGCCAGGAGTACAAAACCAGAGTTTAGGGGACAATAGATCACTAATGCCCAAAAACTGATGGGGCCCCGTATGTTTTTTTTTTTTTTTTTTTTAAATATATATTATATATATATATTTTTTTTTTAAAACATACAGTGACCCCAAACTTAGTTTGCCAGCCTCCAACCTGCTGCAAAAAGGGGAATTTCTTGGCTTAACAAAAAAGGCATTGGAACAAAGTCCAGCATGTACTACCCCTCTTCCGCCACCGGGAGTCACTGTTCTGCCGCTCTGCGTCCTCTCCTTCTGAAATCAGCCTCAGACTGAGCACTGACAAGGCCTGCTGATCTATAACAGCACAAGGCGCGCCCCTGTATGACGCCGCAGGCACGCCCCCCCCCCGCCCTCCTCTCTGAACGGCGCGAAAAAACGTCTATAAGACGTATGCCGGAACAGGAGGAACATGGAGGAGCCGCGCTGCTGGAGACCCAGGACTGCAGTATCAGGCGGCAGATTCAAACCCCCGGCCAGGTAGGACTCTCCAAAAGGCCCCATAGGGATCCTTACCAGTCCTAGGAAGAAAGCAGCAGGTTAGCTAGCAACACATTCTTAGACAGGGGAACCTAGTGATGGGGGAAAAAAGGGGTCATCCTGTCTTTCTCAGACATAGTGAGCAAGGTTGCCAATGCAGAGCATACTTAGGCTATCCCCCCTTTTAGGTTACCCCGGAGAGCCTGCTGTCGAACCAAGTCCCGCAGGCTCCCCCTTACCTGCTCCATGCTGCAGGATGTTTGTCCAGCAAAACGATCCAATCTTCTCCCATCTCCGTGGGTAGCGTAGTAGACCTTCAGGCCCTGGGGTCCTATGAAGGTACCCACTGTCCTGGACCTATATAGCACCCTGGCAAAGAGGAACTTATGGTTTTTACAAACTCCAAGTCCTGGGCCCAGGGTCCAGCCCTCCAAAGAGGAGCATTATAGGCAAAACCCCACGGTTTGGGGCCCGGGTACTGTCCACTTTGGCACTGAGGCTCCTTGGACAGATCCGGTTAGCCCGCCCTTAATCCCAAGGATGTAGAGCAAAGCTATTTCGTGACCAACACCTAAGACACTGGCGAAAAAACTGAGGGACTCCCTCTAGGGGAGGGGGTTATATAGGGAGGGGACTTCCTGTTTGAGATTGCCAGTGTCCACACCTGAAGGTACTCCATATAACCCATATAGTAATGAATATGCCGCTCTGTGTCCCGTGATGTACGAGAAAGAAACATTCATTTCAATTAGTGCCACATTGAGTTAAGAACAAAGTGGGGAAATGCCAGTTAAGTGCAGTATTAAACACAAGTTTATTTTCTAAATAGTTAAAAACACTCACAAGGCAAACACATAGCTCCCGTTCCTGTCAGGGGAGAAATGCCTGACCGTTTGTTCATACAGTGTATGAACAGAAGATCAGTGATTTCCCCTAGTGAGGCCACCACCCCCTACAGTTAGAACACATCTAGGGAACATACTTAACCCCTTCCCCGCCCCCTAGTGTTAACCCCTTCACTGCCAATGGCATTTTTATAGTAATCAATGCATTTTTATAGCACTGATCGCTATAAAAATGCCAATGGTCCCAAAAATGTGTCAAAAGTATGTCTGCCATAATATCGCAGTACCTAAAAAAAACGCTGATCGCCGCCATTACTAGTAAATAAAAATTACATAAATCTACCCCCTATTTTGTAAACGCTATAACTTATAACTTATAACCTATATAACGCTATAACTGCACAAACCAATCAATAAACACTTATTGCGATTTTTTTAATGAAAAATATGTAGAAGAATACGTATCGGCCTAAACTGAGGAAAAAATAAATGTATAAATATTTTTGTGGGATATTTATTATGGTAAAAAGTAAAAAATATTATGTTTTTTCAAAATTGTCGCTTTATTTTTGTTTATAGCGCAAAAACTAAAAAATGCAGAGGTGATCAAATGCCACCAAAAGAAAGCTCTATTTGTGGGAAAAAAAGGACACCAATTTTGTTTGGGAGCCATGTCGCACGACCGCAGTGCTGAATCGCAAAAAGTGCTCTGGTCTTTGCCCAGCAATAAGGTCAGGGGATGAAGTGGGTAAAGTGGTTGTGAAGGCACAAGGTTTTTTACCTTCATGCATTCAATCCATGAAGATAAAAAAAAACTTCTGTGCAGCAGCCCCCCCAGCCACCCCGCAATACTTACCTGAGTCTCCTCTTAATCCAGCAATGTTCACGGGAGTCGTGCACTCACACTCCTGATTGGCTTTTGGCAGCAGCAGGAGCCATTGGCCAGTGAGCCAATCAGGGGATAGAGGGGAGCGAGATTGAGCTGCACGGACACACAGAGCCACGGCTAGGGAGCGTGCCTGATTGGGTGCCCCCCTAGCAAGCTGCTCGCTGTGGGGGCACCCAGCAGGAGGGAGGGCAAGGGACCCAAGAAGAGGAGGATCCGGGCTGTTAAGACTTATGGCTTTAATGTATTTTACCACATTACCACAATGCATAGTAAGTGAGGGGAAATCCATCTAATGTAAGAGAATCCCTGGTTTCCTTCAGGGTCACCAGAACTAGTGTCACCTTTGGAAGATGTCCCCTTTATTACTGTTCTAATAACAACCCAAAATGTGGGGTCTTCTTTTACTCTCTGTGATAATGGTAAACATGACAATTAGAGAGGGCGAATCTCCCTAATAGGGACACCCTGCCAGCTGTTCTAATCTCTCTTCACTCCAAAATGTCATATATAAAAAGCCTTTAATTATACTTTAAAGTGCGTGGAAAGAGAAGACGTTTACCACAGGGGATCCTGGGGGTGCCATCAAAGCACTGGATTAGCAGTCCCTTGCACTGGAACTGGCGGAAGATAGAGCCCTTGTTTGGGGGCTTAGGTGAGTGTTGCTGGCTTCACAGGATAAGGGGGCTAAAAAAGTCAGCATAGGTTAGAGGGGGTGGAAAGAAGAGGTAGAAAAAAATCTGTTTTATCCTGGAGGGGGACTTTAAAGCCTAATGTTAGGCTCACTGGGGGTTTTGATCCTAATGGAGGTCCACAAAGCCGTTATATTGCTGTGATTAACCAAGTTACAGCTTTATATTGCAAATCTGTCACCTCACTTCACAGCTTTCTTTTTACGTATCAGAAAAAAATAATTATTTCCCTGGACAAATTCAAAGCAGATGTTATTTAAACCCAATCGATGCTTATTCATGTAATTCTATGACCCCAAACAAGTGTCCTCCTAGCTTAACTTTGGAGTCATGGATCTGTTCTTAGCAAACAAAATCAATAAACTTTTAGATCCCCATGCATTCTGTTTAATGTGCCCAGTTATTAAAAGCACAAAAAAAAAAAGATAAATGAAATTGGATTGCCTACATGCCTGTGTGAGAGTTTCAGATCTAGTCAAAAAAAAGTGGATAAGATATGTCAGAAAACAATTACAGCGCCTATATTTCACTACTCTTGTCTTCTGTGATGTTAAATACGTGGGGATTTAGTTATGAACTAGTCACATTCCATATGGGTTTCTGAACGGCGGTTGACTTGGACGTCAAGGAATTGCAGGTCAGCTAAGGAGCTGGGATCTGCTTTCCTAGCCGGAGACAGAGTGCTGGAATAGACAGTCTGTCTAGTTTGCCGTGACAGTGCTGAAGCAATAACCTCTCAGGTTTAACTTGTGATCAATAGAAAGACTGTTGGGGATTGCTGAAGAAAACCCAGGGGCCACTGTCATCTTGTCCGTAGTCTGTTCTACAGCTCAACATGAATCAAAATCCCACTGCGGTGACAACTGAGGCTTCTCTCCCCATCGATCAGCACAGGAAGATGTCCCAGAGGACACCATTTTAGTACAAGTAGTCAGGATCACTGTAATCAAATTTCATGTTTATTCAGAGTCTTAATAAAAGTGATGGCACATTATGGCAGGAATGGGTATGCTAATTATTTGAGGGCTATTACTGTAGCACACAAGGGTTTCTTACATCATCCTAGACATGAAAAGAGAAGAAATGACTTCTAGGTAAGTGTCAGACTTACATAGCAGACCTGTATGTGAATGCTTCCCCAATAGGCTTATAAAAGCATACATTGACTTTTTACAACACCCTCTTATGGACAGTAGTTAGCCATTTGTCCTACTAGTCCTTATCTGCACAAACTTGGTAGTTGTGGGCAGCATTACACAAGTGACTTTGTGACATTATGGGGTTGATATACTAAAGGCAAATAGACTGTGCACTTTTGAAAGTGCAGATGCGCTCTACAAGTGCAGTTGATCCAGAGCTTAGTAAATGAGGGAGAGCTCTGCTGACTTCTATCATCCAATCATGTGCAAGCAAAAAAAATTTTTTTTTCTTCTCCAGAGCTTTGTAAATGAGGTAAAGCTTCAATTTACAAAGTCTAACAAATCACATGCAAGGAATATAAAAAACAAAACAAAAAAAAAACAGCATTTTTGCTTGCACATGATTGGATGATGAAAGCAGTGTTGCCAACCGTCCGTATTTTTACGGACAGTTCGTAAAAACGGGCACTTTTTCTCCCGTTCGTAAATGTCAGTGGTTGCGGGAATGTGCCAGTTAAAATAGACAAGATCCGTTTGGCTTGGAACTGCATGGAGATTGGAGGCAGGGGGTGATTGGAGGCAGGGGGTGATGGTGGCTGCGGTGGCACTGCAGAGGGGGATGGAGGCAGGGGGCAATGGGGGCAGGGGGAGATTGGAAGCGGGGGGTGTTAGTGGCAGGGGGTGATTGGAGACAGGGGGCGTTGGTGGCACTGCAGAGGGGGATAACGGCACCGCAGAGGGTGGGGGTGGGGACAGGGGTTGTTGGTGGCATCACAGAGGGGGGTGGAGGCAGGGGGTGATTGGAGGCAGGGGGTCTGGGGGAGATTGGAGGCAGAAGGAGATTGGAGGCAGAGAGAGATTGAAGGCAGAGGGAGATTGGAGGCAGGGGGGATTGTGGCACCGTAGAGGGGGGTGAAGGCAGGGGGTGTTGGTGGCAGAGGGGGATGGAGGCAGGGGGTGTTGGTGGCAGAGGGGGTGGAGGCAGGGGGTGATGTGACTAAATAATTTGCCCTTATTATATCGAAAATAAATAAAATATGTTTTTTTACCTTAATATCTACCTTAAATCACATTGCTATTTGCCTAGCGTACTTGTTTGTAGCCTAAATACTGAAATTTGCACCTAAAAATGTAATATACAATATTGGTATAATGTTCAGCGCTAAACCATCTTATGAAAAAGATTCAAGTTTAAAATGTAAATAAAAAGGCATGCATCTGCATGCTGATACATGAAGGTGCAACCATGTGAATGGTGAGTGTATTGAAAGTTCTGGGGGATGAACCCCTAACAATTAGTCTCTGAATGGAGGCTGTAAAGAGAGCGAGGCTGCTTCGGGTGCGGGCCGGGGAACCCAATCACTGTGAACAAAAGGAAAGCAAAAGGAGGAGAGAGAAGGGCCAAGCCAATCCTTTAAACAGCTTAGGAATTTATTCAGTATATAAGTATAAAACAACACTAAAAACTAAAAAACTTGCATGAAAAATGTTGGAGCACTTGTAGAATGCTAGAGCGGGTGGGAACTTCCACATACAGTGTCACAGGAGCACAGGAGGGCTGCCGGAAAGTCTCTATTGAGGGATCTACGAGCACCATGTGTTAGCCACAGCTTGAGCCTCGGTAACCCTCATGGAGACGTCGACTGTGTGTCTCTGGGTGGGAGTGGTCTAGGGCTGCAAACTGGGGAGTCACGCACACGCTGTTTGGCCGATCATATCGCGCTTCGAAGGCACGGACTCGCCTTCTTCATCAGCGTGCCTTCGAAACACATTCAGTTACAATATAGGTTGCTGATGGCTGCCATTGCTAGCATAAAAAATAAATAATTTTTATTTTTTGTATATATTTTATAGCTTGTGGACGCAATGTTTATTGGGATTTTGTTTTTTAACAAAAACATTTAGCAGAATACATACTGGCCTACATTTTTTACATTTAGTGGATATGTTTTAATTTATAGTGCAAAAAAAAAACCTAGTGGTGGTCAAATACCAACAAAAAAAAGCTATGTTTGTGGAAAACAATTACCGTATTTATCGGCGTATAACACGCACAGGCCTATAACACGCACCCTAACTTTAAGAAGGAAGTTTCAGGAAAAAAAACTTTCCACAGCCCCTGCGTATAACACGCAGGCACAGTTTACCCTCTATTTCCAGGGTAAAAAAGTGAGTGTTATACGCCAATAAATACAGTATATAAATGTAATTTGTGTACAGTGTTGCACGACCGCGCAATTGTCAGTTAAAGTAAAGCAGTGCCGTATCGAAACAAATGGCATGGTCAGGAAGGAGGGTAAATATTGCAAAATCTCCACGGCTTTCAAAAATTGTAGACTTGCTGGCTCAATTTGTCCTTTTCAGCTGTTACTGTTCTATGCGTCTAAAATAAAAGGCCATCCAAACGAAATTCTTTTATGCAGCTTTCCATACATTCAGATATTGTTAGCCCAGAGAGCGGTTTGCCTGCTGGACACAATCAAAGGATGAAGATGAGTGAAAATAGATGGCTTTCTAGAAATCGTAGAATCACAAGCCCAAACATGTCATGTCCATTGTGCTAAATGCGATAACAAACAGAGTGGCATCAGACGCCATGCAGCTTAACCGCAGTTGTGCAGGCTGTTCAGTCCCAAGTCTCTGCATGCCTTGTCAGACATGATACTAACGGGAGGGTGCACATTAAGTAAGGACAGGCACTTGTGGCTTTCAAATCAAGTATCTATTGCTTTTTCTGTAGATGATTAAAGTGCGCAGGTGCCTTAGATGAGCTAATAAATTTCGGTTGTTTCTGTGCAGTTAGGAATCCTGCCAACAAAAAGAGTTAGAACTCACATGCTCAAATGTAATGATATACCCTTTCTACGCTCTGTGGTGAAATATTGTTAAATGTCTCTTTTTACTTTTAGAAAGTACGAAGTAGTCATCAAGAAAACAGTAATGAGGTGGCTGTGGTTATGATACATTGACTTTAGTTAAAGAATCAATTCTGACTTTTTATCTAACTTTTATTAGCTGAGTGCTTGTCTAGGCCTGTGAGCCAGAAGTACTGAAACCAGACACAGCCAGATTAGTAATAAAGCTCAACTCCAGAAATTAAATACAATCTACCATTGCAGTGCCACCACGGCCCCCCTTTCCCTTCATCTGCAAGGGTTAACTGTCTGGCATCTTCGCTAAGGCACTTATGGTTGCAGTCATGCTCTTGCCTATTCCACATACAATACACGGTGAATAGCTCTGCATTGCATGTGATGCCAGCAAGGGACCGTCCACAGCTAGGAGCCTTAGAAGAGAAAGTGGAGAGTGCTGGAGTTAGCAGAAGTATTGGTAAGGCAAGTATTACTGCCTATTCAGCTCCCCCTAGACCCCTGTGACACTGAACATTTAATGTAGAATTCAAGGGCTACCACCTAACTAGCCTGAAGACTCTAATTAGCTTTAAAGAAGGGTCAGCTCGGAACGCAGAGCATTACGCTCCAAGCCCACCCAGTTGCAAATTAATTTTCGCTTTTATCACACTACAGTTCCTCCCCAGCAATCAGGAGGCAGGTCTGTGTGACCTGTTTCCTGACTGGCCTGAGCGTCAGGAGATCCTATTGGATGCTTATCGCTTTAGCGGAAGAGTAGACACACGGCGGAGGAAGCTTGAAGAGAGGACACTGGAGCTCCGTGGCAGCTGCCCACACTGCAGGAGAGGACACCACAGCCCCACCACAGAAGCAGGTAAGTGCCGGACCGCAGGGGTGGTTCTGTTTTATTGCTGCCTAGCCGCCAGGGGTTGTTGTTTGTTTGCCACCCCCCAAAAAAATGAACCCACCAACTGCCACTGCATAGGCTCCTATGGCCTATTCATTGTTGGTGCTCCCTCCTTTCCCCTGCAGCTGCTGCTGGCTGACATATGGGAGCCAGATCATGTGACTAAGCCAGAGAAGCCTGAACATAGGTAAGTGTATACATCTTTCTTACATGGGCTCATCAGCATAAGTGTTAGGAGGGGGAGGGAGCATTGTTAAGACTAGGTAGGTAGTAACTTTAATCCTATGGTGAAAAGGTTGGGGAGTAGGGAGCAACAAATAAAAAACATTTATGTGTTTAATATTTTTTTTTCTTCTTTTTAAAGATGTCATAAGACTCTGTTCACACTGCCATGACTTGGGATACGACTTGTGAGTTACAGCAGTGGTCATCAACCCTGTCCTGCAGGGCCCACTAACAGGCCAGGTTTTATGTATTACCTTGGGGAGATGCAGACTGGAATACAGCAATCACTGAGCAGCAAATGATATCACCTGTGATGCATTTCAGTTATCTTGCAAACCTGGCCTGTTAGTGGGCCCTGCAGGACAGGGTTGATGACCACTGAGTTACAGGACATGTGAAATCCCAGGTTTAGTCAACTAGAGCTTTCTTAATTAGCACTACTGAAGTCGCTCCGACTTTAAAAAAAGGTTCCTGCACTACTTCAAGGTGAGATCTATTCGACTTGTGCCCATAGACTTTAATGGAAGTCGCTTCCAAGTTGGATCCTCATCTATATTAATGTGATTTGGATCTGACATTACAAGAAGATTACCAAGGCATTCCCTGCTGCGTAGCCCGTTTCTTGCCAAAAGGTTGCATCAAATTAGTACTCAAATTAAGTTGCCATGAAGTCACCTGACAAAGTTGCACCGTAAGTCGCGCAACTTTCAGGTCACAGTAGTGTGAACTGAGCCTCTCTTTATGCTCTTTCAAGCTCTTGATTGATGGACTGTACTGTCCAGCTAAAGCTCTGCATGTAGTCCTCCACTATAACAGATCTGTGAGTTTTGCTTTAAATATAATACTTAAACAAGGCTATTTAATAAAGCACTCCTACTAGTATAGATCATAACGTTCCAGGGGAAAATATTATATACATTTTATTGAGAAGTGACTTACATTTCATAAGTAGAAACATGTCTCTAAGCACATTGAGGCCTATTCCAGATGATTTACACATTCACATAGGGGTGTCCAGGCTGGTTTTGAAGAATATCTCATATACATGAATAAAAAGTATAGTAAACTCTCGGCTCTCACATCTGTGCTAGTTTTAATGCACAGCGTGCACAAAGGTCCACACCCAATCCCACTTATTCACGGTCCATTACAGCAGACTCTCACAGAGACATTTTGCAGAATTTGTTACAAGAACTGTAAAAGAACACATGTTGAAGAATAAACAACTCATACCCTGTACTGCCAATCTCACGTTCTGATCACAGCTGTAGGGAAGAACTTCAGGCAATACAACAATTTTCTATAGGGTGTCTAATGGCAGAATTGTCTTGATCTCTACATTTAACATATTGACAATTATGTATCTGTATCCAGAGCTGAGAAGAATGGCAAATGTGCTAATTTCCTAATCCAAACAACCAGAAAATTATTATTTTTTTGCCTACCTTCAAATTGACCTCTGCGTAGGTTCCTAAGCCTGTATAAATAAAATTCCTAATATGTCAAAATATACAGCAACAGTTCAATTTAAAACTGTATTTTTACCATTAACCTCTTAGCACAGGCGCCTCCCAGTCCTTTAGGAGGTTTTAGATGTCAGGAGGTTGAGGCGGGCATTTCCATCATGTGACCTCCGTGATTGGCTGTCACAGCAGTCACATGATGGCTTTCTGTTACCCGCCAGTAAATGTGCCGTGAGCGTGCACAGCATTGTTTACATTTTGATATGCATATATGCAGCCTCTCGCTACCATTGACTTTGCCTAGGTTGAGATGATCCCCTCGTCTGCTGCATTATTTTTTCACTTTCTTCTCTCCTTATCAGACTACAAAATTGTAACTTCACGAGGGGAGACGTCTGTGTAAGACGTTTGTGAATACAGCTAAGAACTACACGGGTATCAAGATTTACATGGCATCCCTGTGCTCTGGTTTTGTGCATCTCTGAGCCAGAATCTCAGCTTAGGAAGTGGGCGCTGACCCTAGATGATGCCTGAACAAAGATGGCTCTGTCCTTGAGAAAAAGAAAATTAAAAAAAGAAAATTAAAACACTTTCGAGGGGAGTGCCTTGATTTCTGTGCGAGGGGATTAATCTTTTCGCTGGCAGAGCCATTTTTGCTTTTTTTGCACACATGTTTACTTTTTTTTGCCTTAGATGATGTAAAACCCCCAAACATGATATCGTTTCTGAAAGCAGACACCCTGGAGAATAAAATAGTGGTAGTTCCAATTTTATTTTTTCAAATGATCCTCCTCCCAGCCAATTGGGAAGCAGGTATGAAACCTGTTTCCCGATTGGCCAAACTGTCAGGCAATCCTATTTAATGTGTAGCGCTGGGAGGAGCAGAGAGGAGAAGCACCACGGAAGCTGTTCCAGAAGAGGACACTGGAGCAGCTTTTCCAGGGCCCAAAGCGCTTAAGGACAGGGGAAACCGTGCTGTAAGATGGTGGCATTAGATCTCTCTACTGCTCTCACTGCCCTCATCCAGGGTAAGGACAGCAGATGGGGGGTTTGCACGGGGAGGTAGAGGCAGCTGTGTGAGTGCTGCTCCACTGCCACCCCCCGCCAAAAAAAAAAACACCAGCCACCACTGTCCAAAGGTATATCATACCATAACAAAACTGACCCAATAAGAGAAGGTTGTTGTTAGGGTCTACATACACTTAATATTCTGATTATACCTAAAAAATAAGACGCATCATTGATGCTTGTATGCAGGGCAGGACTTAGGGTGGTGGGGGCCCCTGGGCTTGAGTGTTGAAGGGGCCCCCTGGAGCGAGGGAGGGGATCATAGTTGTTGAGCGGGGTGGGTGCGCATTAAAGTTGTTGAGGGGGGGTTGCCATCCGGGGGCCCTGGAGACCTCTGGGCCCTTAAATAATAATATTTTATATATATATAAAAAAACATTTTTTTAATAAAAAAAGATAATAAAAAAAGTGGAGGTTGCTGTCTGGGGGCCTCCGGGCCCCTGGAGACCTCCAGACCCCTAAAAAAATAAAAATAAACATTTATAAAAAATACATAAAAAAGGGAGGTTGCCATCCAGGGGCCCTGGGGACCTCTGGGCCTTTTAATAAAAAATAAAAAAAATATAAACAAAAATAAAAAAAAGAAACATTTATAAAAAAAAAAAATATATATATATATATAAAAATGTACATTTTTTATAAAAAAAGGGGGGGGGGTTGCCATCCGGGGGCCCTGGAGACCTCTGGGCCTTTTAATAATAATAATAATAATATTTTATATATATATATATATATATATATATATATATATATATATATATAAAACATTTTTTTATAAAAAATAAATAAAAAAAAGTAGGGGTTGCTGTCCGGACCCCTAAAATTTTTTTTTTTTTTAGAGGGGCCCCCTATTGGGCGGGGCCCATGGGCTTGAGCCCAGTCAAGCCCAATGGTAAGTCCGGCCCTGCTTGTATGCCAAGAATGGAAGATGTCTCTCTGGACTAATGGCAGTTTACATTTAGGATCATAGTTTGTTCAAGTTTATTTTGATGAGCACTAAGGACGCATTCACACGATCAGGTTAACCCGATGAGAACGGTCTGATGGATCGTTTTCATGGGTCCAAACCGATCGTGTGTGGGCGCCATCAGTTACTTAACCATTGGTTAAAAAAAGCCAACTTGTTTTAAACTTAACAGATAGATTCCTAACCGACCATTGGTTAAAAATCCACGCATGCTCAGAATCAAGTCGACGCATGCTTGGAAGCATTGAACTTCATTTTTTTCAGCACGTCATGGTGTTTTACGTCACCGCTTTCTGACACGATCGTTTTTTTAACCGATGGTGTGTAGGCACGACTGACCATCAGTCAGCTTCATCGGTTAACCGATGAAAACGGTCCATCAGATCTTTCTCATCGAATGGACAGATCGTGTGTACAGGGCATAACACTCCGTCAACAGAAAAAGATAGTCCTTATTTTCCCCGATCTCCATTTACTTACTGGATTTATGCAGGTAGAATGATGAATGAAAATGACTGTTCTTATGATAAAATTCTTCTTACAGACGGATTTACATGGTGCTTGTTGAGTCCAGCCAAGAGAGATTGATGGAAAGTGTCTTACAGCAAAAGCTTTATAAATGTCCTGACACCCTAGATGACCTGAGAACATTTTGAGCTATTGATGCCATGATTCAACTGTAACATCTTACTTGCTCTCCAGCAATTTGAAATATGTGCTTTTTAATGGAAAAAAAAGAAACAATTTAATCCTGACCACCAATATTTTGCATCTGCTCTGAGCAGTTGTTAATTATGTGTATGTTTACCGTGGCAAATAATTTAGCACAGTCTCGTAATGTACCATCCGCATCCACATGCTCGAAGTTTGAAAGATTGTTCTAACCGCTTGGTTTATTTACTCTGTGTTACATATGGTGAGCTGGAATGGGGGTTTCAAATGTCATTGCCATATGTATGGCAAGAAAAGTGCAATCAAGACACAGAATAAATTATTTTAAGCTGATTAACAAAAATAGAAAAAGTATTTTGTTAGAACGAAATGCAAATATAAAAAAAAAGGTACTTCTTCATTTAATGTAATCACAGAACTAAATGCAAAATCTGTTCACCTCATTAACTAGGTTCTAGAAATAAGGATTTTTTGTGTGCAAAATTCTGTTTTCATTAAAATTTACTTGATACATTAAAAAACATCCTAGGAATATTGGCATTTAAAATGGTCCTATGACAATTCATTATAGTCTGTAGACCTTACTTGTAGGTACAGGTGTCTTCGTGCCTCTGACTGCCGGGTGCATGTGCTAAAATATGTGTGATCAAAAGATTTATACAGTAATACCTCGGATTGCGAGTAACGCGGTTTACAAGCGTTTTGCAATACAAGCTATTATTTTTTTTAATCCTGACTCGGTTTGCGAGCGTTGTCTCGCAAGATGAGCAGGATTCAAGCCAATGGGGTGTGCAGTACCGCATTTGGCTAAAGATGCGGTGGTGTTGGGGACACTCGGAGCCGCTTGAGTGTCTCAGAGTGCATCTGAGCTGTTCTGAACAGCCTTCAAGTGTTTCCGAGTGTCTCTGGTGCCCCCCAATTCTGGCCACATGCGGTACTGCATACACTTTCAGTCACTGTGGAATGAACTATCTGAGTTTACATTGATTCCTATGGGGAAACTCTCTTTGATAGACGAGTGCTTTGTAATACAAGCATTCTTCTGGAACTAATTATGCTCGTAATCCAAGGCTCCACTGTACTATGATTAAGCCCTTTTTTAATATGAAATGCATTAGAGATTTCTGTCTTCCTTGGTGTACTTTTTTTGGGGGGGGGATTTAAACAAAAAGGGGTATTTTTTAAGTTTGCTGAAAGTTCAGTCATCTAGAATGTAACCCTATATCTCGGCAACAAGCTGGACTTGTGGTAGAACAGACATGGGTGGACCAACACTATTGCATGTGCATGTGCAAAAAATATTTCTGTGTGTGCCCTGGATTCAATGAAAACTTGGGGTTCATTTACTAAAGGCAAATAAGGCTATTTTTATTTGCAAGTGAAGTTAAACTTTGTAGGGGAATTTCCACCAGAGCTTAGTAAACGAGGTGAAGCTCTGCTGATTTTCATCATCCATTCATGTGCACGCAAACATACTGTTCTTTTTTATTTTCCCTGAACATGAGTGGCCAATCTTTTTAAAGTGAAACGTTGCTATATTCACTACACTCCTGGCAGATTTTCCTGGCAAAGTGCAACTTCCCTTGCAAAGTGGACAGCTTATTTGCCTTTAGTAAATTAACCCCACTGTGTCACATTTCCTCTGCTTAACCACTTGCTTACCAGGCCTTTTCTGGAACTTTTTGTTTACAAGTTGAAATTAGTATTTTTTGCTAGACAATTACCTAGAACCCCCAAACATTATATATTATTTATATATATATTATTATATTATTATATATTATTATCTTTTAGAAGAGACCCTAGAGAATAAAATAGTGATTATTGCAATATTTTATGTCACAGTGTATTTGGATTTTTTTTTTTTTAAATAAAAAAACAAAAACAAAACCCTAAGAGTCGGTTCACACTGGGGCGACTTGGGATCCGACTTGAGGTCCGTCCCAAGTCGCGCTGTAGAGAAAAACAATGTTAGTGAATGGAAGCGGTGTTAATACACACTACTCATGTCGCTCCGACTTCAGAAAAGGTTCCTGTACGACTTCAATCAGACTTGTCGCCTCAAGTCTGATCACTAGCTATTTTCCAGATAAGATAACATACATTCCTCACAGGCAAACCTCTCCCTCCCCCTCCCTCTCCCAGAGCTGATTGTTGTTTTATTGGCCACTGGAATGTCTCCTGTCCTGGAAGTCGTGTTGTAAATCGCCCCAGATCGCCCTGTGGTTCATGCTCAAGTCGTGTCTGAGTCGTCTCTGAAAGTCGCTCTGGAAGTCGTGTCGCCCCAGTGTGAACCGACTCTAAAGTTAGCCCAATGTTTATGCATAATTTGAAATATGTTACATAGAGTAAATAGATACCAAACATGTCATGCTTTAGCCACAAAACTATGGCACTTAGGCTATGCTTTGGACATTTTTACAGGTTACCTGTTTAGAGTTACAGAGGAGGTCTATCACTAGAATTATTATTATTATCAGCCCTTTCAATCAAGATGAAGTTGTTGGAGAAGTGCGCACACACCTACATAGGGCCTAATTTGTAATATATGTATGTATGATTTTGCCTCAATGCCGTGCAGATGAGCAAAATCCAAGTTAATAATATTTATTCTTTAGCAGCAATGTGCACAAACATTTGCAATCAGGCTACAGCAAAATTGCAAAAAAAAACAAAAAAACAACAAAGTGAGCAGAATAGTTGCACATTGGCAGTTGTTGAGTTCAAGCCTACAGTTCGGTCTTCCTGATCCAACTGTGATCCAGGAGTAAAGTATAAGCTGGACACTTCGGAGATCCCCAGGTGTTGCAGCTTCTTAAGGCAGTACTGAAGCAAACAACAAAAAAACATGCAGACTTGTTCCAATTATAGAAAATATGTTCCTTAGAAGGGACAATCCATAATTCACATGTAATGTGGAACAGCAACCCTGTCAGCAGCCTACAGAGAATGGAGATAGTACATTAAGACATCCCATTGTTACCAGTAGTAAAAGGTAAATATCTAGAGCACTCCTCCTGTGGCTGTCCAAGGGACTCTTCTAGATGTACCAGATTGTGATATCCTATTACCTTGGAGGCTCCACAGACCAGTAATGCAGACTTCCAAATCACATGCAGTAACCTAGGCAAAGCATTTTAAGGGTTTAAGAAAGGAGGGTATGCCCTTGACCTGAGATGACTGATTACCTTTTTATTTTTTTAAATTTCCATCTCAATGGTGCCCATGTTTTAGATGATGATTTCTTGGTTGTTGCTAAGGTTACTACAATCCTTGGCTTTCTTATCACAAAAAATAAGACCATAAAATGTGGATATAAATGAGACTGGCAAGCTTAGACCAGTTAGCTAACCTCATGTGTGGTTATTTGTGAGCATCAGAAAGGATTTGAAGATACATAATGGAGCCTCCTTAATTATCCATAATTATATATAATTATAAGTATGTAATAAAAAAAATTATCCTGTGGATTTCACAGCACATGGAATTCATGTTTGGTACAGAGGCAGGCTGCAGGGTGTTAGTATCTGGAATAGAAGGACCTCGCTTGAGCCAAACTGCTGGTCTCAGCCATATACAACAGCAGTCAGTGGGACTGATTTACTAAAAGAGGTAGACACTGTTCACTAAGCAAAGAAAATGTAAGTTTAGTAAATAAGGAAAAAGGTGTGTACACTGGGGTTGATTTTCTAAAGGCAAATAGGCTGTTGTTTGTGAGGAAAGTTGCACTTTGCCCTAGAACTTAGTAAATGAGGCAAAGTTTTGCGTTGCAAAAAATACCCAATTGCATGCAAGGATTGGATGATGGAAATTAGTAGAGCTTTCTCACATTTGCTAAGCTCTGTGAAAAATTCCCTTGCAAAGTGCAACTTCCCCTGCAAAGTAAACAGCCTACTTGCCAATCATGTGCAAGGAAAATTTATTGTATATATATTTTTTTACATAAATGTTTTTGCCACAAAAGTGGAGCTATACTTTAAAGCGGTAGTAAACTCTGTCATTGATACCACATTTAATCATTATATCAAGAAAATCACCTGTTTGCAATTAAAAGCCAATAATAGTATGCTTCAAAATCGTTCTTACTTTTACAAATAAAGAGATTGTGAAATGCTCCTGCTTGTTGCTAGCCGCTCCCATCACAACTGAGGTCTTCCACGTTTGTGCAGTACCTTATTTCCGCCCTCAGTATGTTTCCTTGGCGATATTCCCGCGCATGTGCATTTATCCAAGCCTTGATTGCCTTCAGCTCCACTCTCCCACAACCCCTGTGATGTAGCGAAGTCTAGGATCAGCTTCTCAATGAGAAAGTCTCGCGGGATCTCGGGGCTGATGACAACAGTAGGAAATGACGCAGCCCCGGCATAGACCCAGCATTTTTCTGGCAGCATGAGCTTGCCGGAAAATTAGGGCTAACGTTGCATGCGCGGGTGACGTCATTTAATAGAAAAACAAAGATTACTCGGAAAGTAAGCCGGTAAGAGTAGAATAAAAAAGCACAATACATAACATATCCTGCTGTTATTAATTTAGAGAAAAGTGATCAGAATGGCTATACAAGTGCTTTAATGCCAGGCTTTCCTATTTTTTTCTGAAGATTGATTTTAATGCTGCACCCTGTATAAACTGTTTATAAATATTTAGTTTAATCATTAATAAATATTTAGTACAAGTAATTTTAATGACATTAAAGATCAAAAAACAAAACGCCCCCAAAAATGAAATTTTTGGCTATAATCATGCAGTTTTGCTCGAGGTGAGTTCTTCCATAATGGTGTAACACATTTTACTGCTGTTCATGTTTGCTGTTGCATTATGTACTGATTATAATACATGTCTTGTATATATGACTGTACATATTACCTCATTACATAGTTTATATATTTTAAAGTAAACATATAAAAACATTCTTGTTCGCAGATTTGTTTTGGATCTATGATCTTGAAAAATGTGTACTTTTTATTTCTTTTACCAATATTGAGTATAGATTTAACTTACTCAGTATCTCCGCCTGGTAATTTGTGTGATAAATTCTGATATATTTTTTCCTAAAACTGAATTCTTGGCAGATATTAAAAAGCACCAACAAATGCAGTTGTGCATTTATTTATTATTAATACATACATTATTACTTACATTTATAAATGCATTTATTATTACATACATTAATACACAGCCCTCAGCTACATCACCAACCTAATTTCCACATATTGCCCAAATTGTCCACCCCGCTCCTCCCAAGACCTCCTGTTCTCTAGCTCCTTAGTCACTTCCTCCCATGCTCACCCCAGGACTTCTTCCATCCTCTGGAACTCCTTACCACAATCTGTCCTGTTGTCTAATACCCAATCTGCCTTTTAGACAATCCCTTAAAACTCATCTATTTGGGGAAGCCTATCCTGCCTCCCCCTAAAAACTGGACTTCGACCATCTCCATCAATCCATCTCCTGCAACTATTCTCCTGGTTTTTCATTTTTGGTCTGCTCCAGGCCACATGTTGATTGCAGTTTGACCTTATGACACGCTGAGGAACTTCCCGGGTGTTAGTCTGCTTCCTGGTCAAACTACTCTGCATGCAAGCCAAAGGCCGTGGCTGAGTTATAGCCGAATGCGCTTTTGGTAAGCAGTCATTTGATTACGGTGGTGGGCACTCTATTTGTGTTAATCACTGCGGTGTCACTCAACAGAATCTGTTCAATTTATGGACCACTGTACAGCTGATGGATTTTTTTGAGTCGCTATTTAATTAGCTGCTTAACACTGGTGTATGTTTGGGACATTATATATCTGTTCATACATCCTATTTTGTATGTCATCCTAGGGACTGATCTGGACTTTATATTAATAATACTATTGATGCAGTTTACTATTTTGTTTCCTGCAACTATTGCCTTTTATATCACTTCCCCTCTCCCTTTTAGAATGTAGGGCCTTCCTTATCCGTGTGTATTGAACTGTATTGCAACTGTACTGTCTCTGTTTTATATTGTAAAGTGCTGCACAAACTGTTGGCGCTATATAAATCCTGAATAATAATAATAATGATAATATGTATATTAAGAGCAAGGTGCATAAATTTGTTCCTGTCATCAGTGTACGGCAGCACTTAGACTGGGAGTAGCAAGAGCAGTACTTGGGGCCATTTAGGTGTGCTGAGGAGAGGCCTTGTTCACCTGTTTTTTTCCCTTAATTTTCCAATCAGAGGCAAGGAAAGGAAGGACATGTGTTGCTTAACTGCAGGACAGAAAAGGCAAGTCACAGGCTGGCCTGTGACCGTAGGGTTGTGTACATCTGTGAAGGGCAGCTATTGGTGATCACTACCTTTTCTATCAGACACTGAAAAGGATATCCAGTGGGAGACAGTTCCAAACTGTACTTCATATGTACAAATAATTCTTAACTCAGTGTCTTTTTTTTTTCACATCGGAGCCATACAGAACACATAGACGTTGCTTCCTTATTGCTCTTTTGTAAACAATATCTCCAACAGGATTTTATGATCACATGACTTTGAAACCGGAATATTTTCCCATACATGGGGATTAGTTCACTGGAAGTATCTCTCAGTAAAGAACAACAGCAATTACTCACATACAGTCAGACCCCTGGAGAGAGACATACATATAGAGAGGGAAAGGCATTCCGGGGCCATAGGAGGGATTCTATTAACATTCATGCAGCTGACGCTCTTTGGGAGGCAGGTGGACGTGATGCTGAAGAGCAGATTTGAAAGTGTGGATACAGCAGAACATGACCTGGCCACACTTAATGGTAAGGAACAATGTTTATCAATTTACTGTCATAATCACCATTCATGCATCTTTTAGTTGTATCACATCATAATATGTCAATACAGTGTATGGTTATCACTTTCAGCCACAAATCATAGTCAATGCTTAATTTGTGTTTATATCCCACAATAAAATACCAATATATAAATATAATATAGTCATTGTAGTTGGTGTAGTTATTTTTATTGTAACCCTTTCAGTTTTGCACTTTTTTTTGCATATGCATTGTTTTTCATATATTTCATTTACAATTTTGCTTGTTATCATTAATGATAAAAAATTAATATTTGTCCTTTGTTTGCTTTATCTGCAGAAAAGAAAAAAGAATTGAATGAATCCACTAGGCATCGAAATGAATCAAGCTCTTCTGTCACCGAAACAGTAAAGATTCCCTTGACCTCTGAACAAGTTGACATGTCCATGAGGCAACGGGATGAATCCAAGGCCCACCAAAATAAAAAAGGTCCGCAGGAGCCCATTTATAAAGTCCATGAGTTATTCCGGGCCCACGAAAGGCAAATCATGCAAAACCAAAAGCAACAGTGCCATGTTTTAAGACAGGGACTGCAGAGGATAGAAAAAAAGATGGACTCAGTAACTGGTGCACTGACCAAAGTCCACAAAAGCATCCTGACTCTCTCCCAAGGCATGCTTACATTGGCCAGACAAACTGCTGTTATGAACGCTGAATTGGTGAAAACAAATTATCAAATAGCTTCCACGTTCCAGCGTCTTATCCAACTCAAAGAACTTGAACTGTCCAAAAACACATCTTCTCAGTCCTCCACTCCAACACAGCCAAGCAATTCCAATAGTTCCTCTCTGCCACGAAGGTCTCGAACTAGAGGAGGAAGACGTCTTATGACTTAGACCAGTTGTCAGAAAAGTAACTCACTATTCACCAGCCATAGGGGATGTCCACTACTATTATTATACTGTATTCTAAAATCTCTTTTCACTTGTGAGTTTGACAGCACCATAAAAAAAAAACTTTTAACAACTACTTTTCTAGTAACTTATTATAGAGTCTATTAAAACTGTAATTTTTTTTTAATATTACAGTATACAAATATTGTTAAATAAAAATAAATATCTATAGAAAACATAACATTTTAAAGTTTTAGCTAATGTTCCTAAGTAAAAATGTCTTTGTAAGATAGACCTGTATTATTAAGCCGTGTTCTTATTAGCTTGAAACTGGGCTACTAGTACATGAGCTTTTTTAGGCTAAGTGAATGTATCTAAAGTTCTTGACTAATTAAAGATGTTTAATTTTATTTTTTTACAATAACCATAATACACTGAGAAAATAGTAATGTACTAAATACACAAACTAGCGAATTCATTTTATAAAAGATTTAAATCTAAGTAGAACTGGGTTTGGAAAAGTCAGGATTTTATAAAGAATTTGTGAGTCAATATTTCACCCAAAATTCGCAGATCCAGTATAGTTATTGCTAGCAAAATATTCTCTCCATAACAGGTACAACGTGGTAAAATGCCTCTTGTGCCAGAATTCTGGAAATTGCAAACTTTATTTGTTCTCTTAGGACGTCCACTTACAAAAAGTTTTGCACATTTTTATACATTTTACCGAGAGTGCTTTAGAACAGCACACCCCAAAGACAATAAAGTGCTATTTAATCAACCAAAAAACTTTTATGTGAAAACATAAATTCATGCCTATACACATGTATTTACATGGAAGAGACAGGTGAAGAATACACTATCCAAAATGAGCTCAGCTTCAGATCAACATCTTGGATTTTTATTTTTATTTTTAACACATAGGGGTTGATTTACTAAAACTAGAGAGTGCAAAATATGGTGCAGCTCTGCGTAGAAAGCAAGCAGTTTCAACTTTTTTTTGTCAAAGCTTAATTGAACAAGTTGAAGTTAGAAGCTGATTGGCTACTATGATATCACCAGATTTTTCACATTTTCAGTTTTAGTAAATCAACCCCATTGTCTTACAGTTAAGGGTTTTACAGAGCATATAAACTTATTTAAAGATAATTGATATTTTATTGTTACTGTTGCTTATGAACTTAAGATGATATATGCTTCAACCTTTTTGTAGTTTTCATTGTACAGTTGGTTCTCTTTTTTTCACATATATTTAAGAAGATGCAAAAATACGCAAGCGAAAAACTTTGTAACTGAAAACTAAAAATAAATATAATATCTATATTTCATACTGGACACAAATATTCTATTTTTTTCAAATGTTCTACATCTGAAATGTGTAGTGTGGTTAATGTTTATGCATCTGTGTGACCTGATTAATTCAGGATGGTACTTTTATATTCTAGTATTTATAACTAATATTTCATATTACCATATCTCCATGTGTAATTAAAGGACTGCTTAATAGGTCTTTAAAATGGTCAAACATTAATAAGCAACCACCCTAAAGTGTAGGTCTACTCAAAACTGCAAAACTGGATGCTAGGAAAAAATCAGAAAGCAAAACAGCTGGAAATACAGATTTACATTTTTTTTTTAGGAGGAGAAGGCTAGAATGACTTTTGAATCGTTTTATGTTGAAAATGCTGGTGATATAGTAATGTGGATTAAGGAAGTTGTTACGATTCAAAGAGAGTATAGGCTAGGTGATTTAGTACCTACTGAGATTCCAGATTAGTTTAAAGAAACGATGGAGTTTCAAATAAAGCTTAATTGAGAAAACATGAATGGAGAGTCCAGTTAGTTGGGTAAGGAAGAGATTCCGCTTGGGAGACAGAAAAGAACAACTTTAGAGAGGTCAAAAATAAAGGCCAGGTAGAGAGCATATAAAGAAAAGGGGGAGCAAGGGAAATGTGGATAAATTAGAGTATACTCAGAAAAATTGCATTTTTTATATGTAATTAGATAAATGAAGAGCTCATATAATAGAAAACAGTGATGTTATCTCATTTAAATATGTTGTTTTTTAAATGCTATACGATACTCCAGATTTGGGCTCCTAATTCATGCAATGCTACTGAACATGTATTTTCTGTCTCATTTTTAAATGACAATGTATGTCCCACTCTAAGAAAGCAGCATATATATGGAATTACCAGTAAATTGAGTACAACATGCAAAATTAGCACACAGCCGAAAATAACAAACTGTTTGTGATTTTCTGCTTAATTGTTACATCTTATGCATTCAATAAAGTGTTTTACATAACTATAGATGTAGTTTTCATCTTTATTTACATATTTCTAAATGTATATATGTGATTATTGTATTTAAAATTGGAGTAACTAAGTAATATGGCATTTACAAAAAAAACTCATACAGTATAACAAATTCCCCCATTTGTTTGTGTTATAAATACACTATTACATATGGTTTACATATGTTATGTTTTTTTATTTAGTTTTTATTGATGCATTGCAATTTTTCTTTCGGTTTTTACAATTTAGCAAACATGAGGACATTTTGGGTTTTCTTTTCCTTTTCCTTATTACTCTTATAATTCAATTTTCTATTTATTATCCTACTATTATACTGTGCTGTTTTTTTTTTTTTACTATGTATTTATAAAATTGGCCAAATTAAATATCTTTCATTTCTCTTACACCCATGCTCACATGTATTAAATTAAAATATGACAACTTTATGTCTGCCTATTTTAAAACTTGATTGTGCATATAGTTTTGAAGGTAGTGTGGAGGTTGTTTAAATAAACATTTTTCTAAAGCACAGTGCAGTTCAGATATAGTTTTACTTAATAGTCTTTCAAGCATTTTTTAAGTACTTTAAATAAATGATATAATATATAAAGAACTCGCCATATCTGCTGATCTGCCATTTATGTAAATAGCTCCTAAATGATAATGTATTAGGTGTTTTAGAATTTGATTTTGCCAGTAATATTTTTAAACCTTGATGTTTATGTTTTACCATACTAGAATAATACATTTACTAGATAAAAAAGGTAGTATCTGATCTTAAGAAATCATAATAATTTAAGAAACACAATTTACAAAAACAGTGATGATAAGTCTTGTTTCATATTTTTTTATTGTACATGTTTTTAATGTTGATATCAAATATTTCCTGTGCAGGAATATAACTATGAATAACTAGTTCATAATTATATAGATAAAAAAAAAGAAGAAGAGTTATGTAGGAAATGCTTATAAATGAAAATCATATTTTTGAATTTCCTTCTCTCAATATATATATATATATATATATATATATATATATATATATATATATATATATATATATATATATATATATATATATATATATATATACTGTAGATAGATATTCATAAAGATTATACATCAGTCTATCACTGAAATTATGTAAAATTCATAGTTTATATAAAGCATAAACAAACATTGCTTTCATAAGGGGATACTGTACCTGCTAGACTAAACAAAGTTGCTAAGCACGTCTTACTATCCTTGTCCTCCCAGCTGCTTAGTCTAGTGTCCTCTTAGTATGGCTGGAATTTTAGCCCATGTGAAACCTCTTCCAAATCAGAAGCAACTGCTGAGTGCCAAACTCAGTTGGATGTGAGACAGCTGGAGAAATGGAATACGCTCTCGACATATATCTTACCTACAAGCCATGTCCTATTGTGATTAGGAAAACTTGTTTGTCCATTCTGTAGGGATAAAGAAATGTCCAAAATAAAAATAGTAGCATTAGCCATAAATCTGTAAGACTAGACGACAATCATATGCTTTTTAATGGATAGGAAAAGGAGATTGGCAATGGATTTGTTTACCGTTAGTGAACAAGTATTTCTACTGCAGAATATTTATTATTTTACCTTAAAAATTAAAGCTACAGTATATGCTAAGACTATAGCTTTCATGTTATCTAATCAGCCTTATTATATTTGGTAAATAAATCCGCTGTTTCAAGTGGTGATGTCACACTTTTAAGCTTGTAGTCTTAGTTGAAGATTATCATTCGCACATGGGAAATATCAGTATCCTTTGTCTCATGAGATAAAATACAGAATTTGGGCAACTCAGTGGAGACAGGGATGACTTCCTCAAGTTTCAAGATACAACATATTTGAAGGTAAAAGCACCAATCAGTAAGACACGTTTTACACTGAGCTGTGGCCGTAATAGCGCTAAAGCACCGTTAGTTTTAGCCGCACTTTAGTGCTGTTTAAGCGGCACTTTTCGGCTTCTAGTGAGGTGCTTTTAACCCCAAAGAAGGGGTTACAAACTCCAGTGTTGCAGTGCTTTGAAAGTGCTTTTCAGGTGCTTTGGAAGCGCTACCCATTCATTCCAATGGGCAGGGTGTTTTGAGAGCACTAAATACAGCGCTCCCAAACCGTCCCAAAATTGCTGCTTGCAGAACTTTTCTAAACGTCCTGCAGCGCTCCAGTATGAAAAGTCACTTGAATTAACAGGAGGCAGTTTTGAGGCGCTTAGCAGAGGCTATTACCAGCGCTAAAGCACCTGAAAACATGCCCCAGTGTGAAAGGGGTCTTATATTACAATTTTACATTCTCTATTAAAAGTTCAAAGAAATAGTCATATAATCTCAGAGGGTCAAAAACAGAGGATCAAACACAAATGAATAGATAACATCATCAATTAAATCTCACAGCTGGGAGAGTCAGACAAATCTAGAATGTTTATTACACACACACAGCAGCTCCCTAGTTTTGTGGTTTCAAGAACTACTGTATTTATCGGCGTATAAGACGCACCTTTTCCCCCTGAAAATCAGGTGCAAATAATGTGTTGTACGCCGATATTTGCATTAGACTGCCTTGGCGTTAGAGGAGGGACGAGCACCACCAGATTACACAGAGCAGAGATCTCCCATTTACTTGGCAGCCTCTGTAATATGAAGTCCCATCTTCTGGACCAGCTTCTATGATAAACTTCACATGTCCCGGCATTGGACCAGTGTTCTCTCTGTCATAGGAGCTGGTTCAGGAGGCAGGACATCGTATTACAGAGGCCGCTGAGTAAATGGGAGATCCACACTCTGTGTAATCTGACGTGAGGCTGCAGATGGGCACTGATCAGGCTGCAATGGTGAGGTTGCAGATGGTCACTGATCAGGCTGCAATGTTTAGGATGCAGATGGTCACTGATCAGGCTGCAAAGGTGAGGCTGCAGATGGTCACTGATCAGGCTGCAATGTTTAGGATGCAGATGGTCACTGATCAGTCTGCAATGTTTAGGATGCAGATGGCCACTGATCAGGCTGCAATGTTTAGGATGCAGATGGTCACTGATCAGTCTGCAATGTTTAGGATGCAGATGGCCACTGATCAGGCTGCAATGTTGAGGCTGCAGATGGTCACTGATCAGGCTTCATTGAAAGACACTGACCCTTATTTTGCTTTGAAGTTCTTTATTTAAAATGTAAGTGTTTATCCCTGAAATTTCCCTCTTAAAATTTGGGTGTGTGTACTATGCTTGTGTGTGTTATACACTGATAAATATGGTATTTTCTCCCAGTTCACTTGTGGTCTTAATTGGTAACTCTATGGTGCAGTCTTCAAGTTAAGCCGCGTACACACGGCAGAGAAACTCGACGGGCAGAACACATCGTTCCGCCCGTCGAGGTTCTCTGGCGGCCGTCGAAATCGGCGACCCGCCCGTCGGGAATGGCAACAAGCCATTCATCCAGGCGGGCCGTCGAGCAAATAGAGAGCCTGCTCTCTATTCGCTCAATGGGATTCCCGACGGGCAGGGCGAGCCAGCAGCGTACACACGGCCGAGGTTCTCGCTGGAATGCAGAGAACCTCGGTCGTGTGTACGCCGCCTAACATATAATGGTTCTCAATGTTTCACTAACAACAACAACAAACTGAGGCCTACAGGGAAGAAAAAATATATTGTTTTGTTTCTGCATCATTATAATGATGTCTCTAGTATTATTATTCATTTATTTTGGTAACTTCTTCAAAGTAAACTTGTCAAGACAGAATTTAGGAGATTTCCCACACTGTACGCCAAAAAAAAATTGACTTTTTGCTCTTTAGCTGATGTAGAGGTCCCCACATTTTCATTAACCAGAAGCAAATGTGCCAATAAAGAAAATCAAGAGAGTTGGAAATCCTTATCTACATATATGGCATAGGTCAGTGATGTTATAGGTCAGTGATGGAAAGCATCAAAATCAGGGGGTCAGCATGGCATTTAGGCAACTGACATTTTCAAAAAGAGAAGTAAGCAGCGGATTATGTCATGCTTGCTGTTGACAGATTTTCTTTAAAGGGAAGGTATAGATGATTAAAGTAGTTGTTCTACTTGAAAAATATATAAAACTAGCCTTTGTTTCAGAAACATTTGTTATAAAAATATTGCCACCAAAGCCAACTGCCAATACTAAAATGCAAGATCCACTTATTACAAAGTGCTCCTGCGCCATCCCAAATCTGTATATTGATGCCGTACAATCAATAGACTTTAAAAAAAAGTTAGAATAGAATTTGCTGCCCTTACCATGCTGGAGAGGGTGACATCACGATTCTTGGGAAGATCCTGGGAACATTGATCATCTCAAATCTCATGAGAAGACACTCCAGGACAGTGCAGGAGCATCTTCTTGTGAGATTTGGAATCCTTAGCATCCCAAGGATTTCCCTTGAAGAATGATGACATCATACTGTATTTACCTAGGCACTATGGGCAGAAGCTGGGGTAGAGTAGTAAACTATTTTTTTTGCACATGTATTTTGTTTTATACAACATTAATAATTTGCGGAAGAGGCATGATGTAATAAGCTGACCTTGTCTATTAGAGCAAGGTGTGCTTTAAGGCAGCGGTATGGCGTTTCTTACACTCCCAGGCAAATATCAGTATCTTTATGAGTATCTTTATGTCTCTTGGGTAGGAAAGCATCTCTAGTGTTACTGTGAAATGTGCTACTGCCTCTCCCCTGCCAGTGTAACTTCCCCACTGTGTGTTCTTTGATCTCAAGCAATACAATTGACATTATTTATGTATAGGAAGCTGAACCTAGGGCTACATTTCTTCACTGTTACTAGAGATAACAAAGTGGCTTGATTTTTTATTACACATTAGAAAGGAAACTTTGCAATTAAATATTTTAGTAAGAAAAAAAAGCAACACCAAAAATGTATTTCATACATACCATAGTGGGCTGGCCACATAGATCCTGACATCAGGTAGAAAACAGTTCTCAATCTGGTGTTCTGGCACACAATGCAATCACAAGTGCCAAATAAACACGGCTGATTACTCTGGATGTGTTTACGCTTTACTGTGTTATGTCACAACAGAGCAGAGTGCATTGACATATATACCAACACTGTATCCATTCCTATTATGTGTGTATTAATACATGATATCCCTAATTGGATGTGACAGGGCATGTTCTACCTTTCTAATGATAAGACACAGCTTTAATAAGGTCCAGGCACTTGTGAGAAGTGTGTAATAATTATTTTCTGAAGGCAAAACTTTTTTTTTTTTTTTATTTGTTGGAAGGAATTATTATTTAAAAAATATTATTCACCCTGATATATCCTGACTATTGTATTCAAAGCTGGAGGCTGTATAAAGGCTAATGCACACGGGATTTACAAAACATCACTTCTACAGGTATTCAGTGCCTGTAAACACAAGTCCACGTTAGCCTATGTGGCCCTGCACACTAAGAACTCTTTCACACAGACGTGTATGTGTATGGTCTCCGCTTTGCTCAGTGGGGATCGCTCAGTTGATCCCCGCTGAGCAGACAGATGAAAGGTTGGTCTCTGTACACTCCCCAGGGACCAACCTGTCAGAGCGCTGCTCTACTTTATGGGGGATCGGATGAAGACGGATCGTAGAGATCGGAGCGGATCTGATGTCAGCGGACACGTCATCGCTGACATCGGTCGCTCCATAGACCTGTATGGAGCATCTGTTCAGGTCCGCCTAAAATACTGACACGTGTGAAAGGGGCCTTAGACTCCTTTCACACATACAAACCGTTCATTTAATCAGTTCAGTCATGTCAAAATGAATGAAGTATTCATCAGTGATCATCAGTTTTTCATCTGTTTTTAATCAGTGATCATCAGTTTTTCATTAATTTTTCATTAATTTTTAATCAGTGATCATCAGTTTGTCATCATTTTCTTTTACATCCACTACCAATGCAAAAACGGATGAAAAATTTACAATTTTTTCGGGCCCTTTCACATATACGGACAGTATGGATGAAATACAGACATAGATGTATCCATATGGGAAAGCGGATGTCAGCGGATGATGTCACCCGATGTCATCGGTCCGCGCTGTGGACGGATTCTGCAGATGCTATTTTTCCATCCGTCTGCAGAGTGGATCGGGTGAACACGGACAGACGGTCCGTGTTCATCCGATCCCCATATGGGAGAGCAGAGATCTGACAATGACAGTGTGCAGGGACCGCCCTGTCATCTGCCGGGGATCAGCGGGGATTGCAGATAAGAACGGTACGGATCCTCAGATTAGGACGGTGCCATTGCCGACAATTGCCAGCAAATGCCGCGGATTTGAGATGCGATTTGACATCTCAAATCGCATCTCAAATCATACCAGTGTAAACCAGGCCTAAACCCTAGTACACACGATGAGATTATCTGACAAATGTCTGTTCGTTTTTTTTTTGCATGCTGGTCTCCATACCGAAGACAAAGAGGTTACTAAAGTATGAAAAATATCCTATGGCAGAATAACAATTCAGAAGAAATGTAATGTATTGTACAGTGGAACCTCAGATTACGAGCATAATCTGTTCCAGGAGACTGTTCGTAATCCAAAGTACTCACATATCAAAGCGAGTTTCCCCATTGAAGTCAATGGAAACGAAAATAATTATTTCTGCATGGACTTCAGTGGCATACAATACCGCATATGGCCAGAGGTGGGAGCCTCGGAAACACACGGAAAGGCACGAGGAGAGCTCAGCTGACCCCAGAAAACCTTGGAAAGGCTTGGGAACTAAGTATTTCCGCGTCTTTCTGAGCATTTCCGAATGGCTCAGAATGGCACCGATTGGGTCCAAACTGCGCCGTTCAGCACCGCTAGGCTCCGGCGCCCCCCCCCCCCACCTCAGGCCAAAAGTGGTACTGCATACCACTGTGGTTTGAATGCTGCTTGTTTTGATTTCTTTAAATGCAGTGCTCGTATTGCGAAACGCTTGTTAACCACTTAAGGACCGCCTACTGCACATTTACGTCGGCAGAATGGCACGGCTGGGCACATCAACGTATATCCGAAGCTCCAGGACCGGGACCGCGGGATTCGCGGACCCGATCGCCGCTGCAGTGCGGCGATCCGTCCCTGGAGCGGAAGAACGGGGAGAGCCGTGTGTACACACGGCTTCCCCGTGCTTCTCTGTGGCCGGAGCATCGATCGCGTCATCCCTGTAATAGGGGGACGCGATCGATGACGTCACACCTACAGCCACACCCCCCTTCAGTTGTAAACACACACATTAGGGCACACATTCCCTACAGCGCCACCTGTGGTTAACTCCCAAACTGCAACTGTCATTTCCACAGTAAACAATGCAATTTAAATGCATTTTTTGCTGTGAAAATGACAATTGTCCCAAAAATGTGTCAAAATTGTCCGAAGTGTCCGCCATATTGTCGCAGTCACGAAAAAAATCGCTGATCGCCGCTATTAGTAGTAAAAACAAAAATAATTAATAAAAATGCAATAAAACTATCCCTTATTTTGTAAACGCTATAAATTTTGCGAAAACCAACCGATAAACGCTTATTGCGATTTTTTTTACCAAAAATATGTAGAAGAATACGTATCGGCCTAAACTGAGGAAAAAAAATGTTTTTTTATATATTTTTGGGGGATATTTATTATAGCAAAAAGTAAAAAATATTGCATTTTTTTTTAAATTGTCGCTCTATTTTTGTTTATAGCGCAAAAAATAAAAACCGCAGAGGTGATCAAATACCACCAAAAGAAAGCTCTATTTGTGGGAAAAAAAGGACGCAAATTTTGTTTGGGAGCCACGTCGCACGACCGCGCAATTGTCTGTTAAAGCGACGCAGTGCCGAATCGCAAAAACCCCTTGGGTCATTTGCCAGCGTATTGGTCCGGGTCTTAAGTGGTTAACCGCGTTACTGGCAATCCAAGGTTCCACTGTATTGTATTTGTATTGTATTTTCGAAAGAAAACTGTGCTGATTAAACAAAAATTGTACGATCTATTATCGTGCGGAAAAAGTTTTTGCTTTTGTTCCTTCCGATAATTTTGGACAAAAGCTGTGTACTAAGAATCATATTATCGTATGATCGCTTCCAAAGCAGTATTTTTTGTGTGTACTTTAGAATCTAATACACAAAGGCTTTTAGACACTAGTTTTGTGTAAAGGGAAACCAGTGACTTTTTGGGTAAATTATATTTTAGTTTACAGTTATTATTACAAATAATATTTGATGCATGACAAAGGGTTCCCAGAGCAGCATAGCTAATCAGCTTGCTTTTCAGAGTCCTTTGTCTGATTGAAATTGCAGATGCACTTGGCTTTTTTTAGCACATACAAAAAGTAATCATGCTTATGATGTGAAAAGGAGACTACAGCGCCACTTTCTGGCTAAGCAGAAGATGACAACATATTTACTGGATATTAATATATTTTAGTCTTGAACATAAGCAATAGAAATAAATCTAATGTACAAACCATTATACATTTTCAAGTTTTTTATTTGTTTATAAAGTCTACATTAAAAAGTTAGACAAGTGAAAGCAGTGCCCCTGTTCTAAAGGATTCCATCTCTAATGACTTATAAGTCTGTTTTTTACGGAAATGTTTAGTATTAAATAATGGTATTTTCCAGGCCTCTCCTCTCTCCGCAGACATGTTTGGCAGTCATGCAATCATGTCATCTTAAAGGAGAGACAAGATGTTACAGTGTGGACTTGTTAGAGGCCAATTTATCTCATCAGTGTTGGCGCAGAGATAGCTGCCAAGCCATTGGCTACATCGTTAGTCCTGATCAAGGGGGCTTTGTCCTGGAAACACAAACAGCTGGAAATATTTGCAGAATAATTCAGCAGCTTTTTAACAGTTTTCGAACAACCACATTTATGTCGGCATAGCGGCCTTTTGTAGGGTTAAACATATCAGTCTTTAGACAAAATTGTTCTGGAGTGCTGTTTTATTAACTACATCTGCATACACAATAAGCTCTTTATTTCTTCCTCTCCATCTGCAGTGGTGGTTGAGACATCCAAGTTGAGAAGGATGTTACTCTCCTCTTGTTTGTTCTCCATATAAAAGCTCTGGAATGTAATATCAGGCTAAATGAGAACACTGCTGCAGCCACGGCCCACTGGTCCTCACCCCATCCCGTTTTGGTTTGAGCAGAGGGGACCCTTTGCTTGATAAACAGCTTATTTGGAAATTCTAGACGTTCTTACTCACTACATTCCTCCCTTCTTTCATTTCCAGTTCCTTATTTAAGGTATTCAGTCTTACCTATTCAAAATGCCTTGTAGTATGTGGTGTTTTTAGTTCATAGTTTTTAGTTTGTTTATGATGTTTTAGACCAGAGATAAAAAAAAAAACAACAATACACTAAAGCAGGGATCTCCAAACTTTCAAAGTTTACAAAGGCCCAGTGTACTGTTATTCAGACTTTAGAAGACAGAAGTGTGGCCATTAAAGGGGTTGTAAAGGTCAATTTAGTTTTTTGCCTAAATAGCTTCCTTTCCCTTAGTGCAGTCCTCCTTCACTTACCTCATCCTTCGTGCTCGCCCCTCCCTTACAGACAGCTCCTTTCTCTATCTGCAAAGTAGAGAGCGTCCTGACTCTCCTGCTTGCCCCCTCCCCCCTCAAGGGAGGGGGCGAGCCACTCCACCTTTACAACCCCTTTAAGAGTAGAAATTGTCCTGGCTTCAGTGGGAGTAAACGATGCATATTTGTAAGGTGCGCCATCAGTACCACTGGGAGGAATAGTGTCCCAATGTTTATGTCAGTGGCAGGAATAGTGTCCTGTGATTGGTGTCAGTTTGGAAAATAGTGTCCCATTGTTGGTGTCAATGAGAGGAATAGTGTCTTGTATCAGTGGGAGGAAAAGTGTCCCAAGGGACAGATAAAGGCAAGTAAAGAGCCACATTCAGCCCCCAGGCCACAGTTTGTAGACAACGGCAGAAGGAGGAACTGTGGCCATTGGGGGTAGAAATTGTCCTGGCTTCAGTGGGAGTAAACAACGCATATTTGTAAGGTGGGGACAGAGGTAAGGTGCCCCATCAGTATCAATGGGAGGAATAGTGCCCCATTGTTGGTGTTAGTGGGAGGAATAGTGTCTTATCATTTGTGTCAGTTTGGAAAATAGTGTCCAATTGTTGGTGTCAATGGGGGGAATAGTGGCTTGTATCGGTTGGAGGTAAAGTGCCCAAAGGATGGATAAAGGCAAGAAAAGGCCATATTCAACCCACAGGCCACAGTTTGGAGACCACCACACTAAAGGAATAGAATTATATTAAAATTGAAATTTTGGATTCCTTGTTGTTTGGTATATTTATCTAATCAACTTGTAGACCTGTTGGCAACTTGCCTTAGTTATTATGGCTAAAGAATAACTTTGTTTTAGTTAATATGGCTAGCGACCAAAAATTAGATCTCTTTGCCTGTGCGGCATTTGAACGTATATGACTTGCTTGATGTCTCTGTATTCATGCTGCTGATCAGGCACCAAAAGTGGTAAAAAAAAAAAAAAAAGGTTAATTTTATTACAGGTTAAAATGAATGTAACATCACAAGAATGTGACCTTGCAGGAGTTGCCAACACCCCGAATCGATGGGCCCCCGAAGAAGGGAAACCCCCGAAACGCGTAGGGCCTTGTAGAGTTTTTTATGTGGATCAGTCTTGATTTAGCAATTTCATATTTTGTCAAGTGTTATATTGTATGATTTATTTTATACGATTAAATAATTATTAAATATATACAATTATTTTTTCTTGTACCACTATATTTACGTTTACTACTGTTGCCTAAAAAGCCCCTCCTTTGGGGGAATTTCTCAATTTTTTATTACAGGTTAAATATTCTTAGATATGGTGTCTGTGTTAGTTTGAATTTTTTTAGGCTTTCTTTCCTTTATTTACACCTGGAGATCTGGCCAGTAAGTCTGTTCTTTTTTTAATGAATGACGATATTACAGTTACAGGGATGAGACAAACCATTTACCACTGACAGGGGAGATTACTAGGGCTGGTGCAACGATTTTTGACACCCTAAGCAAAACCTAATTTTGCCGCCCCATTGGCTCCGCCCCTGAATTCACCTCTTTACCATGGCCATGTATATGGGGGAGGTAGCGGGGGAGTTTTTGCGGCACCTGTCCGTCTATTTTTTTTCAGCCATGGCCCGCTGGCTCGCACCTGCGTCTCTGGACCCACCTTAAGACAAATAGAGGTGGCACCGGCTTGCTTCCTCGTACCAGCCGTGGTCTGCAGGTATATGGACAGGCTAGGGTAGTATATAGACAGGCTAGGGTAGTATATGGACAGGCTAAAGTGGTATATGTACAGGCTAAGATAGTATATAAGCAGGCTAGGGTAGCATATAGGCACAGGAGGTGTGTTATTAGCCAGATCACAGATGAAAACAGAGGGAAAAAAGCCCCAAAAAAAAGAAAATGAATACAGCCACCACATTTAATAATTGTTATGCTGCAGTATATTACATTTTTAGTTTTGGGTTTACTGCTTTAAAATATTCAATATAAGGCCATTCATAGACACTTCACAGCAGTCTGGGGTAAATTTAAGTCAAAGGTATGTACATTTAAAAATAAAAATCAGTGTGCAAATATGCCATTTTTTAAATTAACATATATTACAATATAAAATAATAAAATAGTCTTTCACTAGCTTTAAGATAAACTACATAAACGACATGGTCCGCAGACCAGTTTCAGCAGACATGTTCGATCGTGTGTATGGCCTAGCCCTAGCGGACAGGTTTCCAGCGGACAAAAGTTTTAAAGCATGCTTTAAAACTTGTCAGCTGGAAACCTCTCCGTCGGACATGTCCGCTGGTTAGTATGCCTAACCAGGGGACCAAAATCCCCCGCATGCGTCAAATTGATTTGACGCATTCGTGGAAGCATTTTACTTCCTTGTTTGCGGATGTCGCGGCGTCAACGTCACCAGCACGTCACCGCGCTCTCTCTCCGCGGGGATTTTGGTCTGATCGTGTGTACACACATCAGACCAAAATATCCCAGGAGACATGTCCGATGAAAACGGTCCGCGGACCGTTTTCATCGGACATGTCTCCTCGTGTGTACGCGGCCTTAGAGACTTCAAGGAGGTGTGAATTACTGGGCGTGCCGCAATTCATACTGGGAACTGTAGTTCTTACATGAACAAGCGCCGCAAACCAGGAAGTGAATGAGAGAACAGAAACTAGAACGCCGGAGGTGATATAGATGAAGGAATTTAATAGGTATTTACTCTTTTTTTTAACAGAATCATTACACTATTCTGTCTGTCTACCTTGCAGACATAAATTTTAGGCAAAACATTTTTTTTTCCTTTACAACTTTAATTCCTCCTTCTAGAGTAAGGAAAATATCCCTCTGGTCTCATTTCATTCCACGTGTCGTCTTTGTCAGTTGCAGATAACGTCACATTTAAGCCACCATAGCTCTTCCTAAAGCAGGGGGTGACCTTTTGAGGTTCAGATCACTGAAGTGTTAAGTTAGATTTTTTAATTCCAGCTGTGGTCAAAATAGAGTGGCGTAGAACAGGAAGGTGTTTCATTTTCAGACCAGAATTGTTGAGCGAGAATAAAATTGCAGCAAGTGAACTGACGAACCCGAGAAGGTGGGAGGGGTGGGGGGGGGGGGTGACACAGCACATCACATCTTTCAGGAGAATCACAAACCCTCCTGCAGCCGCTCAGATAAATGATGACTACTGTGGTGGTGACATCTACATTTCAGAGCTTCTGGGAGTTTACGGTGACAGCAAGCAACTACTTAAAAGGTTGTTGTTGAATTCCACTCACAAAGGAGAATAATTTATTTCAGCACCACTGATAAAGCTGAACTGATTTGACCTGAGCGCTGAACTATTAATATTGCCACACAGGAAAACAATAGAATGGAAACTTTACAGGATGGATAAGAAAAGACTTTATTGTACTCTAGATTTGTAGCATGTTGGAATAGAGTAATAAAAAAATAAACACACACATATATATAGAGAGAGAGAGAGATTTATATCTATATATAGATATATATCTATATATAGATATATAGCTATATATATATATAATGGCCTGGATTCACATACATTGGCGCATATATATGCCGCCGTAGCGTATGTGTTTTACGCTACGCCGGCGCAGCGCGGAGAGGGAAGCACGGAATTCACAAAACAAATGCTCCCAACTCTGCGTCGGCGTAGCGTATATTCCTAGGCGTAAGTCAGCGTAAGTGGAAGTGGGCTGGAAGTGGGCGTGATATATTTAAATGAACCGTGACCCCATGCAAATGATGGGCTGAGCGTCAGACAAGTACTTAAAATGTACTGCTCATGTGTCGTACCTTGGACGCATCCCAGTGCGCATCCTCAGAATTACGTTGAAACAACTGCCTAAGATGCGTCGAATCACTGCCTACGACGTGAACGTAACCTACGCACAGCCCTATTCACGTACAATGTAAACAACGTAAAATTAGACAGCGTACGTTCCCTGGTCCATACCTTTGCATGAGTTCCGCCTCCTTAATGGGAAATAACTTTACGCCGGATGTAACCCTTACGCAAATTGCTTAAAACATGCGCCGGGCGCAAGTACGTTCGTGAATCGGCGTTTCTCCCTCATTTGCATATTTTCATGTAAAATCAATGGGAGTTCCAATGCGTCCAGCGTAACTATGCGCCCACTATACGCCGGCGTAGGCAAGTTACGTTGGTCGAAGTCAGTTTTTAGGCGTATCTAAGTTCTCTGGGCAGGGCGCACAGATACGCCGGCGCATATTTACACTTACGCGGCGTATCTTGAGATACGTAGGCGTAAATGCTTTGTGAATCCAGGCCTATATATCTATATCTAAGACAAATTAAAGACTACTACTCCATGAATTGTGGAGTAGAAATGGCTTATATCAGGTATAAAAACTCAAACACCACCCTTTTTCTCTGTATTGTAGACAACAAACTATACATTAACAGCCCATTCACATTTTTGCATGCATTTTTCTCATGTCTTCAGACTCAAGCATTTCTGTTTACACCTGGTCAGAATTTCCGACAACAAATGTTCGATGTGAGCTTTTTGTCGGAAATTCCAAACCACACAAAAATCCTACGCATGCTCGGAATCATTGAACTTTTTCTCGGCTTGTCGTACGTGTTGTACGTAATTGCGTTCTTGACGTTCAGAATTTCAGACAACATTTGTGTGACCGTGTGTATGCAACACAAGTTTGAGCCTACATTCCGTCGGAAAAAAGTCCACGGTTTTGTTGTCGGAATTTTCGATCGTGTGTACGCCGCGGCATTAGCAGATGGAAAACTAGTTACTAGAAGGAGGAGAGGCAAGGAATTGTGTCAAAAATATAAGTTATATCGTTTTTTTCAGGCGCGCTCCCTGAAGCCTATATGGGTCAAAAATGCATGACTGTCCCAAAGAAGTCCATGTACTTTTTCAAGCTTCAGGTGACACTATACTTGGGTGTAAATGGGCACCTTTAGACAGACTGAGAATGTTTATGTTGAGCGTTAAAGGGTGTCAAGAAACAAATTTCAAAACGTTTTTGTGTGAATGTGGTCAGTGTTTCAGCCAAAAGTGCCTTCCCCTTGATTTTTTTCAATAGTCTTGCTAAACATATATTCACTTTTTAGGATAATAATTTAAAACCTTGTGTTTAGGCATTGCTACAGCTCACCATTAAACCATTAACCATTATACAATAATAGAATTTCATTAAAATTTTGTCTTAGGACCATTCATTTAATTCTCTAGTAGGGTCAACTAGACCAGTGGTCTCCAAACTGCGGCCCTTCGCTTGCCTCTATCTGGCCCTTGGGACATAATTCTTTCAACTGACACCAAGGATGAGGCACCACTGACACCATGGTGCACTACTTCTCCTGCTGAGACAATGATGGGGCACTATTCATCCCCCTGACACTGTTAAAGGGGCACTATTGCTTCCATTAATACCAACCATGGTGCACACTTCCTCTCACTGACACCATCGATGGGGTTCTATTCCTTCCATTGAAACCAACCATGGGATACTATTCTTTCTGCTAAAACCAAAAATGTTAAAACTAATGATGGGGCAAGGTTTACTCCTACTGATGCCAGAATGTTTTCTACTCACCCTGGCCACAGTTCGGCCCCCAGGGCACTAAACTGGCCCTTTGTTTAAAAAGTTTGGAGGCCCCTGAACTAGACAATCATTTTTTTTTACCACAGTGATGAGAAAATTAGAAGTAGGATGGAAATGTTTTTTTTAAACTAACAATTTTTTTGTTTTGGTTTTTGTTTGGTAAAGTCTATTCATTCAAATATTGAATGTTAAAAGCAAACAACATATTGAACTACTTTATTGAACTATTTTAAAAAAAACAAGGCTTGCAAGCTGTGGTTTAGTGCTCCACATGAACGCAGATCCATCGATCACGATATCCAACAAATAATGTAGAACATACTGTATACCGGCTTTTTTCAACCAGGGTATCTTGAGGTTTCCTCAGAGGTGCCTTGGCAAAATGCTTAAAAATGTATCAAAGTTGGATCAAGCCTGTCTTTTAGTTGCATAGAGCCACAGGTTTTCATTATGCAACATTACGACTTACATGAAACTGCCATCCTAACAACCAATAATGTCATCAGTTGACAAGAAGAATGTCTGTCGCATCTACAGCATCCTTATTCCACCCTCCCCTCTTTTACCTCTCTCCCTCAGCACTGGAGCCACATTAGCGGACTGATGGGGAGAAATTGAGTGAGAAGAGAAACATTGGAATACTAGTCAGTACTAGACATGTGCATTCGTTTTCGTTAGTATGCATTTTCGTCCGAAAATCGGGTATTTTCGTTATCGATTTAACGAACGAAAACGAAAGCGCAAGAAACGAAAACCGAAAGATCCGACATAAAAAATGCTTTATTTTCGTTTTCATTCAATTCGACAAAGCATCGAAAAATCGTCTGATTTTTTTTTCTGAATACAGTGAATAGGTAGAAATGACGAAATTCGACGATTTTCGATGCTTTGTCGAATGTTTGTCATTAGATTCCTACCGATTCACTGTATTCAGTGAGTACAGTGAGTACAGTGAATATAGGTAGGAATTGAACGACGAAAATTCGACAAAGCATCGAAAATCGTTGAATTTTCGTCGTTCAATTTCTACCTATTCACTGTATTCAGAACGACGATTTTCGATGCTTTGTCGAATTGAACGACGAAAATTCGACAAAGCATCGAAAATCTTCGTTTTCGGATGAATACATTCCCGACGAAAACGACATAAATCAAAACGATTTTCGGGAGTAACTAAATACATTTATTTTCCAAACGAAAACGAAAAAACGAAACAAAATATTCCAGTCTGCACATGTCTAGACAGTACCAGTATTTAAATTTTTGCATTTGCTTTTGATGAATAAATCATCTCTATGTGTGGATGTTGCAGTTTAATGAAAAACTATTATGCCCCGTACATACGATCAGAAATTTCGACAGAAAAAGTCAGATGTGAGCTTTTGAACGGAAATTCCTACCGTGTGTATGCTCCATCAGACTTTTGCTGTTGGAATTTCCGCCAACAAAAGATTAGGAGCTGGTTCTCAAATTTTCAGATGGAAAAAATTCCTATTGGAAAATCTGATCGTCTGTAGCAATTCCGAGGTGCAAAATTCCGATGCATGCTCGGAAACAATTCGATGCATGCTTGGAAGCATTGTACTTCATTTTTTTGTCTCGTCGTGGTGTTGTACGTCACCGCATTCTTGATGGTCGAAAGCTCAGAGAACTCTTGTGTGACCGTGTGTATGCAAGCCATGCTTGAGCGAATACGATCCAAGGTTTTTCCGACAGAAAATCTGATCATGTGTACACGGCATAAGACAATTTTTTTACATTTTAGAATGGGGTGCTTCAAGTCTGTCCATAATTTTAAAGGGTGTCTTGAGATTTTCTATCATTTTAAAGGGTGGCTTGACTGAAAAAAGTTTGAGAATCACTGCAAGTGGATTGGCTGCATCGTCTGCTGATTTCAGGATGCTAAATGCTCAACAGCACGATCACCATCTCATGAACAGTCTGTGTCTGAGCAAAGGAATCTACTTATAAAGAACAAACTGCTTCCTGCAATTCTTTTTTGTTTTGCATCTCTTTTCTGTAAACTGAAATAGCTGTAATGTAGGAGCTTGGCTATTTAAATCTTCTAAAAAACATTCAGCAGGGGTCTATGGTAAACAACCTCCCTGACATTGCTTTTGAATGAAAGGATTCGGAATGGGGGCTGGGTTGTAATATTTGTAGGTGGAGTCGACTCCATAGACTGTAATAGATTAAATGAAATTTAATGCATCACTTAACTTAATGAAATGTGTATGCATATTTGATGGAAAATAATCTTGTATTCATTGATATGTTTAATTATTTATTTCCTATCTCCGGTCTTGCACTGCCTTTACTTCTTGCTACTAAGTAATCGTAGCATGTCTAATACTCTTGTTTTTTGTTGTGTAATATGGGACATCTGGACTATGAAGCATTTTTTTTAAAGATCAAACAATAAAATGCTGTATATCATTTTATTAAAAAAGCTAGACATTCACCCGGGAGAGATGTTTCTTTCTCTTTATGACATTTCTATTAAAACATTTCTAATCCGGCAAAAATTGAAGATATTACAGCTTACCAGACGTTAGTTGTGGTGGCTGCATACATTTTCACTTTGAAGGCTCGGGACATTTTCAACAGGTACTGAAAATACCTGCCAGAAATGTAGTCTTCTTGTTAATTGTTGTGAGTCTAAGGCCGCGTACACACGATTGAATATATCTGCTGAAACTGGTCCGCAGACCAGTTTCAGCGGACAGATTCGATCGTGTGTACGGGCGAGCAGACAGGTTTTTCCAGCAGACAAATTTCAAAGCATGCTTTGAAATTTGTCTGCTGGAAACCTGTCCGTCGGACATGTCTGCTGCTTAGTACGCCTAACCAGCGGACATAAATCTCCTGCATGCGTCGAATGGATTTTTTTACTTCTTTACTATTTTACTTCCTGGAGTGGTCACCGCTTCCTCAGTCAGAGGAGATTTTCGTCCGATGGTGTGTACACGCCATCGGACCAAAATCCGAGGAGACATGTCCACTGGAAACGGTCTGTCGGACATGTTTGAGCGGACATGTCTCCTCGTCTGTACGCGGCCTTAAAGACAACACAAAGAACCTTATTTTTATCATAAAGTTTTAATCCAATCAGTCCACTATGTTATGAAAATGAACAAAGTCAGACATGTTTGAACTCCACTCACAAAAATAGCCAGCAGAGATTAACCTCAAAACATGTTGGGGCTTTAACGATCCCTTTTATCAAGGTGACAGTGGATGTTTTACGTCCTGCTTGTATGGCAACCATGGCATAGATACAGTGGTGAAAAAAACATAGACAAAAAAAAAACAAACATGGGGCCAGATTTAGAAAGATCAGCGGATCTTTCTGCTGGCGTAACCTATCCCCGATACGTTACGCCACTGTAACTTTGGGCACAAGTTCTGTATTCAGAAAGAACTTGCGCCCTTATTTACGGCGGTGTAGCGTATGTGTTGCGGCGTAAGGCCGCGTAATTCAAATGGGGATGTTGTGGGCGTGTTTTATTAAAATTTAACTTGACCCCACGTTTTTGACATTTTTTTTGAACGGAGCATGCGCCGTCCGTGAAATATCCCAGTGTGCATTGCAGCAAAGTACGCCGCAAGGACGTATTGGATTTGACGTGAACGTAAATGACGTAAATCCCTATTCGCGAACGACTTACGCAAACAACGTAAAAAATTCAAAACTCAACGTGGGAACGACGCCCATACTTAACATAGGATACACCTCATATAGCAGGGGTAACTATATGCCAAAAAAAGCCAAACGTAAACGACGTAAAACAAAGCGCCGGCGGAACGTACTTTTCTGAATCGGCCTTAAAACCTCATTAGCATATTCCTTGCTTAACTATACGGAAGCGCCACCTAGCGGCCAGCCTGAAATTGCAGCCTAAGATACGATGGTGTAAGACAATTACACCTGTCGGATCTTAGGGATATCTATGCGTAACTGATTCTCTGATTCTCTGAATTAGGCGCATAGATACGACGGAAAAACTCAGATATACAACGGTGTATCTCGTATCTAAATCTGGCCCATAGACATGAAAGTGTGTTATTCACGGGATCACCAAGTGAAATAAGGAAAAAAACAACTAATAAAGCCATCATTACCGGACTGGTAAGCGGGAATATGTTATAATTTATTTATTTATTTATTTATTGCATTTAGAAACATGTTAGCAGTTTTCTTTGTTTGAGATTTCTTCTTATTATTTTACTTAAAAGTCACATCATCCTAAATGAATTGCTTCATTTTGGGGAGACACTAGCACTGGCAGTCCCATTAGCGAAGGTAAATGCACAACCATGTGATCCCAGATAAAACTTTTTTACACCATACTTGTTTAACTCTCTCTAGCCTTATGCCACGTGGTTAGGTCATCTGCCCAAGGCTGAATTCTTTAGAAATATACCCTTAGCCTTTCTCTGTCCACCCACAGCTCTTCTGTAGTGCTCAATGAATCTGCTGATTTGAAGTTCTACATAAAAGGTGTGTGTGAGTGTTAGTACCCATTATAAGGTGTCCTAAGCTATCGGTCTCCGTATAACGGAACTGAGTGCTCTGGACAGCACCAACGCATTCTCTATATCCATTCTTCCTCTTTGAAGTCATTGTTTGAATAACAGAAGAAAGATAGCGGTAGCCCTACTGTAAACTTTCAGACATGAAGCCGTGGCCCACAACTGCCCCTCTCTTTTCTCATTGGCTCACTGACATTGATTGACAGCAGCGGGAGCCAATGACGCTTTGCTGCTGCCAATGAGGAGGAGGAGTCTCAGGCAGCAGATTCTCCTTTGCAACATCGCTGGATGAAGATGGGGCTCAGGTAAGTATTAGGGGGCTGAGGGGGGCAGCTGCACACAGAAGGCTTTTTATCCTAATGTGTAGAATGCTTTAAGATACAAAATATTCTGCCTTTACAATAATTTTACTTTCAAGATATTTATTAATTATATAGAGAGCAATACAGATCAATTCACATCATTACAACATGGAGAGCTCAATAAAGATGCATTGACAAAATTAACAGGATTGACAGAATTGAAATGAAGGGAATCATAAGTACACTATTCCGACATATGTTACTATAGAAACTGAGATAATAATAAAAAAAAAAAAAAAAAAAAAAAAAAAAAGGAAACAATAAGAGGGGATAAATGAATATAACACGGGGGAGGAATAAGGTAGGGGGAAGTCCAAGACCTCCAGTCACTAGCACCCCTAAAGGGAACTTACTGTGCAAGTGAAAGGGGTCTCGGAGAAAAGAGAGGGAAGAGAAAAAAAAAAAAAAAGGGAGGGGGGAAAGAAAATGTGGATCCTCATCAAGGAAAACAGCATCTATATCAACATAAAGAAGTAGGTAAACAGAAACGGAATAGTGGAGCACTCAAACCACAATGGATTATAATAACCATCAATACAATGATATGTAAGAAAGCAAAAACTAAAAAGCAAGAGCTTCCATAAAAACTAGAAGATAATAATGAGAAAGAAGGTAAGTAAGAAAAAAGGAGAAGGAAGAAGGAAGGAAAGTGGAGGATAAAGAAAGACCATCAATGAACTCTCATGCGGCTCATCATAGAGGTAATGTAACACCAGTCGTCCCTACCCCGATATACTTAGCCCAGGGCTCCCAAATTTCGTTGAACTGTATCGAGGTGTCTAGTAAGGAGCTGGCCATTTTTTCTTGGGACATGATCCATGAGATTTTACGTTTGGCGAAAATGACTGGAATTTTTGGGAGTTTCCAGGCCTTAGCAATGGTAATTTTAGAGCCAAGGAGAATGAAAAAAATTAGTCTCTGGGAGGATTTGGGGATATTGGAGGGCATAAAATTTAAAAGAGCTAAAGAAGGGGATTTCGAAATCCTAAACCCAGTGACTTTAAAAATAATATGAAAAATTTTGTCCCAGAAACTCCGAACTCTTGGACAATCCCACCAGATGTGTAACATGGTGCCAGATGACTTACAACCCCTAAAACATAATGGGGAGACCGATGGAAAAATCTTAGCAAGTCTGGCAGGGGTTCTATACCATCTCGAAGCTACTTTAATACTAGCTTCTGAGAGAGAGATATTAAGGATACCCTTAAAGGATCTAAAAAAAGATCTGTGCCAAGAGTCCAGGTTCCATTCATCCAATAGGTCAGTTTCCCAGGCAGTCATATAAGGGGCCTTCAAGGTGGATTTGGCCAGCGATGAGTAGATAATAGAGACTCCGCCCCTAAGCTCCTCCAGTTGGCCACACCATTGTTCATAAGGTGTAAAAAGGGGAGGAATGGGTTTAGAGAGCCAAATGGAGTGAAGAAAGTGTGAGATCTGAGAAAAGCGAAATCCCTCAGATAATGGTAAGTCTAACTTTCTGACACAATAATTATGGGTAAGAGGACCCGCTACTGTAAAAAAATGTCCGATCCGGTATAGGCCCTTATCCAGCCACCATTTAAATGCTCTAATATTCATGCCCGGTTGAAAATCGGGGTTGTGGAAAATATGTGCTAGTGGTTTACACTGAGAGATCAAAGCAGGGAGTTTTCTAAGTTCATCCCAAAGAGTCAGAGACTGTGACAATGCGGGGGAAAGAATAGAAGGGCGAGACTTAGATGGACACCATAAGAGAAAATCCAGGGTATAAGTTGGAATAGCCTGTCTCTCCATATCTACCCAGTCTGGTTTGTTGAACTTAGCATAAATAGTGGAGAGTTGGGCCAAGCGTGCTGAGCAATAATACCAATGAAAATTCGGGAGCCCCAGACCCCCTTCGGTCCTTAATCTAAATAAAACACTTTTAGGAAGTCTATGACCTGCTGTACCCCAAACAAATTTGGCGATTTTACTTTGAAAGGAGCGTAAATGATCCCTCCGCACTGAGATCGGAAGAGAGCGGAATAAGTATAATAACCTGGGGAGCAATGTCATTTTTACGGAATTAATCCTACCTAGCCAAGAAATTTCAATACCAGACCAGTTCTTGAGATCAGCTTCTAATTTTCTGAACATGGGAGGATAATTCGCCTCATACAACTGTTCGAATTTAGGGGTAAGATTAATTCCCAGGTATCTAATTGAGGACTCAGCCCACGTGAATTGAAAAGAGTTCTTCAGCTGATTCACTACTTCCTGGCTAAGAGAAACATTAATAGCCTGCGATTTAGCATAGTTAACTTTTAGACCTGATAAGTTAGCAAAATCATCCAAAAGTTTACAAATGATCGGCAATGAAGTTACAGGGGATGTGATGAATAGGAGGAGGTCGTCTGCGAAAAGCCCACATTTATGGACCTTTGGGCCGCATTTCACTCCCGCTATATCTGGGTTGGAACGAATTGCTATAGCGAGAGATTCCATCGCGATAGCAAAGATAAGTGGGGATAGCGGACATCCCTGACGGGTGCCCCTTGCTATGGTGATCGGTTCCGAATATAGACCCTGAAGACGAACTTTAGCAGTCGGGTTGGAATAGAGGGACCCAAGCAGGCCTAAGAATCTAGGACCAAAGCCCCACTTCTCCAGAACTGCAAACAAATAAGGCCACGAGACAGAGTCAAACGCTTTTTGTAAATCTAACGACAAAAGCATACCAGCCTGCCTAGAACCTCCATCCCACCCCGACTGCAGGATAGAAACGATATCTATAGCCCTACGAATTTGGTCAGGCCCCTGTTTATTCGGGATGAATCCCACTTGATCTTTGTGTATATATCTCCCTATAAAGGATGCTAATCGGACAGCTAAAATTTTAGTCATGATCTTGAGATCATTATTGATCAAAGATATTGGTCTGTAGTTACTAACTAAGCTAGTGTCCTTATCAGGTTTGGGAAGAACTGTGATAAAAGCCATGTTCAAAGAAGGATCTAAAGGGTCTCCCTTAGTCTTGGCGTTAAAAAATCGGGTCAAAAACGGGGCTAATAAATCAGCGAAAGATTTATAATACAACAGTGGGAAACCATCTGGGCCTGGTGCAGAACCACTTTTAGAGTGTTTGATCACATCTAGCACTTCCTCTACTGAAAAGGGAGCCTCAAGTGTTTCCCTGTGATCAGCCGACACTGAAGGAATCGGGATACTCTCTAAGAAAGAAGTAATGGCTGAGGGGGTCTGAGGTTTGTGAGAATTATAAAGGTTTTCATAAAATGTAGAGAACGCCTGCATGATAGTAACGGGATTTGTAGTAGGGTGCCCCCCATCTATTTTGATCTTGGGAAAGACACGGGAGTGGATACGAGGAGAGAGCTTGGTGGCAAGAAGTGAGCCAGCCTTGTCCCTCTGGTAATAGAATCTCGCACCAGACCATCTAAGACACTTCTCGGCGTTAGCGGTCAGTGCTAAGTTAAGTTCCAAACGAGCTTTGTCTAAAGAGGAGATCAGGACATTGGAGGGATTTTTTTTATGTTCCGCCTGTAAGAAAGTGAAGGCTTTATCCAATCTCTCGACCTCTATATGTCTAGCTCTCTTAAGGCGAGAAGAAAGTTGTATGATTTTACCCCTAACAGTAGCCTTATGGGCCGCCCAAAGGGATTCCGCAGAGACCTCCCCAGTATCATTCAATCGAAAGTAATCTAGAATGGAAGCTTCAATCTCGGATTTGGAGCCAGGATCCGAAAGCAAAGCCTCATTCAGTTTCCAATGGAAACATGTTGGAGGAGAAAAGTCAGTTTTAAGCGACATTGTAACTATCGAGTGGTCTGACCAAACCGTGTCAGAAATGTAGGATTTTAGAACCGAAGGAATCAGGGCATTTGAGACAAAAAGATGATCAATTCTAGCGTATGAGAGATGAGCCTGCGAGAAATGAGTATAATCTATCCTAGAAGGATTCAACTCTCTCCAGATGTCGGAGAGGCCCTGTTTAAAAATTAACTTAGCAATTTTAGAACTTGCCCTAGTGGGACGTATGTTTTGAGCTGAAAGAGGTTTTGACTTATCCACTCCTAAGTCGAATGCGGTGTTAGAGTCTCCACCCATAATAACTAGGCCTTCCAAATGAGGTTCAAGGGTTGAGAAAAGGGATGTAAAAAACTTAGCTTGACCTGAATTAGGGGCGTAATATGATACAAAAGAAAAGAGCTGGTCATCAATGGAGCCCTTAATCAGGAGAATCCTACCCTCACCATCCCTAAATTCAGACTTGAAAGACAATCTACACTTTTTGGAGAAACGAATAGCCACCCCCCTTGTCTTATCTTCTGCACTGGAGAGAAAAAAAAACGGATAATGAGCGTGAATAAACTTGGGCCTATACCGGATCGGAAAATGTGTTTCCTGAAGAAAAAGTATGTCTATGTTTCGGGATTTCATGGAGTCAAGTACCTTTTTACGTTTAGCTGGAGAATTTAACCCCCTGGCATTATGGGTAGCTACCCTCAGGAGGGGAGCCTGTGTGGTATCAGGAGCCATGGAGCCTAGGGACGAAGACTGCATCTCTCACATCGTCACTTACCCAGAAGTCTCGGGGGAGTCTTGATGAAGGAACCGGGGCGACTGGCGTAGGCGGTCCTTTAGGTATGAGTCTTACGCATGAGGTCCAAGGAACATCTGAAAAGAAAAAGAAGAGAGAGAAGAAGAAAGGCAAGGAAGAAAAGAAAAAGCAAAGAGAACTAAAGAACACAACAGACCTTTGCATACACCGGGAAGAAATCCTCCCGAAGCCAGCAAAGACACAAAACCAACCCATACTAAAAGTATGGAGTTGAGACCCAACCCAAGGGTAGGAAAAAAAAAAAAAATCCGAACCTAGGGAGGGTGAGGGCAATGCACAAATACCGCAGCATCAGGACACTTCAACATTAGTAGTGCTAAACAATAATAATAAAAAGAAAATGGGGAAACAATAATAAAAATACCTCAAAATTACCCCTACCCACCTAAAATAGGAAAAAAGAATAAATATGAGCGGGAGTTCGCTCAACCTGCTTGTAACCTCAATAATTAAGGCGGAGCAAAGGGTTTTAGTATTCTCATCGCCGTAGGGCGAATGCAAAAGGAGCCCTGAGACAAATCAAAATTATTTCAACAGTGAAAAAACACACGAAAAACAAACAAAAAAAAAAAAAAACTAAAAATACAAAATTTCTATCGCACTCAGACCCATACCAGTCCTAGTGAGAATATAGTAAGTGAGACCACATCAAAGGAATCCTAAGAAGGAAGAAGTCCCAATTAAGCATAAAAAAACAAAAAAGTCTTCAATTGGGCCTAAAAAAGACCCCGAAATAAGACACACTAAATATAGGAGAGGTCACGGCGGTCTAGCGTCCTTCGCCCTCTTGGTCTTCGGTTTGGTCCAGACGTTTGAAAGGGGGCTCATCGGAGGAGGACGTTTCGAAGCACCCGATCCGGAATCATCAAAGTCCATCAGAGCCTCTTGAGAGATTAAGTTAAGACTAAGCAAAATTTTCTCGCCTTCCTGCAGATTGCGAAATGAGTAAGATTTTCCTTTAAGTTCAAATTTAAGAGCAAAAGGGAAGGCCCATTTATATTTAATCCCTCGTTGGGTCAGGACCAATAAAAGAGGCTTCAGGGATCTCCTTTTCTGCATGGTCAATGGTGACAGATCCGCAAAAATCTGGATAGTATGTCCGCGGCATGTTAAGGGGGATTGCGTACGACTGAGCTTCATCACTTCCTCCTTGATCGAGAAAAAGTGGGGTTTAACCACAATGTCTCTGGGCAGGCCATCTTTCCTCAGAGGGCCCAGTGATCTGTGCGCACGATCAATTTCAAGTTTCTGAGGGGGGTGTCAGGCATTAGTTGTTTCAAAAGATCCTGGACCACAGAGATGGAATCCGTAATAGATTCTGGTATCCCCCTAATACGAAAGTTCTCTCTCCGTGACCTGTTCTCAAGGTCATCCACTCTGGATAACGCTATATCTAGCTGGTCCTGTAGGACTTGAATTTGATCTGAGTTTTGATTTGTTTTGGACACCGTTATATCAAGTTTATTTTCAATAGCTTCCATACGTGACCCTAGCATCTGGAAGTCCTTTCTGATGTCCCCTGTAATTTGTGAGGCTGTTTGGGATAAGCCCCTATCCAGCAAAGCTGTGAGATGAGATAGGAGGTCTGGGACAGTAAGGATGGCTGCATGAGCAGCTCCAGGAGAATCTAGCTGAGTCATCCCTGACTCCATGTTAGGCCCCAAGGGAGAATTTGCCATCTCTTCCAGCGTCTGCTCCAGGAGGGACTCGGTAGAGGCAGGAGAATGTGGGGGTACAGGGGATTCACCTGATCTTTTAGGTGTAAAGATTAGCGGGGCAGGGGCTAGAGGAAGTCTTACCCTGGGAGTCTCTTCGGGACCCGGAGTGTGCGGAAGCATGGCGCCCGCCATCTTGGCTCCGGAGCGCTCCTCTTCCCTGCTAAATTGCAGCCTCAGATCCCTCCGGGATGATCCGCCGAACATCTGCGGGTTCCCCAGTAGCTCCGCCAGCTGTAGAGGCTATGGGGGTGGGAATCAGGCTCCTGTGTCCCCTGCTATTGTGTCCGTTCAGCTGCGGTGGTGCGGAGCTCCGGATTCAAGCGTCCATCACGGAGCCCGCCGCGCATGCCGCCTCCTTTACAATAATTTTAATCATGAACTATGGCTCTAGAATTATTTCTCTCACTCCAACGTTTGTGACAATAACTCACATGTGGCACAATTGATGTTTACATACATGTGCTTGCACTACATTGCGCTTTTTATATGGGGTGTTTACAGTGGTAACTGGGGATGTTTTCATTTTTTTGTTTAATGCCTTTTATTTATTTTATATATTAAAAAAAAAAATCCACTTTTTTTTTTACTGTATTGCTATCACAAGTTCTCAACAAGGCTAACCAGCTCCCTATGTGGTAGCATGGGCAGGTGACAGGTAATGGAGACAATGGGGGCCCTTGGACCCCAATATCTCCCCTGCCCTCTTATGAAGCTATTCAAAAATGTGTTGTATTTGAATAGCTGCACTCCTAGCCACACTAGCAAAGCAAAGATAGCTGTGGCCCCAGAAGTGACATAACATATTTCACTTACAGGCTCACAATTTGCAGAAGAGATTGGGGTACAGATGATCCCTAAATTCTTTCTGTTTTCACTGGGAACAGTTTCCTGTGGTCCTAGGCTGCCTGGAGGAATGGGAAAATCTGAGAACCACCCCAGGTGCCCCTTGCATTGGTGGGGGAGGGGGTTTGCACCCATTAGGTGCCTTATAAAAGGTAACCAAAAAAGGTGGCCCTTCACTGGCTCTTAGAGCTGGTACCAAGCTGTGAGCTTGATTTAACCACTTGTCTACCATGCCATTTATAAATGTACATTGGTAGACAAGTGGTAGAAAATATTCTAGGTATGCAATTTTTTTACATGGTTACATCTGTCCAGCTTGAACCAATGTAACTATGCATATACCATACCTGTGGGATCCCTCTAGAAGCTGTAAATTAATATAGTAAGCACAACTTCACCAGTGGTCTCCACTAGCTTCCAGGTTCGTGCCAAGCAGCTGCCCTGTTGCTTTCTGAACACAGAAGATCTGCTACTTGGCACAGGTACAATTAGAGTATGCTTTGCATTGCCTCTGTGATTTTAAAGCATTCTCTGATTGGCTAAGGTGGAGAGGTGGGGCGGTGAGGTCACACTCTCCATCTCATACAATCAGAGAATGCTTTGCATTCATTAAGATAATTCAAAGTATCCTTTGAGTGGCACCCGTGGAAAGTAAGTGACCTCCTGTGTTCAGGATGCAGTAGGTCATCTTGGACCTGGACGCTAGTGGAGATCACTGGTGTAGTGGTGTTTACTACAGTGATTTCAAGCTTCTAGAGGCATCCCACAAGTATGATATACAGTATCATATTCATAGTTAAAATGGTCCGGGCTGGACCATTGTAATTATGTTACAAAGAAAGCCATACATGGAATTCTTCTTAAAACAATTTAGCAATGGTTACTCCCATTTTTCTATCTCAAAAGCTTTCCTTTAAGAATATGAAACTTCACTTCTGTTAATGATGTAAGGTCCATTCATCAGACACATGGTAAACACAGTCACCACCAATATAATGTATAGACAATAACCTGTAAATACTCTCCCAAAGTTGCTTTTGCACAATCCTGTGATGTGTGGAGGAAACAGTTCCCAGAAGTCCAGCGGGGGATGTTGTATACACCGGACATCTTGGCTCCAAACAGTTTATTTCCAGCATAAGAGCTTGTTGTATACATGTGAATAGCAGCACAAGTGAGGCACATCTCTCCCCGGAGCAGACAATGGCGCACTTACAATGTACAATACACCCTGTCATGTCACTAGGTGTTGTGTCATATAGCTGTAAATACCGCAGGGAGGTTTTCTCAATGTGGTAATCCGAGTGCCATTTCCCCTGCAAGGGAGGTGTTTGCTGTACTTTAACACGAGTGGAAGATGTTAGACATGTTTTGAAAAGTGTGAAAGTTTGCAAGTGTTTTACTTTTCATAGATTATGGTACAGAAACCGCAACACTGTAACGCGATCGTGTCAAATAGTTCTACATATTTTTCCTGGGTTACTGTAAATTATTAAGCCATGTTCCTCTGTGAAAGAAAGGGACTTAGTATTCCAAATTTCTGTTACTGGACTGGATGTTCTCAGCTGATTCCTGAAGTATTTGTGGCCTTCTGCTGGACATGATAGGGATCTAAGCGCAGGAAATGGTGCCCAAAAAAAGGCAAGCAGAGGACAGAGAACCAGTATTGCCTGTGTGCAAAAAAAAGGATTAGAACACCTGTTAGGTTTGTATTGCTGTCTGTGTCCCTGTTAGGGAGATTCACCCTCTATAATTGTCCTGTTTAACAAAAAAACTACATTTTTAAAGTGGAGGTTCACCCTGAAAATCAACTATCTGCCATTAGATTCAGCTTTTTTTCTGTACATATCGTTTTATCAGGCTTCTTATCCGGCTCCGGGCAGGGATTCCTGTGGGGAATAGGCGTTCCGAAGACAAGTGTAGTTGATTGACGTGCTGCTAAAGCGCGTCACGCCTTACGAAAATACCCGAAGTGACACTTGGCTGTTTACGGCGCTATATGGTGCCTGCACCTGCCGTGTAGAGCTGACTGTGCAGGCGCCGTAAATTGCCGAGTGTCACTTTGGGTATCTTCGGAAGGCGTGACACGCTTTAGCAGCACGTCAATCAACTACGCCTTGTCTTAGGAACGCCTATTCCCCGCTCGGAGTCGGATAAGAAGCCTGATAAAACAATAAGTACAGAAGAAAAAAAAAACAGCATACTGCAGATGTCGGCAGTATTCTGGATCTAATGGCAGATAGTTGATTTGGGGTGAACCTCCGCTTTAAGCCGTCAGAACAGGAGTAGGGGGAAAATCTTCCAATGAAGACACAAATTTTGTGAACCTAATGAATACCAGGAAATTCCTCACTATGGAGGAATGTCTTATCAATTCCTATTTGGGACAGGAAGTAATAGGAAATCTCCCCAGTGGAACTTAGATTTCCCAAACATTTTTTTGTTTTAAAGGGGTTATATGCCTCCCTTACTTGTGTGCAGGAAACAGTTTCCAGAAATCCAGCGTTATTATCAGAATCCCTGCAGAGCGTTGAGCAGCTCTGTGACATCAGACGTGGGAGGGCTTTAGCCTGCTGTCAGCTGAGTATGGGAGACAGAGTGCAAAACTAACTGAACTCCTGTAAACCCCAGGAGACGTATGGGCAAAATAACTTCTCCTATAAACACAAACAGAAGAGGCGTCAATTGTGTAAAATAGTTTGAACATTTATCAGAAGATAAATCAAATGTTCACAATGTGCAGCGCTATTCAGCCCTATTTGGAACGCCTGCATATACTGCACATCACCCAGCATTTTTAGCAGCTGGTCTCTAGAAGATGACTTCAGAAAACTCCTCCCTCTTGATACATTTCATCTGGATCAACTTCCTCAGGAGCAGGTGTGGAGTGTTCATCATAAACCATCGATGCCATCCACTCCATTCCTGAGGAAGTTGATTCAGAAGAAATTCACTGAGTAGGAGGAGTTTGCTGACATCTGAAGCACACGGAATATAGTGCAGCTGTACATAGGGTGACCACATTTCCAAACTACCATTAAGGGACACCCTTCCTTCCCAAAAATCAGCTTGTGCTGTAACAAATCACAGCGATTGGACACAAGAGGTGGGATTTATGATTTCTCCAATCACAAGCAGGGGGCGGGATTGTGCTCCTCCAGGCATTCCCGGCCAGGACAAGTACTGTCAGTGAGTAAAGCGGTGATGTGGCTGACTTTTTTGGGGGCATCAGATTGGCCCGGGGGGGGGGCTGTGTCAGTTTAATTCCAAGACACCGTATTGTCCTGGAATAAATGTGCCCGGGACAGACCTGCAAAATGCAGGACTGTCCCGGGCAATCCGGGACACGTGGTCATCCTAGATTAGACACAGGAGGTGTGAATTATGATTTCTCCAATCACAAGCAGGGGGGCAGGGGTTGTGTCTCTTCCCGGCCAGGACAAGTACTGTCAGTGAGTAAAGCAGCAATGTGGCAGCCTTTTTTGGGGGCATCAGATCAGCTCTGGGGGGTGGCTTTGTCAGTTTTATTCCGGGACACTGTATTGTCCTGCTTTGAAGGTGCCCGGGACACACCTGCAAAATGCGGGACTGTCCCAGGCAATCTGGGACACTTGGTCTTCCTAGCTGTACTTAGAACCCAACCAGCTTCTAGGGTTTTTTCTTTTTTTTCAAAACTTAATTAAACAAGCTGAAGTTAGCAGCTGATTTGCTAGTATGCACAGCTGCATCAGATTCTGTCTGCTCTAGTATTAGTAAATTCCTCCTCCCCCTCATTATCGCCCACAGGATTTAGACTGGGGCTGATTTACTAAAAACAAGCAGAATACGCTCACTGTTCACTTTGCAAGTAAAATTGCATTTTGCAAGAAAATCTTTCCTAGAGCTAAGTGAATTTTGTGATGCTACCATCATATAATTGTGTCTAAGCATAAATACTGTGGGCCAGATTCTCAGAGGCGTTACGACGGAGTATCTCAGATACCCCGTCGTATCGCCTTTTTTTTTGGCTCGTATCTATGCGTGTGATGCTGAGCATCACTTTTGCATAGATACGCTTCTACATCCGACAAGCGTAATACAATTACACTTTCGGATCGTAGATGTAATGACAACTCCGGCCACTAGGTGGCCTTTACGTTGTTTTTTCATTTGCATATGCAAATTAAGTAGTACGCCGATTCTCTATCGCTTTTACGCCGCCCCGTCGTCGCCTACGTCGTTTTCGTCCGCGTAAGGTTACCCCAGCTTCTATGTGGAGTAACCTTACGAGGTCCCGTCGGATGCCGTCGTGTCCCGTCGGATGCCATGTTAAGTATGGCCTCGGGACCGCGTCGTGTTGTGCGTCGTTTACGTCGTTTGCGTACGTCGATTCTCAATGGGGCTGGCGTACGCTGCGATTACGTCGTTTACATTGAGAAAATGTGACGTCCTTTGGAGCATGCGCACTGGGCTTTTCCCCCGGCCGGCGCATGCGCAGTTCGTTCGACGCGGGGGCGCGCTTAATTTAAATACAAGCCGCCCCATTTGAATTGCGCGGGTTTACGCTGCGCGATTTACGCGACGTAAGCGAAACCTCGGGAGCAAGTGCATAGAGAATCAAGCACTTGCTCCAGCAAGCAGCGGCGGCGTAGTGTAACTGGCTTACGCTACGCCGCCGGAATTCTATGAGAATCTGGCCCTGTTTGTTTAAAAATATTTTGCTTGCAAATGACGGGGTATTCTTTACAAAAAGTGAAGCTTCACCACCAGGGGTCAAGTCCTGGGGAAAAAAGTGTGGAAACTCCCACACTCATATGCATAATTACTGCATGTTTTTTTTCTTTTTTCGATCCACTGTATCTTAGGAAGCAAGTTCTTTCTAAATCCTTTAGACCTCTGCAATGTCTCCTGGGAACAATGACAAAAGCTCCCAGGAGACATTGTGACATTGAGGAAGTGACGGAATACCCGAACACTACCTGATGAATCCACATACAGGAAGAGGCCAGTAACATAAAGGATTACTAAGGTTTTCCTGCCCCTGACAGTGACTCGAGCTGGGCATCGCCGCTTAGTAAAGAATTGGCTCGAGCGGCTTGGCTGTTCTAATCCTGCAAAGGGAACTGAGTTGCTGCTGTGAAAAAAATGCAGGAACTCCGTTCCCACGCGTTCCCGCAGGACTTGAGCCCTGTTCACCACGTTCACTACATTCTGGGGAAAAATGTCCTTGTAAAGTGAACAGACTATTTGTCTTTAGTAAATCAACCCCATTGAGGTCTTCCAATGACACATTTGTGTTTTCCACGGTCCACACTTGGTGTCTCTGCTCAGCTCTTCCATACCCAGAATTGGTGGCTACCCAAAGACATAAAGTCTAATACAATTTTAAATATCTCTTCCCCTTTACTTAAAGTGGATGTAAACCCACTCTCATCCTTTCTAAACTACTACCATAGTGCTGATCTATAAGAATATACATGCCTCCTGCATGTATTCTTACCTGTCAAATGTTTCCTATCTGTCTGTTATAAGAACTGAAAAACTGCAGATTCTGTGGGTGGGTCTGTTGTCTGGAGCTCTATGGGTGGAGTCATGATGTCAGTAGACTCCCCACCCTCCTCTTGTCAACATGCATTTTTTTCTGTGTATTCCTTACACTGAATTCTGCTATGATCACTAACATCCAGTCAAAATCCAGAAAAGTAATCACATGACTTCAGAAAAGAAGTGGGGGTGGGAGTTAAAAAATAATGCCTGTCTCCAGGCTAGTGCATGAGATATATAAATAACCCGTCACAAACAGCAAGGGGGCGGAACGGACTAAGGTTTTTCTCTGTAAGTCTGTTTTACTTTACTGAAAATTAAAAGAGGATTACTCAGAGCTGGATTAACTCTGTGTGGCAAGACTGGGCACAGATGATAGGAAATCTTATACTGTACATTGTGACATCAAAATAAAAAAAAATAAAAAAATTGGGTTTACATCCACCTTAATGTCCACCCATTCTAAAATATATACTGGTAATAACTTTTTTTTATGTAGTGGTCATCTATTTACAATCAAGCTAAATACATGTTTTGAAATATATGATGGAAGTTGCCCTTACCTGATTCTAGGATGCATACTGATTCTGGGATGGTAACTAATCTCTGAACAGGTGCTTCATTGATCCCTGGTCATACGGTGAAGTCAGACAATGGCAGAATCCAGCTGAGACCCCGCTGACATCTGTTTTGTTTTAGGCCGTTTTTTGTTTTTTTTTAACATGTGTGTTGTATAAACAGTTGGTGTCATCAATGTTTATAAATCTACAAAAGTAATTAAATGTTTTTTTGTTAATATCATTAATTACTATAATTACATTTGTACTCTCATTTTTGTTTTCAGCCTGTCGCCCAGGATTTTACAAGGCAGTTACTGGAAACCTTAAATGTGCCAAATGCCCCCCACACAGCTTCACTCAGGAAGAGGGCTCCACACATTGTTTTTGTGAGAAGAATTATTTCCGTGCTGATAAAGACCCTCCGTCTATGGCATGTACAAGTAAGCATACGTTACAGCGTGACAGTAAACAGTATAATGAAACTGTGTCAATGTATAGAAAAGTGCTTTTAAATTTTTTTGTCTTACCTTATAATTATTTAGGCCCATGCACACAAAAGCTTTCTCAGCTCTCCTAAATACTTTTCCTCCTGGCAGAAAAAACACTTGAAATGTGTAATGCGTCTAAACACGCATTGATGCTAGGTGTGTCAAGCGCTTGGGTATTTTTTCATTTCATTGGTCGGAATAATCAAATCAATCAAATGTCAATCAAATCTAGTGAGAAGGGAGCTGCGCTGTGTATATCTATGGATGCATATAGCCCTGGAGTGCACCTGCGTGTGTGCTCCCATAGCACACGGATTTTTATTCAGCACACACAATAAAGGAGAAGCAGAAAGCTTTGGCAGGGGAACCAAGAGGAGAACGTAGTCTGCAGCAGCACTGGTCTTTCCCCCTGCTATCAGAGAACATACTGATAGACATGGCTCCTACTGCTGTCAATCAAATCTAGTGAGAAAGTTGCTGGGCTGTGTATGTCTATGGATGCATATAGGCTGGGGAGTGCACCTGCAAGTGTGCCCCCATAGCACACGGATTGCTATTCAGCACACACAATAAAGGAGCAGCAGACAGCTCTGGCAGGGGAACCAGTAGGAGAACGTAAAGGGCTGCTCTGTGCAATATCCTTACACAGAGCAGGTAAGTATAAACCTCTTTTTTTTTAATTGTAGGTTTAACAATGTGAGCCTTTAATAACTTGGCGGCCCATAGTAAAAATACATCATTACTTTGATGTTGATTACCAGGTTACGGCAGCAGTATTGATAGTTTTAAGCAGAGCTTTATTTCTCAGAAAATAGGTGCAGGAACTCAACCACGACCCCGTTCAGATTTCACAAACAGTAGGAGGGTCTTAAAGGGACATTAAATACCAGAATTGCATTACATACAGAGTGCAGAGTTCAGTGGGTTACAAAGCTGTCACTTGTAAACACAGAAACCAGACTTCTGTGTTTACAGGTGATTGTGGTGAGCAGGCACCAAAGGGTCTGAGCCAGAGGTGGTGGAACTGAGTTCCCCCAAGTTCCCCCTGAAAAAAAGCCCTGGTTTTAAGAGACTCTTAGATGTGCATCCTAAGGAACACGACATACAGAGATATGGGAAATAATCATAGACATTGACACACATGCACCTACACAGGTTGAACTGGATGGATTATTGTCTTTATTCGACCTTACCTACTATGATACCATGATACTACGAATGCAGATGAAACAACATGAAACATTTTACTATTGGGACTTTGGTTCCACTATGAAGGAAATCTATAATCACAGCACACACTTTCATTTTTTAACATCAGCAAAACAAACAATAGATATGACAATCCAATATAAACCTATTTAAAAATGATCCTTTCATGAGTGCTTTCTGTCTTCTGGCCATCTCTTTCCGCCACTTCCTATACTCCTGGAATGTTTTGCAGCTTCTCATCTGCTGTTTTCTCTCACTTCATATGGACTATATATCCCATGGTACCTTGCTGTCTGCAAGCAGTGATTCCTGTACTGACTAAAACTCCTCCTCTCATCGCCTCTGTAATTCAGAAGGCATGCTCTGTAAAATGTCTGATACAGCAGTGCCTACTTACAGGGCATAGTGAATATGTGTCACAGAATTTCGAAGTACTGTGAGAAGCTTCACACAGTGAGTTCACAAACTTCAAGATTGTTCAGATTATTAGGAATAGGCAAGAAATAATGGGAATACAATGTGGAAATTATTATTTAATTTGACATTTTGACCAAAGATAATCTTTTAACACTTCAATATAACTGGAAGTGTGTGTTCAGTTTAAATGTACTTTCCTATTAGCTAATATCTTTGTTCTTCCTCCTAGGACCACCCTCTGCACCAAGAAACCTTATTTCTAACATTAATGAAACATCAGTTATACTGGACTGGAGCTGGCCGCTGGACACTGGGGGTCGAAAAGACATCACTTTCAACGTGATCTGTAAAAAATGTGGAGGAAACGTAAAATTTTGTGATGCCTGCAAAGGGAATCTACGATTTATTCCCCGACAGATAGGTCTTACCAACACCACTGTGACAATAACAGACTTACTTGCACACACCAACTACACTTTTGAGATTGAATCAGCAAACGGGGTCTCTGACCAGAGTGTATTGACAAGACACATTGCCGCCGTCAGCATCACCACTAACCAGGCCGGTAAGTCCAACTCTCCTCATCTCCACTGCAAGTTAAAGTATATGTAACCTCGGTCAGTAAAAGCTTTAACATAGTATTGAGATATTAGGGTGATTTTCAATGTATTTTAATCTGCAGCTTTCATTAAAATGGTTCTTGTTTAGGCACTTCCTAATATAGGGTGACAACACTCTGTATCTAGCACTAGTTGTGTTCTTGCCTTGTTACCCTATCATATGGGCTTCTGATGTAGATTACAAGAAGTTGTTTCAACACACATTACAAATACATGGACAATAGTTAAACCTAACCTCGAAACCTATTCTTGTCCAAGTGCCTTCATGATCTGTAAATGCCTTCTTGGGTTACAACTTGCAGTGCCTGGTGGTATTCCTCATCCTATGGTTATTGCTGTACAATCCCTGATAAATAGGGAGTGTTGAGCCCCGGAAACGCATTGGGATTTTTTACAGAATTAAATATTTTATCGACTGCACAAACTAGTGTGGAACCTCCATCTTTTCAATTTTTTTGTAATCTGTTCTGAGGGTCCAGCAGGATGCCACAGTTGTTGGTGAGCAGCCTCCAAGTCAGCACACAACTTATAACACTACAACAAATCAGAAGGTTCAGCCGAATCAAAACAAGGCTCAGCCTTCCTACACAACAAAAAACAAGATAGAAAAGAACAAAGGAATGAAGATGGAGCCTGATGCTTGATACTCTTCTGATAAGAAAAGTCTGCAAGTATGCAATTATATATGTGTGTTATGGAAGGACAATGTACACTGAAAAAATGAAAAAAAAAATGTTGTCACACAATCAGTTATAGGTATACTGATTCAGAAATAGAGAGTGAAGCCGCGTACACATGACCGGTTTCCTCGACAGAATCCATCAAGAAACTTGGTGGGAGAGCTTTTTTGCCAAGGAAACCGGTCGTGTGTATGCTTTTCATCAAGAAAAAGTTCTCTTTTTCCTCGACGGGAGTCTCAATTTCCTCGTCGTGTTCCTTGTCTGGCTGTTTTTCGACGAGAAACGCGTTGGTGTGTATGCTTAGAAACCTGTGCACCTTCGATAAATGTAGCGTTTGTGATGGAAATAGTACATTTGTCAGGCTGTAACAGACTGAAAAGTAATAAATGCCTCTTACCAAACTTTTATTTAACATGCAGTAACATGAGATTAGTAAAAGCAGCCCCAAGGGTTGTGCCAGTGGAATCGAACTTCCCCTGCCATCTATGTGTTGTATGTCACCGCGTTTGAGAACAAGGAGATTTTGTCTTGACAGTGTGTACGCAAGGACAGCTTGTCAAGTTTCTCGACAAGCCTAACAAGGAACTCGTCTCGTCCGACGAGTTTTTCGGTCGTGTGTATGAGGCCTTGATACCATGTCCCTGAATGATGAGGGAAGAAAAAAATCCCTTCCAGGTGAGTGATAGATTCCATGTGAGCTCGGGGACGGACTAATCCCACCGGGGCAAGCCTCGGCTCACCTACAGCAGATACAAAGAAGAAATAGATGGCTGCACACCCGAGCAACTGGAAAGTCTCTTTATTGTTAATTTAATAAAACATGAGATGACACCACAGGATGGTAGCAATGGCAATGGCAGACACAGGTAGACATGTTTCACACAGTGGCACTGTGCTTATTCATACTGAGGCGATGCGCTGGCAGGACGTTAAAAAATGTCCTGCAAGCAGCATCTTTGGAACGATTAAGGAGCGGTCTGTACACCGCTCCTCCACCGCTCTTGCCCATAGAAACCACAGCTGAACCATCAGCAAAGCGCAGCTGCAGAGGAACTTTGTGGGTGGTTTTAACCCTTTTTAGGGGGTATAAAGCTCCCCGCTAGCGACCAAATACTGCAAAAATGACGGTAAATTGCCACTAAAAATAACAGAGCTTTACCGCCACCACCGCCTCCTCAGTGTGGAAGCGGCCTTCAAGTCACTTACTAATTCACTTAATTTAACTTACTTTAATTTAACTTAATTTAATTTAACTTACTAATTTCTCAGCTGGAAGTTTGATCCAAGCATTTCTCCTTTGCTTCATAAGAAGGGGTTCTAAGTTGTCTGCACAAACTGTCAGCACTATATAATATTCTGTATAATAATAATAAATAATTATATGATTGCCAAATAGGGAATGGGGTGGATTGGTACCCTACAATAATACCCGGATGAAAAAACTGAAGTACTAAACACATGGCTGTGTTCCCTATAAGTTTAAATTTTAGGGTTTTGCTATAAATTTTGACAGGAGAACACCTTTAATAAGTCAGTACAAAAAACAAAAATGATGCTGCAGAGTGCGGCAATTCAAAACAGCAAATCAATATGGTTTACTTTGTTTTGCACCTTACCGAATAAGCATGCATTTTTTTTTTTTTTTACTGAAGCATTTTTCATACATAAGCATGCTGCAGCACAGAAATGAATTATTTTGCTCTGGAATTGATTCTCCTCTGAAATATTCAGTGGTCTGAGCCATCATTAACTGCGATTGCTTCCTAATGTTTTCGTTTTCTTGGCTACCACAAAACGTTTAATGAATCTGCAATTACTACCATTTGTTACATTGGCTCCCAGCTAGTCATTCAGAATCAATCGCATGGTAATGCAGTCGAGGAAAATATTTAAGGCTGCCCAGGTCAACTTTAAAAGTGCAGCCTTCACTTAAAACACGCATTGAGGAAGCTACGAGAGGAAATTAGAGCAAGATATTACTTACAATTTAGGAAACCTGATTCTGCCGGACACATCCTGAATAGGCCTATTTATAAAAAAGCATACTTCAGAGGAAGTGGATACATTCTGTGGATACAAAAGAGACTGAAAATGAATTGTAACAAGGATAGGAGAGTAATATTAATGAAAATTGGTGTTTTAGAAGCAATTTGCCATGATTACTGTGCAATAATTATTTGAAGTAGGCTGGCAGGCTTAGAAATTGCACCAATATTTAGTAACTGGTGTTTAAATGTATACTGATACATCATACCAATAAATAGTTCAAAATATTAAAAAACTTTCCTGTCACTTACAAACTTGCTACACCAATACTCTACCTTATTCACTATACAGTGCAAAACAAGCTGCATACTAAGTACAGTAAAGGCTTTGTTCTGATGGCAGCCAATCAGAATTCACTTCACTTCACTTCACTTGATGCAGGTCAGTTTTGATTAATTATTATAGATACAGGTCTTTGCATTTAGCACTTTGCTTGTTCCAGTATTTTAAGCTCATGATAGTAAGTGTGGTAAATATTTATAAGGTGCATCCTATCCAAAAATAATTCAACCCTAAGAAATATCATCTAGAAATTTTGAAAATGATAGAGCAACAAGGAACGATAATAAAAAAATTGCAGTAACTCAGAGCTAACAGATTTCTAGATATTGGGGTTGATTTACTAAAACTGGAGAGTGCAAAACTGGTGTAGCTGTGCATGGTAGCCAATCAGCTTCCAACTTCAGCTTGTTCAATTAAGCTTTGACAAAAAAAAAAAAAATGGAAGCTGTTTCTTTGCACCAAATTTTGCACTTCCCAGCTTTAATAAATCAACCCCACTGTAACATTGTTTTTTGCTTCTTTGCGTCATGTTAAGGCCAGTTACACACGAGGCGGACTCCGTCGCTACAGAGTCCGCCTTCTCCCGCCGCGAGCAGGAGATCAGTCTGTAGATCTCCGCTGAGTCGGCGGATGACAAGCTCCTCTCTGCTCACTGAGCAGGGAGGGGCTTGTGCAGTGCCGCTGATTCCTATGGAGCAATCTGATTAAAACGGACATCATGTCCGTTTTTATCAGATCCCACCCGATTGATCCGCCATGGATGGATATAAACGTATTGCCATATGTCTGATTTTTGCAGATCAGTTCGGATGTCAGCGGACATGTCTCCACTGACATCTGACGCTCCATAGGATTGCATGGAGCGGCTATTCAGGTCCGCCGTCAAAACTGACAGGCGGACCTGAATGGTCCGTCCGTGTGAAAGGGGCCTAAGAGTACCCAGTTAATAATCAGGACAAATAAAAAAAGAAAAAAAAAGTCTCTTCATATCCAACTGTACCTGGATGAAGATTTGTTAGCTAATTCCCAAGGATCTGACCCAGAACACCCAGACTGAAAGTTCTGGGTATTTAGAGCCTAAAGATACAGTAAATGTACCAAAAGATTTGCTCTCCTTTAGAGCTTTTGTAAACCCTGCTTTGATAATTTTACCTACTGGGAAGCCTATAATAAGGCTTACCTGTAGGTCAATGTTTTTCTCGTAAACGTGCACCATTTAGTAGATATTCATCCTGCATGCATCCGCTGAAATCAGCAGCGCATTTGCTCTGAAGGTCTGGCATACCATGCGGGAGGGCTCCCGAACACGTGCGCGGGAGTGAGGTCATCACAGCTCTGGCCACTCACAGTGCCCGTAATCCCGGATGAAAGGACGCGAGATGTCAGCCCTTTCAGAAGTGATGGGGTGCCCCTTCGTTCCAAAGGTAAGTATTTCATAATGTGCTAGAATGCGATGCACATTATGTCATTGTTCTGGAGTTTTTTTTTTCATTGGTTTACTACCGCTTTAGGTACAAACGTTTTCCTTGCTGGCTAACTTCCAGGACATGAATGTGATCTGTGAACAATCCTAATTGTGCTGGGCATTGTCAACAAATGCATGAAAGTTAGTGCTGGTCCACTGTATAGAAAAGCTGCTGACTCTGCTAGCATTATAAACTTCCCACCATTAACATAGGACCTTGACTTACAATGAAGACTTGGATTTGACATTAGACATTGAACCCTGGTCACATTGATGTGCTTTAGCATGCGATTTGACACGTCAAATCGCATGCCAAATCGGCGGCAATTGTTGGCAATGGCAGCGTCCTAATCGGTGCGATTTGCCGATTTGGGGGTGCGATTTTCATTGACATCTATGCAGAAACCCTCTGAAACCACTGAAATCTCTCTCTGTCTCTAAACTTGCACGATTTCATTCCCACAGTCAGTGTGAACCTAGGCAAAAACCAGTGCCTAAGAGGGTCACATAATAGCAGGCAGTATCTACAGTATGTACTGTGGATTTGAACACACACAAAAAAGTGTCCTTAGAGTGTGTCATATGGTTCACTGCCTAAGAGGAATAACCCTTCACACAAAGTGGTTGTAAAGCCACATTGTGTACATAACAGATTCCCTTATGTTCTACAAAGTTAGGTGCCCTAGTGTATGTTCTATATAAAAAAAATGGTAGCTGTAAACCTTATTTTTATAGCTCTGCTCGGCGCTCATGTGACAACCTGCTGCTCTCCTCTTCCGGTGGTAGGGGTTGAGAATCCGCCACTGATGTCGGTCAGGAGGAGAGGAAGAGAGCGGCGGGTGGTCACATGAGCACCAAGAAGCGCTCTGAAATAAGGTATAGAGCTACATATTTTTACGCTGGGGCACAAAACTTCATGGAACATAGGGAAATCTATTAAGCACACATAGTTATTTTAGCAGCAGGAGGGGAGGGGTGGGCACTGACACTAGCTGACAGGCAGAGAGGAGGAGAGCGAGAGACAGCGACAGTGGAACGTAAACTGATCACTGTATCAGGGCAGCCATGACAAATGTGGTCAGTTTACAGGGGGGAGGGCAGCACCAGGAAGGATCAGCCAGGTATTTTAGATGATAGAAAGGGCCAAATTGCACAGCACAAGCACTGTGATGTTGTTCATGCCTTAAAGGAACAAGATCAACTTTTGTGTGTAGGGTTACAATTACTTTAACCCCCAGGGAACAAAACTTCTGACAGTGTCAACGCGTATCATCACACCACGTGACTTCATCACACTATAGTATAGTATAGTATCACACTATATATTGTTGTGTATCCTCTCCCTGTATGTGGTGTCTGATCCCGGGACTTTAAGAACCTTCTACCTTCATTTGGACTCCGCGTGAAAGCAGCTGGCTAGGCTATATCTGGTAGCCGTGAGTGATATCACCCAAGCCTCTGAGCACCATCAGCCTAAGACCAAGCGGACTCCCAGTGAGAGGAAAAGGAGGACACTGACGAGCTCGCCGCTCGTGGAGATAAGCCCTTGTACCTTTACTTTATGTAAGTGCATAGCGTGCAGGCGTTTTTGGCTCCCCTTTCATATCAGTATCACACTATATATTGTTGTGTATCCTCTCCCCGTATGTGGTGCCTGATCCCGGGACTTTAAGAACATTCTACCTTCATTTGGACTCCGCGTGAAAGCAGCTGGCTAGGCTATATCTGGTAGCCATGAGGTGAGCTGCTGGGACCACCTGAGGTGTGCGTGTTGTTCTTGGGTGACGGCTCGACTTCTTTCACAGAATTGGCTGCTGGGTCTCTCCTCATCTGTTCCCTTCCTTGAGGAATTTATTGTTATTTTTATCTTTATTTTCCAGTACTGGACTTTCTAAATTAATTTTGTCTTTCCTGGACTATACTTTGCCGTTTATGTGTTACCATCAGTTTACCAATTGGAGATGTTTATTGCTGTCTAGGTGTATCATTGTTATTTAGCTAACACTTTTTCACCTACCGTGCCCCTTTCCCACACCCATTTCCTAGCCTTGTGCCCTTTTTCAATCTATTTTCACAGCGCAGACTCCTTTCACTTGCACATATAGCATCTCATAGCTTACAAATAGCTGCTTTGCCTGTGGCAAAAGAGAATGACGGTAAGGCAGAGATGTTGTGCTGAGAGTTGGGTTATTGGTGGCTCACGTTAATGTCTCCTGAGGTGTCTATTATGGTCATTAGACTTACTGGATATGATTTTAACCTATTCTTACTTTAAACAACCAATTACATGCAAGGAAATTTGAAAAAAAAAATCACCATTGGGTGTTTAAAGTGACTTCCTCCTTTTTTAACTATCAGCAAATCAAGCCTAGGTTCATTTAACCTCACTTCACCACATTCAATTTGGCTTTTTAGAGTAATAAATCAGGGTCAACCCAAGACATTTGAGAGACATTAGGATGAATGGTTCTATGAGACAACCTGCAGAACTATATTACGTTTGAAAGTGTTCTAATGTAGAACCAGAGATTGTCTACAGTACTCTGATCATTGTAAATATAGTCCTTAGAACAATGGAAGCCCTGTATTAAATCTAAGGTAAATTACTGGAATCTTAGTTTAGTGGCTTTGGTAACAAAATATTAGGACATTGTAGTCACCCAAATAAAAATAAAATAACTGCGGCAGAAGAAATTGCATGCACACTCAAGGTCCCGTAATTATATATCAATGTTTTTATGTGTGTGATTCCCTTATAACCCTTTGGCTTCACGTTCTTGCCAAAATTGCACTTTAGTTAATCTAGCTCATAAAGGAAATCATCAAAATATATCTTTTAAATGGTGTGTGAAATGAAATATCATTGAATCCAGTAACTTATTTTATTAAAATGCTTGCAGAAATGTGTTCATGTTTATTGGAAATTTCACTATTCTGCTGTCTCCTGAGAGTTTTGGCCTCAAAGGCTTAAAATACAAAGTAAACAACATTTGTAAATAACAGTAGAAACAGTGGCAGAAGCAAGAGCACCACTGATGAATTTAAAGAAATATTTTATTTGCTCAATCTAAATTTTAATTGCATGTTTTTTTTTTTGCCATGATAAGTCTAGGTAGGAGATAACATTATTAAATTTGCCCAAGGCCAAGGACATTGAGCGCACATTAAACATGTAATATTAGTGACATTTTTGAGAAGTTCATATTTCAGTCATGGTACTGGGTTGGCAAGACGACTCTTATCTCAAAGCAGAACTAAACCCATCAACTTTAAGATTTTCTAAGGCATTTACATTCAAGGCATGCCATGAATGATAACTGTCATGTTTGCTTGTAATCTCAACCAAACCATCAAATGGCTGGTAATATAGCTGGTCACATGTGAAGCACCATGGCAACTGCAGACCAAACGGAGGCTAAGATGGCTGCTTCCTTGGCTGTGAAGGATAGCAAGGTTTAGTTATGCTTTAAAACGGAAAACTGATAAATAATTTGATTCTGCAATTATTTTGGAAAGACAAGATACATGGTATAATAGATAAAAGAGAGCTTCAATTTAACGTAGACCTTCCTAACTGCATATACACGTAACTTTTCACTTTTCACCCCTTTGCCACCCTAGACTCACTTGATTCGTAAATCTGCGCTATAAGGCTCCTAAATATGTATATATGGGTTTATTTACTAAAGGCAAATACACTTTGTACTACACGTGCACTGCAAGTGCACTTGGAAGTGCAGTTGCTGTAGAACTGAAGGGGACATGCAAGTAAAATATTGGATGATAAAATCAGCATAGCTTCCCCTCATTCCAGATCTTCCCCTCAGAGCTAAAGCAAGTGCACTTCCAAGTGCACTTGTAGTGCAAAGTGTCTTTGCCTTTAGTAAATCAACCCCATAGTTTCAATCCTCTATTGCAGAACCTCGGAATGTGTGCATTGCCTGAAACCACTGTAATCAGTTAATACTTTTTCTAGAGGGGGGTAGTTACCCATACTCAATACACTTCCACAAGCAGGTCATTTGTTGGGACTAAAAATATGGGAGTTTATGGCCCCTTCCACATTGGGACGGATCCATGAGGGGCATCAGCCAGCTCAGTGGGAGATCTCTCCGTTGATCTTCGCTGAGCCGGCGGATGACAGGTCCCTCTCTGCTCAGTGAGGGGCATGTCGAGCACCCCTGCTTGTCTATAGAGAGAATGCATGAAAACAGACAGCATGTCCGGTTTCATCAGATCTTACCCGATCCGATCCACCAGGACGGATAGTGACGTATTGCCATCCATCTGATCGGATGTCAATGGACATGGTCACCGCTGACATCTGATTCTCCATAGACAAGCATGGAGTGCCCGTTTAGGTCCGCCGAATAAACTGACAGGTGGACCTGAAAGGTCTGCCTGTGTGAAAGGGGCCTAAAGAAGAAAAACATATTAGGCAGTTATGGAGTGCTGGCAGGTCTTTATAAGAAAAACTGATTTTATACATCGTCGTGCTCGGGAATCAAACACACAAAGAAATCTAAACATTGCTCTTACCTTTTTTTAATCCCCGTGTTTCAAAAAAACAGATCATGTTTTTTCACTCTGTATATGAGAATATTAGTAAGCCATAGACTGTAGTCAAAAGGTATATTTTTTTCAGACTCGCTTAATAGGTCCTCTGCTGAGGACCCATAAAGTATGATAACACCAATTGCAGATTTCTGTTTACGGGAAATTAATAGACTAAAAATCTGTAACACTGAAATCTTTATAGCATTTTCTGCAAGGATATTACAGTGTTCAATTTCACACTGTTCACCTCTTGTATTGAAATAAAATGCAGAAATTAGTTTTATTGGAATAAGAAAGGAAATTAAGTACATGGTAACGTTAAAGTGACTCTCTAGAGAATTTCACATCCTGCTGTTAGACATAACATCTAATTCATATTTAATTTACGAGGGGCTTTATTTCTTAATATAATAGCTGTTTTTTTTTACAGACTTTTGAATGTGCTGGCTATCTGTAGACAGTGTTAGATAAATTATGTGATTCCTGTATAAGGAGTAGTACACAAAATACATTGTGCATGTCAAGTGTCATTTATTATTAGCTACAATGTTTTAGAAAACACTCATTATGACAGTCAAACGATCTTCTGATTCTGTGCAAATGTCCAGTCTTGGCTCCTGGTTTATTATAATTATATTTGTGGGGAAAAAATAAAGGAATGTACTATTTAATCTCTTATCATTTTCCACTTATTTATCTGTATATAATCCGTATATAGATATTATTCAAATAAGAATAGCCAAGTTTAGGAATATGTCGGAAAATTTAAGGCAACTCAACTGATCTTGACATTTCATTTTCGAGGGGTTAGTGATGAGTTTTACTAGGTTCTTATAATTCAGGCCTCGTACACACGACCGAGGAACTCGTTGTTTCAGACACGTCGTTTTCCTCGTCGAGTTCCTTGTTAGGCTTGTCGAGAAACTTGACAAGCTGTCTTTGCGTATACACTGTCAAGACCAAATCTCCTCGTTCTCAAACTCGGCGACTTCAACAGATACAACAGCAGGGGAAGTTCGATTCCACTGGCACAACCCTTGGGGCTGCTTTTGCTAATCTCATGTTATTGCGTGTTAGGTAAAAGTTTGGTAAGAGACATTTGCACTTTTCAGTCTGTTACAGCGTGACAAATGTGCTATTTCCATTACAAACGCTACTTTTACCGAAGGTGCGCAGGTTTCTAAGCATACACACCAATGTGTTTCTCGTGGAAAACCAGCCCGACGAGGAACACAACGACTCCCGTCGAGGAAAAAGAGAACTTGCTCTCTTTTTTCCTCGTCGAGTTCCTCGACAGTTTACTCGATGAAAAGCATACACACGACCATTTTCCTCTGCAAAAAAGCTCTGCCACCAAGTTTCTTGATGGATTCTGCCAAGGTCGTGTGTACGCGGCCTCACTAGTGAAAAGATGTCCAACCAGAATTCATCTCTCCTGCCCATTTACTGCAGCCACTACAATGCCAGGTGATGATGTTAAGGTTTCCTAGATGTCTTTTGTATAAAGTAAAAAAAATATTAGCGAGTCCAGCTGCAAGAGAGTGAGTTCTTTACCATGAGTTTATGAAAATGCACACAAACTACATGAAAATCTACTAGGATAAAATCCCAACTTCAAAAACCTATAAATGTAATTAGGTTTCAGTGCCCAATTGAAGCTAAAATATAATTTTTCTGTAGCTAACGGCGAACAAAAAGTATAAAAAACATATCTAAGTAAAACAAATGTCATAAATATAAATATATTAATGTGTAGATCAAGTGTTATGGATTTTCAGCCCTACAATTTTTGATGAACGATGAGTGAAATTCTATCAAATTTTCCAATTTGGGTTGTTATGTTTTCTGTTATTATAATGTAGGTACTACAATTATAATAACGGAGTCTAAAATTAAAAACTTAACCGCAAACAAACATTTTCTGATTAGTTACAGCAAAACAAAGGTAATCAGAAGGTTTGGTGTGTTTTTTTTTGTCCTAATGTTTTAGTTTAAACATTTAGACCCCTTTCACACTGAATCGTTTTTACAGCGTTTTAGCATTAAAAATAGCTCTCTTAAAACGCTCATAAAATGCTCTCCATGCATCTTAATGGACCCTTTCACACAGAGTCCTGCAAGCAGCATCTTTGGAGCAGCTTTTAAGCTCTGAAAAAAAACGCTCCAAAAACGCTCCTCTCCATTAAAATGAATTGAAAGCACTGTAAAAATGCTTTACCCTTTCACACTGAGGTGTTGAACTGGCGGGGCGTTGAGAAAAGTCCTGCAAGCAGCATCTTTGGAGCAGCTTTTGGACGCTGAAAAAAACGCTCCAAAAACGCCCCTCTCCATTAAAATGAATTGAAAAGCGCTGTAGAATGCCTAACCCTTTCACACCAAGGCACTGCAAAAACGCCCTAAAACTTTAGGGTCTTAGTGGTGCTTTACCAGCACATTGGGATTGCAGATGAGGCTTCGCTCGAATAACGCTGTAATAACGCTGTAACAACGCTCGAAAAACGCTTGAATAGCACTCGAATAACGCTTGAAAAATGCTCCAATGTGAAAGGGGCCTTAGAGTAATAAAAAATTAACTGAAAAAAATATTGAAAATAATCAATTTTCTGTGGATTGTAGATTTATGTTAGAGATGGAATTTTTCATTTAATAAAAACAGCAATCGGTTATTAAAAAAAATGCTTCAATCACTGATTTTTTTTTTTCAACCCAACTTATTAAATGGATTCTTAACCAGCGCATACTATGGGCCAGATTCAGGTAGATAGTAGTGTTGCTCACGAATATCCGCATTGCGAATATTCGCTACGAATATTGCATATTCGAGTATTCACGAATATCTCGAATATCGCGGCGAATATGAGCTATTTCGAATATTCGCATTTTTCAAATTTCGCAAAAAAAAATCGCAATCAATTTCGCAATCGCGATTTTTTTATATAAATATCGAATATTCGTGATATTTTATAAAAAAAAAAAAATCGCGAAATTTCGCATAAATTGGCAATTTTTTTTTTTCATAAAATAGCACGAATATTCGATATTAACGAATATTCGTGAATATTCTTCGAAATATTCGCGAAATATCGCGAAATCGAATATGGCGTATTCCGCTCATCACTAGTAGATAGGAGCATCTTTAATCTGGAGTAACATTTCTCATTTACGTTACTCTGGCGAAATTTTAGGAGCAAGTGCTGTTATTCATGAAGCACTTGCTCCTAAAGTTGCGGCAGCGTATCGAAAATGAGCCGGCGGAATTCAAATTGGGCGGGTACGGGGCGTGTATTATTTAAACTAAGCGCGATCCCGCGGCGAACGTACTGCGCATGCGTCGACTGTCAATGCATCCCAGTGCGCATGCTCCAAATTCTGTCAGTGAACGTCAATGATGTCAAATCCCCATTCATGGACGTTTAACGCAAGCGACGCAAATTTTTGTTTTCCGACGCGATGACGACGGCTATACTTAACATAGGATACTCCACCTAGGGGGCATGTATTTATTTACGCCGCGTATCTCTTACGGAAACGTCGGAAAGTCACTGCGTCGCGCCCGAATACGATCGTGAATTGCCGATTCCCGCTGATTAACATATTTTTTCGGTGTTAATCAGCGGGAACGCCCCCAGCGCCATTTTTAAATTAAAGTTGCGATGCGATGGCGAAATTCAATTACGCCGCTCGCATCGGAACTCCAACCCGGCGTTTCTTGTTTTCTGGTTACAGAAAACAGAAACGCCGGCTTAAAGTGACAGTTAGGCTGGAGTATCACTGATACTCCAGCCTAACTCTACCTGAATCTGGCCCTATATGTGGGCTGCTGTAGGGCATGTATACATTGGTATTTCTGTCTAGTTGTGACAAGTATTTGTGAAGCATTTTTAAAGGACCTCAAAATAGAATTTTAAATTGGATAATTTGGAGCAGAATGAGTATTAAACTGCATTTATTGCATTTTTCCAGGCATTGCATTGTAGTTTTTAGAACATGACATGTCTCTTACGTCTGTTTTTATTCTCATACAAGTTTGCTGAGATTAAGTATGTATTTGCTGAAGTGGCAGGGGGCTTAGTGATAAAATTGTCCTTAATACAGAGAAGCAGGATGTTGTATGATACAGTCTTTATTTCTAGCTACTGGTATACAGTAAATACAAAAGCAATATTACATTTTCTTCTAAATAACACATCCAAAAAGGAAATGCAGACATAGATAAATAGCTATTCATATTGCATATGTTTGATATGTTGTTATGCTTGGCCTGCACATTGTAAAATGCTGTTGCATTGCATCTGAAAGTCCCACAGGTCTATATGGAGATATGAATGTTTTTGTTAGCATTTAGGTTCACTCCCCTACTCCACTGTTGAATGCATTTATCAATGAAAGACGTGACAGGCTTGCTTTAGAGACCTTGTCATCATCAGACCATTCATTTCAACAACAATCTTTCCATAAGAATATATGTACATACCCCTTGTGTATCAAAAATCGCTGAGATTGCAGCTGGGTGCCACCATCTTGGATGTGATATTAGTGGCCCCAGCAGATTCAGCACTGCCACCCAAGCATTGTACTTCACTCTTCCCCTGGCAGCTACAGAAACGGTTAAGTGGTGAAATAAAGGGAGGGGGCAGAGGAGTTTGTTTAGTACATAGCATAATCAGACTCTCCTAGAAGAGGAGAGGGCTATGACATGCAAGAAAGGAGAGGGGCGGGCTTGGGAGTTAAGTAGTCATTTTTCTAGCAAGTTCAAAGGCACATTGCAAGTACAATACAAAATAATTTATGAACAAGAAAAAACCCTGCAATTAAATTGATTTTAAATGTATTCTTTTTTTTTTAAATAACAAATACAGTATGTCATACTTACCTGCTCTGTGGTTTTACACAGAGCAGCTCCGATCCTCTTCTTCTGGGGTCCCCCGCTGGTGCTCCTGGCTGCCAGGATTTAGCAGCTGGGAGACCAGATATATTTAGCTACACACAAAAACTGGCACCAGACCATGTATGTATATCTTTCAAGTGAGATTTATTTACAACAAACTGAAATAACCACACAACAACAGCAATAAACATAAGAATGCATGAAATTCAAAACTGAACAACCAACAACTAACTAAATATACAAATATATACACAGTAAATACAAGGCAGGGATAAAACTGAGGATGGGAAGAAGGGAAAAAAGACTGAGAAAGGAACAAGGCAACATGGTACTGAATACAGGGCATGATCAAAGGTAAATGGCAACAGAGTCTGGCAGCAACACAGCAAACAGGGAACAAGGCAGGAGTACTAGTAGCCAAAACACTGAGGTAAGGTGCCATAGCAGAAGTGAAATATAAGTACCTTCCCTGCAGGTGTGGCCAGGTTGAGCTGTTTGCAGGAAGATACCTGCTGGTGGACGCTGTAACTGCAGCAATCAGCCCAGAACACTCCAGTGCCACCAGCAGGGAAACTTGATCCTAACACTGGCTCTTCCACCCTGCCAAGTGGCCCCTTAGCAAGCCGCTTGCTCTGGGGGAACTCATGAAGGCTTGCTCCCAAGCCATGGTGTATGTGTAGCTTGGCCCTGCCCCCCCTCCCCCGCTTTATGCTCACTGGCTGTGATTGACAACAGCAGGAGCCAATAGCTGCCTTCATGTCCTGTGAGGAGAGAGAGCCACTGCTCTCAGTCACAGCTCTGGACTGAGATCAGGCTCAGGTAAGTAAAAGGAGGCTGAGGGGTAACCAAAGCATACTGTAAATACTGAATTTGGCCTGGGAATCTTAAAAGTAATTATCTCTGGCTGTAATTCCAAAGGGAATAAATTGATTTTCCAATTTTGGTGAGAATATCTTTACATATCCCTTACTGCTCGATGTAATGGTCTCCTGTTTAGTAAACCCATTTATTTTCTAGCACTGGTGAGCAGCTTTCTTTGACTGTCCCTTCTTCCAGACTCTACCTGTACACCAGTGGGTTCCTTAAGGCAGGCTTAGTAATATGAATAAAGCCAATTTATATTGCAGAGTCTTGGTAGTCAGATAAAACAAATAATTAATGCACGTATTCTGAGTGAGACATCCCTGTTTATTAGGAAGGGGAATTTTAACCACTTCAGACCCGAGGATGTCCCTGGACGTCCTCGGCTTTGTGCAGTGATATCTGAATGATGCCTGCAGCTGCAGGCATCATTCAGATATCGCCGTCTTCAGCCGGCGATTCTGTGCACCAGAAGAACAATCAAAGCGGCGGTTCTGCCGCTCGATCGTTCTTCTAGGCAGCGGGAGGGGACACCCCGCCTCCCGCCGCCATCCTGTGCTTCTCCGGGCTCTCCCGTGCCATCGGGGGCCCGGAGAGAAAATCAGCCGGCGCTCGTTGGTGAAGCATAGAGATAAATGGTGACCAGACGGTCACAGTCATCACTATGACCGTCGGAGGACCGGGCGCGACATTATGACGTCACGCCCGGTACCCGGAAGAAAACAAAGCCGCTATCGCGGCTGTCGGCATGTAATCTGTGATTTTTTTTCACTGATTAAATGCTTGTAAGCCTGTAGGAAAGATGTGGGGTCTTATTGACCCCACATCTCTCCATAAAGAGGACCTGTTACAGTGATTCCTATTACAAGGGATGTTTACATTCCTTGTAATAGGAATAAAAGTGATAAAAAAAAATGTAAAAAAAAGTGTAAAAATAAAAAAATGAAGTAAAAAAATAAAATAAAATAATAAAAAAAACATTTTTAAAATGCCCCTGTCCCGTTCGCTCGCGTGCAGAAGCGAACGCGCATGCAAGTCCCGCCCACATATGTAAACACCGTTCAAACCCCACATATGAGGTATCATCGCGTGCGTTAGAGCGTGTGCAACAATTCTAGCACTAGACCTCCTCTGTAACTCAAAAATAGTAAAAAAAATTTAAGCGTCGCCTATGGAGATTTTTAAGTACCGATGTTTGGCGCCATTCCATGAGTGTGCACAATTTTAAAGCGTGACATCTTAGGTATCTATTTACTCGGCGTAACATCGTCTTTCACATTATACAAAAAAATTGGGCTAACTTTACTGTTTTGTTATTTATTAATTCATGAAGCGTTTGAAAAATTATTGCGCAAATACCGTGCGAGAAAAATAGTTTTATTCCCTAGGGTGTCTGCTAAAAAAAAATATATAATGTTTGGGGGTTCTAATAAATTTTCTAGCCAAAAAATTTTGATTTTTACATAAAGGAGAAAAGTGCCAAAAATAGGCCCGGTAACAAAGTGGTTAAAGGTTTTCCACTTTATCTGTGAACTTTATAGCTGAAACTCTACTTTCCCTTCTTCCTGACTCTCCTATATAACTTGACTTATACCTGATTCCATTGGCTTTCCTAGTGACTGAATTATTGCTAAGTGGAATTTCTGAGTGGTTCACCCAAATAAAATTTAAAACTTAAAGACTAATATAGATGACATTTTCCTTTCTACAAGGGACGCAGTGGTACAATTAACCTGTCCGATACTGAAAAGAACTATTTACAAATTTCTTAAGTTACTCCTTATTGCTGCATGCTCAGGGGAACAATCCCGCAAACTATGCAATGACCACATATGCAATGTTCTTCCTAAGATGTTAAACATGTCAGAATTAACTAATGACGGCCAAGTAATTTAGTACTTAGAAGCATCCACTTTTAAAGATAATGTTAAATGCATTTTTGGTTTATGATCTAGCTATAGCATGCACATAAGCCGCCATATATATTTATATATCTTTAAGAGGTGTATAATGTCTCAGGCTGAGATGTTCACTACATGATGTATTTATTTTCCTCCCACTGGTCTTAATAAAAAGTTTCAGAAGATAGTAGGCTTATTAAAAGTCCACTGATGACATGATATAGCGTATGGATGGTTTAGGAACTGTTTTCACAGCTGCAATCTATTAAATGCTTGATAGCACCGTACCTGGGACATGTTCAGACTTTTTTTCTTGCGTTCTTTTGACTTCCAAGCAGTTGCTGTAAACAAAAACTGCGTGGAAATAACTGGTAAAGTTCACAAAGGAAATGTAGAAGAATCACTTTGTTTCTCCATGGAATATGACTTGATAAGCCAGTCTCCTGCATGAACTCAGCACAGGCAGCTTGCCTTAATACCTGTATGACATTGACATGATAATACTTCTGCTTGAGCCTTCCCAGATCATGACAATTTTCTGGTTATATGTAGAGTACAACCAGATTAGGAATCATCCTCTCCATAGCAAGATATCAGGCAGGTTAAACACCTTGGATCCTTGGCCCAGGTTGTATACAGCACTTTGGCTTCTCTTCAAGATTTTGTATATTATCCACGTTGTGCCGGGGGGATCACAAACAATCTACAAAATTTAAGAAATAGTGACACACGTTATTAAGCCCCAGAGGCGTTTGAGTTTACTGATGCCGCATGAGTGATCCGCTGTTGAACTGATTGGACCATTCGGGAGATCCTTGATATTATATGCTGTTTGACCTTTTTGGTCTAGGCAATAAGGTGAGAGGCCATTCTTACCTTTCTTGGTGGAGGTTTTTCTTCTGATTTCACCATTCACGTTTTGGATGTGGCTCCTCATATTCACTTTGGAATATTAGTACACTTATGGACATTTTTCTGGCTCCTCATATTCACTTTGGATTATCTGTACACTTATGGACATTCTGTATTTATTAATTTGTTCTGCGCTGCACTATTTTTTCATAATTTCTGTTGGGGTGTGTTATTTGAATTAACCTTCAGTGCTGGCTTGCATTAGTTTTTTCATTGTGTGTTTACCTTCTAGCGCTGAATAATTCATGTATTTGTATATGTAGCTTCACATTAAAGTTTAGATTTAAAGTAAAACTTTAGATTTGTTAAGAAAAAAATAATTCTCTTTTGTTACATAGTCGGGTTGAAAAAAGTCCCGCACTCCGCGTGCAGAGCCTGCCAGGAAGTCAGCACAATGCTGCACTAATCACAGGCAGGGAGACATTGTCCCAATGCTTGGCTGCAGAGATCGGGACATCTCTCAATGCCTGTGATTAGTGCAGCGCCATGCCGACTTCCTGGCGGGCTCTGCACATGTAGTCTGTGAACATACCGGAGCACATCCCTACCCACAGCTAATCCAGAGGAGCATGCTCAGATATGCCCACCCTTTCTGCCCAGCTCCTTTCTTTATAGAAGCTGGTATTACAGCTTTTGTGAATGAAGCAGGATCTATGTGAGCTGAATCTTAGAAATTCTGTCAATGGTGAATTGGCCAACATGACAAGGCCCCAAAATGAGATACCCAGCAAGCATGTATTCTTATACAGATTTTTGGTAAAAAAAAAAATCGCAATAAGAGTATTTTGTTTGGTTTGCACAAAAGTTATAGCATCTACAAATTATGTGAAAGATTTATGGCATTTATATGGTGTTTTTTTTATTTTTTACTAGTAATGGCAGTGATCTGCCATTTTTGGTGGTATTGCAACGTTGGGGCGGACAGGTGAGACACCCCTTTGACACATCTTTGGGACCATTGACATTTACAGAGCGATCAGCGCTATGCACTGATTACTATGCAAATGCCACTGGCAGGGAAGGGGTCAACACTAGGGGTTAATCAAGGGGTTAACACACAATCTGTCTTCTCTCCTCAGACAGCACAGGGATTTGTGCTCATGCTGCCTCTCGTGCATGCAATTGCGCATGGCCGGTGGCGATCGTGCCCACCAGCAATGCACATCAGGCTCCCCGCTGTGCAGTAGGCGCACGTGCGCCCTCTGGTGGCCCTCCTGGGCAAAGCCGTATATAGAGAGCCATTCTTCCGCAGTATATCTGCGTGAGCCGGTCGGGAACCAGTTATCATTCTTACTTTAGAGCAGTGCGGTCCAAAGTTTGATGTCCCTCAATTACACTATCTATATGTTCCTATTTTGTTCTTTAGGGTTTCCTCTCACAGTTCAACACCATACAACAAGTCTAATCCTTTGGTGATCAAAAGTCACTAAAGCTTAGATACCCGGACCAAATTTATTAGCATCTGCTTGTGTCAATTAACTACGACTAAAATGTATTGACTATTTTAGTCTACCTAAGAACATACAAGGCTTTTATTGTTTGAATAAAAGGCCATGCTCCATTTTCTATATTATGATGGTAAATGAACAAAAATAATATATATAAAAAAATATTTTTGTGAAATCAATGTATTTTTAAACTGTAAATATATATTTTAAATACAATAATAAGCAGAGATACACTGCCTCAGTCTTTAATATAATCTGCAGGTGAAGGCGCATTTTGTGAATGAAGCCTGCATGTGATTACTATGTCATAGCTGACATAGTAATCGTATTTTCTTTCTCGTACATCACGGGACACAGAGCGGCATATTCATTACTATGTGGGTTATATGGAGTACCTTCAGGTGTGGACACTGGCAATCTTCAAACAGGAAGTCCCCTCCCTATATAACCCCCTCCCCTAGAGGGAGTCCCTCAGTTTTTTCGCCAGTGTCTTAGGTGTTGGTCACGGAATAGCTTTGCTCCACATCCTTGGGATTAAGGGCGGGCTAACCGGATCTGTCCAAGGAGCCTCAGTGCCAAAGTGGACAGTACCCGGGCCCCAAACCGTGGGGTTTTGCCTATAATGCTCCTCTTTGGAGGGCTGGACCCTGGGCCCAGGACTTGGAGTTTGCAAAAACCATAAAGTTCCTGTTTTGCCAGGGTGCTATATAGGTCCAGGACAGTGGGTACCTTCATAGGACCCCAGGGCCTGAAGGTCTACTACGCTACCCACGGAGATGGGAGAAGATTGGATCAGTTTGCTGGTCAAACATCCTGCAGCATGGAGCAGGTAAGGGGGAGCCTGCGGGACTTGGTTCGACAGCAGGCTCCCCGGGGTAACCTAAAAGGGGGGATAGCCTAAGTATGCTCTGCATGGGCAACCGTGATCACTATGTCTAAAAGAGACAGGATGACACCCTTTCTCCCCCCATCACTAGGCCCCCCTGTCTAAATATGTGTTGCTAGCTAACCTGCTGTTTCTTCCTAGGGCTAGTAAGGATCCCTAGGGGCCTTGAGAGAGTCCTACCTGGCCGGGGGTTTGAATCTGCCGCCTGTTTCTGCGTGCCTGGATCTCCAGCAGCGCGGCTCCTCCATGTTCCTCCTGTATCCGGCATACGCGCGCGCGCGCGCGTGCGCGCGCACGTCTTATTGACGTTTTTCGCGCCGTCCAGACAGGAGGGCGGGGGGGGGCGGGCCTGCGGCGTCATACAGGGGCGCGCCTTTGTGCTGTTATAGACAGCAGGCCTTGTCAGGGCTCAGTCTGAGGCTGATTTTTTCAAGGAGAGGACGCAGAGCGGCAGAACAGTGACTCCCGGTGGCGGAAGAGGGGTAGTACATGTGGACTTTGTTCCAATGCCTTTATTGTTAAGCCAAGAAATCCCCCTTATTTTGCAGCAGGTTGGAGGCTGGCAAACTTAAATTAGGGTCATTGTATGTTGTCAAATATATAATATATAATATATAATTATTTAAAAAAAAAAAAAAGACCAACATACGGGCCCATCAGTTTTTGGGGACACTAGTGATCTATTCTCCCCTAAACTCTGAAATTTGTACTCCTGGCCACTACAGTCTGTTGTGTGGGCGGAGTCCCTCGATTTTGTATTATGGCTTCCAAGGGTTCGGGGTCAAAGGGGACAAAAAAGACCAAAAAACAAAGGGTCCCTTTCTGATTCTGATATGCCGATACTTTCCCCGCAGCTTATTAATTTAAGAAGCGCCTTGGATGAGCCATTAGGGGGATCTGGTGCGGAGGCTGGCCCAGATCAGCCCAGCCCTGTGTTTATCACAGAGGAGATGCTAGCCGTATCCCTAGGGGGGCTAGAAGAGAGAATAGCGGCATTGATCGCCAGAGCTATTCCTGGTAAGAAACGGGTTAGATCCCCATCACCAGGGGGTGTATCCTCAGATGCTGAGATTCTCTCTCCGGAGGAATTAGAATCACAGGAGGATCAACTGGACCTGAACCAAGAGGGTTCAGGGATGGAGGGGTCTACCTCTGAGGAACCATTTTCAGACTCCCAGACAGAGAGACTGTGGGTACAGTCTTTGACGGACATGGTCCGCTCGGCATTTAGTTTGCCATTGCCAGAACTTCTGGTTCCTCCGGTATCCTCTCTGGGCTCTTTGAAAGCCCCGTTAAGCAACGCAGTTTTTCCGGTCCATCCTCTCTTGGAGGAATTGATCTTTCGGGATTGGGTACGGCCGGACAGGGTTTTTCTGCCACCGAAAAGATTTGCGGTCATTTATCCCTTGGAGGAAAAATTCTCCAAGAAGTGGAGGCTCCCAGTAGTGGATGCAGCCATCTCATGTGTGAATAAATCACTAACTTGCCCGGTGGAAAACATACATATGTTTAAAGATCCGGTTGATAAAAGATTAGAGACACTTTTAAAAGCATCCTTTGCTACGGCAGGAGCAGTGGTGCAGCCAGCGGTAGCTGCAATTGGAGTTTGTCAGGCATTAAAAGACCAGACAAAAGAGATGTTAAAGGACATGCCTACCCAACAAGCAGAAGAGTTTGCTGACATTCCCAGAGCTCTGTGTTTCGCGGTAGATGCTATAAAAGATTCCATCCAGCAGGCTTCTCGTTTATCACTATGTTTGGTACACATGAGAAGGCTCTTATGGTTGAAGAACTGGGCGGCAGAACCCCCATGCAAAAAGCTTCTGGCAGGATTTCCCTTCCATGGAGGACGACTCTTCGGAGAGGATCTGGATAAATATATTCAGACTATTTCAAATGGCAAGAGTACCCTTTTACCGGTCAAAAAGACATTCCGGGCTCCTACATTTAAAAGGCAGCTTTTTCCTGGCTCGGGGCCCTCTAATTCCAGGCAGTATCGACGGCCGCCTGCGCGATCCAACGGTAACAGTAGATCGCAGGGACAAACCCCTGGGGGTAAGAAGCCGTGGTATCGCAAGCCGTCAAAGGCAGCCCCTAAGTCTGCCTTATGAAGGGGCGCCCCCACTCTCACGGGTGGGGGGAAGGCTTCGTCTCTTCTCAGAAGTTTGGGAAGCCAAGATCCCCGACAATTGGGCCCGGGCATCTGTAACCACAGGTTACAGATTGGAGTTTCTAAGATATCCTCCGCCTCATTTTCAAGAATCAAGGCTACCAAGGGATCCAGCAAGGAAGGCCTCAATGCTGGCAGCTTTGGATCACCTGCTTTGCCAGGACGTAATTATAGAAGTGCCAGCCCAAGAGCAAGGCCTAGGTTTCTATTCCAATTTCTTTGTCATACCAAAGCCCAACGGCGATGTCAGGCCAATCTTGGACCTAAAGAGGTTAAACGCTTATCTAAGGGTGCGGTCCTTCCGGATGGAATCCATCCGGTCAGCAGCCGCCGCGCTTCAGAAAGACGATTTTCTGGCCTCCATAGACATAAAAGATGCTTACCTTCATGTACCAATCTTTCAGTCGCATCAAAGGTTTTTACGCTTCGCGGTGGGGCAGCGACACTTCCAATTCAGGGCGCTCCCTTTCGGGCTGGCCACGGCCCCCCGGGTATTCACGAAGATCCTAGCCCCAGTTCTGGCCAATTTAAGGATCCAAGGAGTCACAGTCCTAGCATACTTGGACGACCTTTTAATCATAGATCACTCACGGACGGGTCTGCAAAAGGCAGTAAACCTCACGGTTCGGTACCTCGAAGAATTCGGCTGGGTCCTAAACCAGGGAAAGTCAGCATTCCAGCCTACAAAGCAGTTGGAATACCTCGGCATGAGGTTAGACACAGAACATCAAAAGGTGTTCCTGCCCCTTGTAAAGATCGAAGCTATCAAGGGGTTGGTTCAGTTGGTTCTAAACAAGAAAAGTCCAACTATTCGCCTGTGTATGCGATTACTAGGCAAGCTAGTGGCCACATTCGAGGCAGTACCATACGCTCAGATCCACACTCGCGTCCTACAGGCAGCCATTCTAGCAGCCTGGGGCAAGAGGGCACATGCCTTAGAGTCCCCTTTGACGCTATCATCAAGGGTCCGACAAAGCCTGGCCTGGTGGTTGAACCCTCAGAATCTTCTAAAGGGAAAATCCTTCAGCCCTGTTGTCTGGAAGGTAGTTACCACAGACGCCAGCCTGGCAGGCTGGGGGGCGGTCTTCGAGGGGTTCTCCCGCCAGGGAACTTGGGTGAAAGCAGAGAGGCAGCTCCCCATCAATATCTTGGAAATCAGAGCTGCCCGCCTAGCCCTTCTGGCTTGGACCTCCAGACTAAAGGGGTTCCCGGTGAGAATCCAGTCAGACAATGCCACGGCGGTGGCATACATAAACCACCAAGGGGGAACCAGGAGCCAGGCCGCTCAGAGGGAGGTGAACTTGATTTTTTCAATGGGCAGAGGTTCATGTACCCTGCATTTCGGCGATATTCATTCCCGGAGTGGACAACCTGCAGGCAGACTTCTTAAGTCGCCAGAGTCTGTTGCCAGGGGAGTGGTCTCTGCATCCCCAGGTCTTTCAGACAATCTGCCAGAGGTGGGGAATGCCGGACGTAGATATAATGGCATCCAGGTTCAACAAGAAACTAGACAGGTTCGTGTCGCGAGCGAGGGATCCTATGGCCTGCGGAACCGACGCGTTGGTTTGCCCTTGGCATCAATTCAGACTTCTATATGCATTCCCTCCACTACAGTTACTCCCGCGCCTGTTGCGCAAGATCAGAGTGGAGAACAAGCCAGTCATTCTAGTAGCTCCGGTTTGGCCCCGGAGGACTTGGTACTCACTAGTCCTGAAGATGGCAGTGGGAGACCCTTGGACTCTTCCTCTACAACCAGACCTACTCTCACAAGGCCCGATCCTCCACCCTACATTACGGCGTCTAAATTTGACGGCCTGGAGGCTGAATCCCTGATTCTCAGGGGTAGAGGTCTGTCTAGGCAGGTAATTCCTACCCTGATTAGGGCTAGAAAGCCGGTCTCCAGGGTGATTTATTACAGGGTGTGGAGGAACTACGTAGGCTGGTGTGAATCCAAAAGATGGAATTCCCGCAAATATACTATTGATAGGGTGTTAAGTTTTCTCCAGCTAGGAGTGGATAAAGGCCTGGCACTAAGCACAATCAAGGGACAGATCTCAGCTCTGTCAGTGTGGTTTCAGAGGCCGCTGGCCACCCACTCGCTGGTAAAGACCTTCTTACAGGGGGTCTTGCGTATTAATCCTCCTGTCAAGTCACCAATTTGTCCATGGGACTTAAATCTTGTCCTGTCCACTCTACAGAAACAGCCTTTTGAGCCGTTGGCTGAGATTCCTTTACTCTTACTGACAAGAAAGTTGGTTTTCTTGGTCGCCATAGTTTCGGCCAGGAGAGTGTCAGAATTAGCAGCCTTATCGTGTAAGGAACCATATCTCGTTCTGCATAAGGACAGGGCAGTTCTCCGGCCCCATCCTTCCTTTCTACCAAAGGTTATATCCAAATTTCACTTGAACCAGGATTTGGTACTTCCATCCTTCTTTCCAAAACCTACATCTAGAAAGGAGGGGTTGCTGCATACCTTGGATATTGTCCGGGCCATGAAGGCCTATCTTAAAGCTACAGAAAAGATCCGGAAAACAGATGTGTTATTCGTTCTACCAGATGGCCCCAAGAAGGGGCAGGCAGCTGCAAAATCCACCATCTCGAGATGGATTAGACAATTAATCATTCAAGCCTACGGGTTGAAGAGGTTGCCTCCTCCGTTGTCGGTAAAGGCCCATTCTACCAGGGCCATGGGCGCCTCTTGGGCAGCACACCATCAGATCTCTATGGCTCAGATATGCAAGGCGGCAACGTGGTCATCAGTCCACACGTTTACAAGGTTTTATCAACTAGACGTGAGAAGAAATGCGGATGCTGCCTTTGGTCAGGCAGTACTACAGGCTGCAGTTTGAAATCCTCGGGATCAGAAACACCCTTGGTTATAAAAAAAAAAAAAAAAAAAGTTTTTTCTTGACTAAGTTGGAATTATTATTATGATTTGAGTTTATCTCTAAATTGAATCCTTCTTTGGAAGATGTCTCCCTCCCCTCATTAAAGCATTGCTTTCGGACATCCCACATAGTAATGAATATGCCGCTCTGTGTCCCGTGATGTACGAGAAAGAAAAAGGGATTTTTAAATACAGCTTACCTGTAAAATCCTTTTCTTGGAGTACATCACGGGACACAGAGCTCCCACCCCTCTTTTGGGTGACCATTTTGGGAGGCATACTGCTTGCTACAAAACTGAGGGACTCCCTCTAGGGGAGGGGGTTATATAGGGAGGGGACTTCCTGTTTGAAGATTGCCAGTGTCCACACCTGAAGGTACTCCATATAACCCACATAGTAATGAATATGCCGCTCTGTGTCCCGTGATGTACTCCAAGAAAAGGATTTTACAGGTAAGCTGTATTTAAAAATCCCTTTATTGGTTAACCACACTGATTGTAAGTGGGGACCTGAGCTGTGAGTGACAATCTGGTCAAACAGGTTGCAGTCATGCATAGTGCCAGCTGCTATACGTAAAGGGGAAGACAAAGATAAATGTACCTTCAGCCAAGAGCATTGTGCAGGGGAAGATTTATCTATGGATTGTAGGCAGGCAGGGGTTAATTACTCGTTCATGTGGAGGACTGCAAATAGAATATTATATGCCAATTTCCTTCTGGGGAAGTGACTTATGTGAATGGCTAAAGGTTCACTGTAAAAGGCAGCAAAATAGGTTAGAGCTATACATATCCGTAAAAGCAACATAAAGGTAAATACAGCTTAACATTTAGCAACCCTAAAGAAAAGCTGCACACATAATCAATAATAGGCAGTCTAATGGTCATTGGTCACGCTGTGCAGACTAATAGACTTAGAATGAAATAATAAAGGATAATCAGCATTACTAAACAGGAAGCTTATATAAAGACTTTGAGTAAAAGCTTGAAAAAAAAAAAAAAAAGTCTTTTGCTTGCGCATGTATTGGATGATTAAAGTTATCACAACTTCACATAGTTCACTAAAAGTTCACTTGGCAAAGAGAAAATGAAATTTCATTCGTTAAGAAGGTGAAGCTGTGCTGACTTTGATCATCCAATAATGAGCAAGAAAATATCCTGTTTTTTACATTTTCCTTGCACATGATTGGCTATGTTTGCACAGTGAATTTCAGCTCATTCACTAGGATGAGTGAAAATTCACTTTTGAAATGAACATGATCTACCCCTATAGAAAGGCTGGATTCTCACTATGTGAGCTGAATTTTCCTTTCTTTTTTATCGCACAAGCCTAATACAGTAAAACTTTGTTTTGAGAGTAACTTGGTTTGAGAGCATTTTGCAAGACAGGCAACATTTTTAAATACATTTTGACTTGATAAACAAGTGATGTCTTGATATAAAAGTAGTTTCATGTCACAACTGGGTATAAGAGAGAAAAGAGGAGTCTCTAAGTGTAGCAATATGGTTACATTTAATGAAGGTACAACATTTACCAACATATTGCTACACTTAGGAGGTGTCTCTTTTCTTTTATACTCTGTAGCTCTGGCCAGATTTTGCTTATAATCCCCTTGTGGAGGCTTCCATTTGGGGATGGACATTTTATGATAACACAATCACAATAATTGCTATAATCTTTTTATATGGACTATAAGCTGAAGGACCTATGAATACATGGTTGTGGAATGAATCATTTGAGGTTCCATTATTTCTAATTAATTGCTTTGATATACAAGTGTTTTGGATTACAAGCATGTTTCTGGAATGAATTATGCTTGCAATCCAAGGTTTTACTGTAACTTAATTTTAATTGTGTTGCAGAACATTGCATAGCATTTATGCATGTCACTTTTTTCCACACTAACACAGCACATTAGTGTGAACTTAGCCCATTGAAAGTAAGTTAGTTGAATTGTTATTGTGCTGGGCCTATGTTGAGCAAAGCTGCCCAAATGCACATGGTGTAAATGAGCCCTAAATAAACATGTAGAACAGGGGTGCCCAATCAGTGGCCCGGGGGCCACATTTGGCCCGCTGAGCCCTCTGATGTGGCCCGCGACCTCCTGCTCTGGGATGGAATAGAATATTGTTATTAACCACTTGAGCCCCGGGCCATTGTCAATTGACGGCCTCACGGTGGCTCTCAAAATCCAACTGGACGCCAATTGATGTCCTGGATTCCTCCGGCCACTGGGGGGCGGCGGCGCGCACGTGCCCGAGATGCCGATGCGCGTGCCTGGCGGTCGCGATGTCCGCCAGGTACCCACAATCGGCAATGACAGAGCAGGGACATGGACCTCTGTGGCTCACGTCTTGTCAGGGGAGAGAGGAGACCGATATGTGTCTCTTGTACATAGGGACAAATCTGTCCCATATTTTGTAAGTGCTTATTGCGATTTTTTTTTTTACCAAAAATATGTAGAAGAATACGTATCAACCTAAACTGAGATTTTTTTTTTTTTAATTGGGCTATTTATTATAGCAACAAGTAAAAAATATTGATTTTTTTTTTCAAAATTGTTGCTTTTTTTGTTTATAGCGCAAAAAATAAAAACCGCACAGGCGATCAAATACCACCGAAAGAAAGCTCTATTTGTGGGGAAAAAAAGGACATCAATTTTGTTTGCGAGCCACTTCGCATGACCGCGCAATTGTCAGTTAAAGCGACGCAGTGCTGGAAGCTGAAATTTCACCTGGGCAGGAGGGGGGTATATGTGCCCAGTAAGCAAGTGGTTAAAGGTACGTTTGTTACTAAAATCACAGCGTATATATGGGCATATATGTTCTGCAGTGGTCACTGGGCTTTCAAACTGATTTGCAGGTGTAGAGCAGTGTGGATTACCTGCACTGAGCCATAGACTTCTGTTACCTGTGAGTTTGGTATGCTTTCTGAAAGTGCACCACATCTATAGGATATAATAGAAGTCTATGGAAAAGTGCAGCTAACCCGTAGGAAAGCCACAGGTGACCTGTTCTGCACTGGCGGTGCTGGAAAACAACAGTGCATCAGTGTGAAAGCAGCCTTAGGCCCCTTTCACACGGTCAGTCCGACCCAATTGGACCCTCTATTCACCTCTAAGGCCGCGTACACACGACCAAATAAATCTGTTCAAATCGGTCTGACAGACCGATTTGATCGAATTTGTCTGCTGGGCTATTTTGGTTTGATCGCTGTACACACGATCAAACCAAAATCCCCGCCGGTTGACGCCGCCACGTCACCGCACCAGGAAGTAAAACACTTCCGTGCATGCGTCGAATCCATTTGACGCATGTGCGGGCAGATATGTCTGCTGGTTAGCGTACTAACCAGCAGACATGTCGGACGGACGGGTTCCCAGCAGACAGATTTTGAAGCATGCTTTAAAATCTGTCTGCTGGAAAAATCTGTCTGTCCGCCCGTACACACGATCGAATTTGTCTGCTGAAACGGTCTGTCAGACCGTTTCCAGCAGATAAATTCGATCGTGTGTACGCGGCCTAAGGAGTAGCAAATGTAAATGGACTTGTGCCCGTTCACACACGCCTACCTCCAATCCACAAAAATACAGTGGGCTCCGCTCATTGTGGCCTGTGACCAGTTACCAAGTCGCTTAAGTGGCCCTCACTCTTCAAAAGCTTGGGCACCCCTGCCGTAGAATATAACTATTGCCAGTAGTGATCACTTTCTTAGAAGAAACCTATAGAGTTCTTTTGCAATGAGCACATTTGGCGTTTTGATATAACGCATAGAAAAGATATTATTAGTTTGCTAACGAGCTATTAACATCTCATATATAACCACAGTGGCAGGCATTCTTCTTCTATCCAGACCTTTCTGAATAATACGCTTCCACAAAAGACACCACTTTCCCCTGTGTTATTATCAAGCCTACATGAAAAGCTAAGGTTAATACCACAGCCTGAATAAAAGCAGAATGTATGACTGTCACACATACCTTCTATTATATATATCAACTGTAATATTCTCCCCTGCGTCTCCCTTGTCATGACATCAACTATGACACTCAGCAGAATGGAACTACTCAGAGTCAATCAGGAGCCTGTAAAGCTTATTGGGAATATTTTGTCCAAACAAGGAAGAGAACATATACTAAAACCACAATCATTATTTACATGCACCATAGCATCTAAAGAACTTACACCATGAACAGCCATTGCAACATAGATTTAATCACATGCAGTGTATGTTGAGTGACACATGCTTCCCCCCTTCCCGCCCAAGCCAATTTTCAGCTTTCAGCGCTGTCACTTTTTAAATGAGAATTGCACAGTCATGTAACGTTGTATCCAAACACAATTTTTATCATTTTGTTCCAACAAATAGAAATTTCTTTTGGTGGTATTTGATCACCACTGGGGTTTTTATTTTTTGGTAAAAAACAAACATAAAACAAGTTTTTTCATAGATTGTGTTATAAAATGTTGTAATAAAGTACGTTTTCTCTTTCACTGATGGGTGCTGATGAGGCTGCACTGATGGACACTGATAAGACGGCACTGATAGTCAGTGATGAGGTGGCAATGAGGAGGTGGCACTGATGGGCATTGATGATGGGCACTAATATGCAACACTGGGCACTAATAGGCGGCACTGATGGGCACTGATCGGGACACCTGGTGGCGATCGGGTCACAGAGCTGAAGAACGGGGAGAGATAAGTGTAAACAAACCACTCCCTGTGCTTCCTAGTGAGCCTGTCACTGATCGTCTGTTCCCTGTCATAGGAAACGACGATCAGTGCCGTCACAAGCCTAGCCATGCACCCTACAGTAAGAAACACACATTAGGTCACACTTAACTTAGGCGCACCCTCCTTAAGAAATTAAAAATCAATCAATCAATCAACCCCTTTAGCGCCTTAACCCTTTCACTGCCAGTGTCATTTTCACAGTAACAGTGCATTTTTATAGCACTGATTACTGTACAAATGACAATGGTCCCAAAATAGTGTCAAAAGTGTCCGATGTGTCCGCCTTAATGTCGCAGTCATGATAAAAATCGCTGATCGCCGCCATTACTAGTAAAACATTTTTTTTAGGAAAACATGCCATAAAACTATCCCCTATTTTGTAGACGCTATAACTTTTGCGCAAACCAATCAATAAACAAAAATATGTAAAAGAATACGTATCGGACTAAACTGAGGAAAAAAAAAGTTTTTTTATTTTTACTTTTTGGGGATATTTATTATAGTAAAAAGTAAAAAATATTGGCCCAGATTCACAGAGCGATTACGCCTGTCTAACTGGTGTTAGACAGGAGTAATTTCAAATTTTGCGCGCCGTATCACTAGTTTGAATCCTCAAACCATGATACGGCGGCTTCGGGCTTCGATCCGAGAGGCTTACGTCTTCGTAAGCCTTCGGATCTACGCTGCGATATTTTTGCGGCCGCTGGGAGGAGTCATGCAAATGACTTTTTACGGCGATCCACGAAGATACGAGCGGTCTTCGCAATCGCTTACGTCATTTTTTTGCTACGTACTGTTAGACCAGCTATTTGCTGGTCTAACGGTGCGTAGACCATGTTAAGTATGGCCGTCGTTCCTGCGTCAAATTTAATTATTATTATTTTTTTTTACGTAACTCGTTCGGGAATAGGAATGTCCGTAAACGACGCTACTCAAACAACGAATGACGTAACGACGTGATTTCGCGCAATGCACGGCGGGAAATTTCTGAACGGAGCATGCGCAGTTCGATCGCCTATTTTAAATGCTTCACGCCCCCTACTCGCGTAGATGGCTTGCGCCGGGAGAAATACACTACGCAGCCATAGTTTACTGGACAAAATCTACCGGGATTCCACGTAGAGCCAGGTAAAATACGGCGGCGTAGTGTATTTCTGATACTCTACGCGAATCTAATTGTATGTGAATCTGGGCCATTGTTTTTTTTTCAAAATTGTCGCTCTATTTTTGTTTATAGCGCAAAAAAAAAAAAAAACGCAAGGGGGTTGATCAAATACCACCAAAAGAAAGCTCTATGTGTGGGGAAAAAAGGACGCCAATTTTGTTTGGGAGCCACTTTGCACGACTGCGCAATTTTCAGTTAAAGCGACGCAGTGCCGAATCGCAAAAATGGGCCTGGTCCTTTAGCTTCAAAATGGTCCGGCTTAAGTGGTTAAAACTGCATAAAAAGAAAATTCTCTCCTTTCTTCCAATAGAGTCTTCCGGAAGTTAACCTAAAACATTTGCAACGTTCTTCCTTCTGTCAGCCCAAATCTAAGAGCTGCTTTTTAACATTCTGTTTTTCGTAGGTGACAGGTTGACTTTAATGATGTTCTAACTGTAACTTAAAGCAGTCTATTATCCAATTCTGCATTGGACAGCTCCACAAGAGTCTTTGGTCTCTTAATGGAAACCATCTTCCATTTTAGACATATACCAATAGAAACCTCAGCAGTGCTTATTAAAATGTACCATACTGTTCTTTGTAGAGAATTTCTGGAAACCTGTCGGAAAGTTCTCCAGTCAATGAGAGCAAATCGCCACCGCGTCAAGGACCTGCTTAGAACATTGAGAGCAAAGTGATCTTAAGCTGACCCCCTGCGTCCCGACATTCCTGAGCGACTGCAAATGATCCTGCTCAGGTTTCCTCCTCCTGACTTTTAATATGAATTACAGATATGAATCATTATACCAGAGTCATCTCCTCCTATTATAAAGGAAATTCAACAGAACACTCTGTGTTGTTAAAAAACGATGATAGAGTTTTCATAATTTCCTTCTTCTCTGCAGCTATTTGATGCTAGGAGCCTCCGATGTTATAGAAATCACAGCTGTTACCCAATCATACACTATAATGAACTTTGTTTGTAAGAATGATAGTGAACAGCTGTTATGCTCAATTGCTGTTTTTTCTTCAGGCTAGGCTTTGACATTAACAGTGTGACAGATTCCTCAGTCTTTGGAAGCAACAGGCTAACAAGGCTAATAACCTGTAGCCTGATATGGGTGATTACATTATAAGTGTGGACACATTGGTCAGCAGTGCATACCCTTACTGGGTGTAAACAAAGGCATCTCATGCCAATTCTTTTTGAATGTGGGCTCAACTCCAGGCAGATATAAATCACACAAATGAATGCAGCTCTGTATTCAGTAATACATACTAAAGTGTGTTTAATTAAAAAAAAAAAGCAATGTAAGTACAGTGGAACCTCGGATTACGAGCATAATCTGTTCCAGCTCGTGATCCAAAGTACTCGCATTTCAAAGTGAGTTTCCCCATTGAAGTCAATGGAAATTAAAATAATTTGTTCCGCATTAACTTCAATAACAATCAATACCGCATGCAGCCAGTGGTGGTAGGGGCGCCGGAAAGCCTCGGAAATGGCCGGAAAGGCCGAGGACACCTCAGCAAACCTCGGAAAGACCACATTACCGAGTAGACATGTGGCGACTGGAATATTTTGTTTTGTTTTTTCTAGGGCTGTGGAAATTAACTTTTAATTAATCGATTAATCTTTAATATTTTTAATCGATCAAAATCTTTTTGATCGATTAAAATTCTTTTGATTGGTACTCACCTCTCCGTCGGCTTCTGGGCCTTCAGAGAGTTCTGTCGGAGATCTGGTGACGTCACGGACAGCGGCGGGGCTTGCCGTGTCCATCTGAAGGGCTCCTTTGCTGTGCCTTCATATCTGCATGCCAGCGGGACCTTACTATCTGCCACACGCAAGGGCTGTTACACTTCCCTCTATCACTTCCCTCTATCACTTCCCTCTATCAACCTGGCATTCTACAGCCATCCACTGGGAGTTGTGATAGTTCCCTTCACGGGACATCTACATGCCGACGGACTGATGTTAACATCTCCTCATCATCTCCTCATCAGCAGTGGTATCGTTGTAAACATTTTTATATCAGTGTCATACTTTGCTACATGTTTTTATGACTGCTTTTGCTACCATTTGGTATTACTCACACCATTTTTACAGTTTATGTAGCTACATCGATTTTATCTCCAGTGCAATGTTTATTTTGTTACCTACTATAAAAGTTTTAATGTTATTCCCATCGAGCGCTGCCTTTGTGTGTTTTTTGTATCCTGCTAGGAGATCAGCTAACAGTAGTTGGATCTGTATGTGCGTTATAATTAATTGAAATTAGTCAATTAATCGATTAAAAAAAAAAAAAAAAAACGATTATTCGAACACAAAAATGTTGGTCAGTAACAGCCCTAGTTTTTTCGTTTTCGTCTGGAAAATACATTTATTTAGTTACTCCCGAAAATTTTTGATTTATTTCGTTTTTCCTTGGGGAATAGCTTTCGTCCGAAAATCCAATAATACTTGGTTTCTGTCGAATGGTCAAAAGAATATTCGACGGAACTTCTAAACCTTACGTCGAATCATACATTTCCGGTCGAATATTCCGCCTACAAGAATTCTAATGTTGTATGACTAGTAATAATGTTGAATCTATTCTCTATAATGTCAAATCTATTTTCTCATAAATCGAAATTTATTCTCTGCAATGTCGAATCTATTATTTCTATAGTGTCGAATCTTTTCTCTATATGATGTCAAATCTTTTCTCTATGAAGTTGAATCTTTTCTCTATAATGTCGAATCTCTCTTTATCAAATTTTTACCGCAACAAAACCGAAAATAAAGCATTTTTTATGTCGGATCTTTCGGTTTTAATTTTTTTGCGCTTTCGTTATCGTTTGTTAAAACGATAACGAAAAAAACAAATTTTCGGATGAAAATGCATTCTAACAAAAACGAAAGCACATGTTTATTACCGAGACTTTCCGAGGTTTGCTAAGGTCAGCCAAGCTGTCCTCGGCCTTTTTATGCATTTCTGAATGGCTCCGGTGCCCCCCCACCTCAGGCCAAACGTGGTACTGCACACCACTTTGGCCTGAATCCTGCTTGTTTCGCGAGACAACACTCACAAACTGAGTTAGGATTTTTTTAAATAATAATGTCCCCATTAAGGGGATTCCTCTTCTCCATTTGCCCTGTTTGCCATTATCATTTAAAGTGAGAGTAAGAGAAAATCACACATTTTTTGTTGTCCTTCGAAAAGTAATAGAGGGGAAATCTTCCAATGGGGAAACTAGTTCTGGCAACCTGGGGGTCACCAAGGCATTCCCTTATTTTGCAAGGATTTGCTCTCACTTCCTGTTTTAGCTATGGGACAGGAAGTGAAGGGAAATTTCTACAATGGTACACTAATGGCAAAAAAAATCTGCCAGTCCCTTGCTTTATCCAAAATGAAAATAATACATTTTGCCTATAGTTCTACGTTAACTGTATCATAGCAAAATCAGTTCTTGCAGCACTAGGCAAAAAACACAGAATATGTTACTTACAATGAACCTGCCATAACAGTTAATGAGTTGTAAGGTGCTTTTGCAAAACTTTCTTGCCAAAAATACCTCTTTGTTTCCTGAGGTGATGAAAAATCTCAACTCTGAAAGTGGTAAAATAGATAAAAGAGATAACACTGAATGGTGAACACTGTGCATTGTTAAAGGGGTTGTAAAGGTAAAAAAAAAATCCCTAAATAGCTTCCTTTACCTTAGTGCAGTCCTCCTTCACTTACCTCATCCTTCCATTTTGATTTTAAATGTCCTTATTTCTTCTGAGAAATCCTCACTTCCTGTTCTTCTGCCTGTAACTCCACACAGTAATGCAAGGCTTTCTCCCTGGTGTGGAGTGTCATCCTCGCCCCCTCCCTTAAGGGGGAGGAGGCGAGCAGGATAGTCAGGACACTCTCTACGTTGCAGATAGAGAAAGGAGCTGTGTGTTAGTGGGCATCCTGACTCTCCTGCTCACCCCCTCCCCCCTCAGGGGTGGGGGCAAGCACAACACTCCACACCAGGAAGAAAGCCTTGCATTACTTTGTGGAGCTATAGACAGAATTGAAGGATGAGGTAAGTGAAGGAGGACTGCACTAAGGTAAAGGAAGCTATTTAGGGATTTTTGTTTTACCTTTACAACCCCTTTAAATGTTGTATGTGTACCACCTGTGTCAAGATTTAGTATTGAACTGCATATCTAGCTTTTGGGGTCCCTGGTTGTCAGAGGATATGGCAAGGCACTGTTGTTTTTTTACGTGTTAAATCACAAACTATTAAGCACGGAGCACTTTATTATGTACTTAAAGCTGTATATGTACAGTGGAACCTTGGATTACAAGCATAATCCATTCCAGGAGAATGCTTGTAATCCAAATTATTTGCATATCAAAGTGAGTTTCCCCATTGAAGTCAATGGAAACAAAAATAATTAGTTACGCATTGACTTCAATGGCATGCAATACCATATGCGGCCAGAGGTGGGGGGTGCCGGAGAGCCCCGGAACTGACTGGAAAGGCCAAAGGACAGCTCAGTGGACCTCAGCAAACACCTCGGAAAGGCTCGGGAACAGAGTATTTCCGTGTCTTTCCGAGTCTTTTGGGGGATTTTTGAACGTTCCGCTCCACTTAGCTCCAGCGCCCCCCCCCCCACTGCAGGCTAAATGTGGAACTGCACACCGCTTTGATCTGAATCCTGCTTGGTTTGAGAGACAACACTCGCAAACCAAGTTATGATTTTTTTTAAATACAGTGCTTGTATTGCGAAACTCTCATTAACCGCTTTACTCACAATCCGAGGTTCCACTGTATATGTTCTTTTGATTGATCAAAGGAACGCACTAGCGCCCCCCTACTCCTGTTACAAACCAAATCATCAAGCTAAAGTAAAGCTCATGTAAGATCCATTAAAATTACGTTCCTCCTTTGCCCTATTCCCAGTGCAGGATGATAATATAAAGAACCTTATTAGGAATTCATGTAAAATAGACCTTTAAATTGTGATCCATGTTTAAATTAAACTATTAAACTATTTAACTCAAATGTCAAAGTTTATTTTATTGTTTATAGAAGAATAATTGGTGTGCGACCATATGGTACATTTGGTTAAACAATGAATTTTGATTGCTTCATATGGATTGCCACACTTTGCACAATACACTTTTCCCATTTAAATACCTCTAATTATGTTTAAAATCGAATCTCAGCTCCTCCATGGACACCTGCACACCCCTGTTCTGGTTATAGTGGTGCTGGCGCATCTTGTAAAGCACTTGCCTTCCTAAAAGCCATCCAGGCATCTTGCACTTTGTAGATCAACATTTAAATAAAATCATCAGAGCTGTATTGTTCTATAATCAGCAATCACTGTGACAGTAGTGAACCTGAAAGCTGTGCCAGAAATATTAAATGTCAAACAAGTGCCTGACACCTTTACAAGCACTCAGTAACATCTCGGACTCCTCATCATTGGAGTTGTATGAACATCTTTACAAAACACATGGCTTTTTAGAGTAGGTGAGAGAGGTTCAGATTTTGCTGCACTTTTATGCAAACTTCCGTTGACTCCTCCGTTTGTGCTCTGTAAAAGTATTGGTTGAACGAAATTAATTTTATGGCTCCAGCTCAAATTTTTCTAGAGTCTGCTAGATTGCTTTTGCAGTTGATGATCATACCTCATAACATCATCACTGAAATAGGAAAGAAAGAAATGAATATTGCAAGCACAGCTCATCCTTTGACTTAACATCATCTAAACTCATCCATCTACCCCCTGATTAGGGATTACAGTGAAATCATTTGTTTTCTACGGAGTCTTCAAGAAGTGCCTTCCCGTTTTACTTAAGGTCACTTTCAACAAAAGTATTTATCATTTCCATGCTTCAAATATACTTTTGTAATGTGGTTAACGGGTTTTACAGCAAAAAAATATCCAAAGTCAACCCTGAAAAGTCCCTCAAGGGCTAACATTGACTGATGGCTTACAAGCCATCAGTATCTTCAAATCACTAAAAATGATAGTCAATGCGGTTCTTTCGAGATTCAAGATTTTACTATTATTTTTGTAAGAAGCATAAACCTTCCAAATAAATCATTCAATACAATTAGAATAAATCTCAAAAGTAACAGAAAAACAATCTTTAATAAAGTACAAAAACACACAGGATTTTTTTATGGAAAAATAGTTAAGACTTTTTTTTTTACCAACATTTAAGACTTTTAAGTATAAACTCATTTAAATTAAAAAATCAGGGTATAAAATTTACCCTGGTGTGTAAAAGGTGGGGTTCTCTGCCCAGACTGGCGGTGCTGTCATCAAAAATTATGATGCTGAACGTATGCCAAGGCAAGATGGAGAAATGCAATGGCTGAGTTTAGAGCTAAAATACAGCGCATCGTAAGTATTCACAACGCTTGACTTTTCCCACATTTTGTTATGTTAAAACCTTATCCCAAAATGTATTAAATTCATTATTTTCCTCAAAAATCTACAAAAACATTAACCCAAAAAAATCTCATGTACGTAAGTATTCACAGCCTATACTCAATACTTTGTTGAAGTACCTTTGGCACCAATTACAGCCTCAAGTCTTTTTGAGTATGATGCTATCAGCTTGGCACACCTATTTTTGGGTAGTTTCTCCCATTCTTCTTTGCAGGACCTCTCAAGCTCCATCAAGTTGGATGGGGAGTGTCGGTGCACAGCCATTTTTCAGATCTCTCCAGTGATGTTCAATCGGGTTTAAGTCTGGGCTGTGGCTGGGCCACTCAAGGACATTCACAGAGCTGTCCTGTAGCCACTCCTTTGTTATCCTGGCTGTGTGCTTAACCTCCCTGGCGGTCTTCCCGTGTGTGGCACGGGGTGAGATTTTTAAGCTACGATCGGTAACCCCGTGCCACACACGGACTTGCCTCGCTGGATGCAGAAAAAAGTTTACTTACCTTTTCTCTGCGATCCAGCGATGAATCTCCGCAGTACACGCCGGCCGGATGTCCGCCTGATGCTGTGTGTACCGCCAATTCCCTTCCCTGCGAGCGTCGCGACGTAGGGGGGGGAACGGCGCCAAATTCAAAAATGTAAACAAACACTATACATACAGTACACTGTAATCTTATAGATTACAGTACTGTATGTAAAAAATACACCCCCCCATGTCCCTAGTGGTCTGCCCTGTACACTACATGTCCTTTTATATAATAAAAACTGTTCTTTCTCCCTGCAAACTGTAGATTGCCCATAGCAACCAAAAGTGTCCCTTTATGGCAAAAATTGTTTTAGAGCAGCTAAAAAACAGCGATAATAAATCAGAATCACTTGCAGAATTTAGCGATAGCGATTTATGGGGAAATTCGTCATAAAAAAAAAAAAAATGATGACAGCAAAAATTCTGCAACTGAGCAAATTTCAGTGATTTTGATTTGATTACATTATTGAATAATTTTTACTATAATTATATTATTATTTGTTATAATTTTTTATAATTATTTATTATATTATAATTTTTAATAAAAAATAAATAAAAATCATACCCGGGATGCCTATTAGACTCTTGTTTGGATAGATTTGAGTGAGTTATTCCTAAGAATTACAAGCCTACAGTATAAAACGCCAAATTCCCTTGCAAATAATGGTACCGCTTTCAGCACCTAAAATCTGAAAGAATCATACCGCCAGGGAGGTTAAGGTCGTTGTCCTGTTGGTAGATGAACCTTTGCCCCAGTCAGAGGTCCAGAGCGCTCTGGAGCAGGTTTTCATTAAGGATGTCTCTGTACATTGCTGCATTCATCTTTCCCTCAATCCTTACTAGTCTCACAGTTCCTCATTAATTTAATCCATTTTGGAATAAGGCTGTAACATAAGAAAATGTGGAAAAAGTGAAGCAATGTGAATACTTTCTGGATGAACTGTGTGAGTGCAGTTAGCCGTTGACTGGAGTCTTTGCCTAATAGAAAGCTATCTGGATAGTAATATAAAATCAGATATTAAGCCAAGGCTGGCAACATGAACAGACGTTGCAGTATAAAGCAGACTAATGATCAAAGTTCAAAACTATGTAATCAAGACTATGGGAGCCATATTTGAAATCAGGAATTGTAGTTTGGAGTATAATTTAGAATCTTAAATAGTGAGCAGAATCAGTTTCAGGTAATGAATTAAACACTAATGGAACAGGAGGAAGCCAACGTGCAAATAACGTTGGGTCAAAAACATGTTCACCTGGGCAAAGAGCACCGGTACATCTGGTATCAGGATAGCTGAAGACCACTCAGCAAAGAGGCCAGGGCTCCTTATAAAGTCTTAAAGAGCATATGGATACAAACATTCACTCACATGAATTATAGCCCTAACCCCGTGACAAAATCTTTACATATATTCTGACAATTAATATTTAACGTTGGTTTCACAAGCTTCCCAAGCTCATATTTACCAAAGAAATATAACCAATATCTAACTTGAAGTTACAAAGATGAACTACTGTTTGTCTTTATTAGAGACTTGCTTTAAAGCTAAGGTTTATTATTCTTATATTTTGTCTTCCCTGGTTCCTCTCATCTCACTTCAATAACATGCTAATTACATGTTTAAATGAAGCCTTAGCTTTATCATTGCATACCAATTAGAGGGCATCACTATGTAGCTTTGCTTTTTCATGGAATGCACTCATGCAATCATGGGTGGTGGGAGGGGTGGGCAGGATGCTGTACAAAGCTTGAAGAGCACTCTTCCTCTTCTGGCTCGTGAAATAACTAATTTGAATATCTAAATGCCTTTATGGATGGATGGATATCCATCTGTACAGTAAGAGCGGGTTTTCCCAGGCAGGCTATATTTGCATATGGGCCGATCTAGGCCCAGCTGCCCCTAAGATGCTAACCCTTTATGGCTGTAAGAACTGAACTTCAGGCAGGCTCTTCCTAACTTGCTTCATGTTTAATGCACACTGTGAGAAGTTCCCAGTGTGCAGTGAAAAAGAGTATACAGTTTCAGTACAACTGTGCAAGACTGAGGCTAAGACTGGTGTTCAGCTTTAATATTGGGTGATTACTGATTACCTTGAGTTTCAGTTCTAAGAGAATGGGCAGACAGTGCACAGGATAACTGTTAAAGCCAACATATAGCCAGATATGTAAAGCTTGATAGTTTTAAAATAAATTATGCTATTGAGAAAAGCCGATAAGAATATAGAGCTGATTGATATTAACCACTAAGCGACCTCCCCCAAAATGTACTGTGGACGAGTGGCTGCTGTATTCAAAGCGACCATGTGCGCCCCCTCGCTGGCACCCGCTGTGATTGTAAACACCCTGCCAGCAAACCCAGCTAATGATTCACTGCCAGGACATGCTGATTGACTGTGTTCATATACAGCCAAGAGCTCTGTGTTGTACACAGAGCAGTTAGTCAGTTCCCCACAGAGTCAGTTAGTGTCAGATCGGTGGCTGAACTATTGCAGTCCTGGTATAGGTTGTTGATCACTGCCATAAGTCGTATAAAAAAAAATAAGAATTCATGTATATATACCATAGTTTGTAGCTTTCACGCAAGTCAATTGATACACAGTTATTGTTTTTTTTTATTTTTTTATCAAAAACATGTAGCAGAATACATATTTACCCAAATTTATGAAAAAATTAGATTTTGATTTTATTTTTTTAATTTGCTATGTTTATAGCAGAAAGTAAAAAATATTGTTTTTATTTTTCAAAATTGTAGGTCTTTTTTTATTTATATTGCAAAAAACAAACAAACGAAAAAGCAAAAAAAAAAAACAGTGGTGATTAAATATCACCAAAAGAAAGCTATATTTGTGTGAAATTATATACATTTTGTTTGGGTACAGCGTTGCACGACCGCTCAATCCCCAGTGCCGAATAGCACAAAATGGTCTGGTCACGAAGGGCTGAAGTGGTTAATGAGTTATTTGCTTTACAAACAGAGAAGTCTGTCTATGTGAAGAACTAACACCTTTGTGAACTACAGACATTATTCAGAAGAATTCCAGTAACAAAATCACACAAGCCCATGACATCACCAGGTCCGAGACACTTAATAGGCACTGGCATGTGTATAGGCAATGTGTAATCTAGTAGTCATACTCAGTTTCCCCTTACCAGAAGAAGAAGCTGAGAACTTCTGCTGATGATAAGAGTAGACAACTGATGACATATTTCACGCTTGTCAAACGAAAATACCTGAGATGATTTTTTTTGTTTTTTTAATAAGATTTTTTTTTTTTACCACTTCAGAATATGTTAGTGGTGGGAAGAAATAAATATATGATGTGAGACATGTGCAAATTGTGTTTTCTTCACTTGGAAATCAGATCTAATGCAGGCCTGAAGAAGTGCCATTCACACAGTAACCCTACCATCAATAAGAAGACTACTGACACATCAAGAGCTTGTTTAATGAGTTGTGCTAATGTGATCAATACATCAACACCTGATCCGTGTTCATAGCACTTGTATAGCCACTCAGCTGTCATTCTTAGCTCATTTACACAACCTCTGGATAGACTTCACTACATTCTTTAGTAGGGGAACTAATTACAACCATAATTATCCTATAGGGACTGTCATGGGTGCTTTGGGAAACAGTGCTTGGTTTATAAGATATTAGGCCGCGTACACACGATCAGACCGGTCCGATGAAACTGGTCTGCAGACGAGTTTCATCGGACCAGTTCAATGGTGTGTACGGCCCATCGGACCGTTGTCCGTCGGACCAAAGTTTTAAAACCTGCTTCAAAATCTGTCTGACGGACACCTGTCCGCCGGACAGGTTCGATGGTTAGTACGCAAAAGCATCGGACCAAAAACCCGCGCATGCTCAGAATCAAGTCAGCGCATGCTTGGAAACATTGAACTTCGTTTTGTCAGCACGTCGTTGTGTTCTACGTCATCGCGTTCTGGTCTGATCAGATTTTTTTCATCAGTTTCATCAGACCGGTCTGATCGTGTGTACGTGGCCTTAGGGTGACCCACAGACATGACAGAAATTCACCTAATCTGAGGACAAGTCTAGTCCAGCAAGTGTCCACATTGGGAGATTTTCCCCAACCTCCTGTTCTAGGGACAGCCAGGGGCGGATTGACCTTTGGGGCACTCAGACATTGCCCGAGGGCCCCATGCCACTAGGGGGCCCTATCAGGGTTGCCAGCCTCAGTAAAACCAGGGACAGTATGTAAAAATCTGTGTTTTTTTTACATCTGTCCCTGAAATGTCCCTACCGATGTCCAGTACCTTCTCAGTGTGTGTATACTGTGTGTCTGTATGTGTATTCTGTGTGTATGTATACTGTGTATGTATATTGCGTGTCTGTGTGTGTATACTGTGTGTGTGTATACAGTACTGTGTGACCCCATAATATTTTGCCTGGGGGCCCCATAATTTCCTATTGCCCGTGGGGCAAGCCCGCCCCTGGTGACAGCTATCACATTTTGAATGTACCTTCACTTTCTGTCATCAGGACAAGAGGTAAAGTGTGAATCTGGCCAATGAGAAAACCGGCCACAATCAAAACTGTCCCCATCTAAAACTACAGCAAAGATTTTTGGCTTAAATAGTATTAAAGCGGTATTAAACCCAAAACCAAAAATGTAATATATTGCAGCTTACCAAACATTAAATAAGGTGGCTGCATTTGCCCCCCCCCCCCCATTTTCACTTGGTGATCTGGCCGCTAACACACCTCCTGTATTAGAGTGCCTCCACTCTGGTTAAAGGAGCACAGGGAACACCTTTGGATAGCTCCATTGTCTGTCTGAGGGGAGAGGAGTGTTAGAGGCACTAGCATATTTAGATACACTAACAAATTGAAGCTGAATTTCAGTTAACACTTTTCCTTTTCAGTTAAAGATTTTTTATAAACAAAAAAACAAAACAAAAAAAGCTAATCATTTTAAGCATCCCTATCAGTAGTAAACAGTTTGTCTCAACCCTGTAACTTTTACATCTGCAGAACAGCTTGTTTAGTTGAAAAACAACAGACTTACCAGACTTACCAGGTGAAAATAAACAAATGCAGCCATCACATCTAATGCAGCATACACACAATCGAACATTCCGACAACAAAACCGTGGATTTTTTCCCGATGGAATGTTGGCTCAAACTTGTGTTGTATACACACGGTCACACAAATGTTATCAGAAATTCCGAACGTCAAGAACACGGTCACGTACAACACTACTACGAGCCGAGAAAAATTGAGTTCAATGATTCCGAGCATGCGTCAAATTGATTCCGAGCATGCGTAGGATTTTTGTGCATCGGAATTGCATACAGACGATCAGAATTTCCGACAAGAACTTTTGTTGTCGGAAAAATTGAGAACCAGCTCTCAAACATTTGTTGTCGGAATTTCCGACAGCAAATGTCCGATGGAGTCTACACACAGTCAGAATATCTGACCAAAAGCTCACATCGAACATTTGTTGTCGGAAATTCCGACCGCGTGTACGCGGCATTAGAATTGGTAAGTTGCAATATAATAAATGTTTACTTTTGCTTTAAAAAAAAAAAGCATGCTTCAAAATGATTGTTCAAGATTCTGTGGCAAGTGAAAGTGTCTAATTCAGTGTTTAGGATACAATAACTTTACTAATTAATTTTGATCAGCAGTAACCAACAATGGTCTGTAGATCACTGGTGTTTCAAAAGAAAATGTTGGCGGTCTCCAAGGGTTCAGTGTGTTGACAGTCAATAACCGATTGAATACCTGATGCCTCCTCTGTAGTTCCAGCTTCTATGAACTCAGAGGGAGGTGTCAGGAGTAGTGCAGGGAGCAGGAGGTGAAGAAGGAGGGGACTCCCAATGGCTGTGCTGATCACAGACTGTGGGAGGGAGCATGGAGCTCAAGCACATAGCTGGATAAGAAGGTGCGATCCAATGATGAGTCTGGGAAGGGGTTGCAGAAAACCAATGCATTGAGTGTATAAGGCATGTAACATTCATGTTAGTGCTCTGTGGGATTCAAAATTGTGAGTTCAGTGGTCTGTGATGTCCGAAACTAGAAACTAGACTAATCCCATGGAACAACTATCACGATAGTTGGTTTTTATATAGTTTAAGAAATATTTTCAGATTTTTTTATATAGTCTCATTGTTTGCAGAGCAGCTAAAACATTAATGCAGGATAGCCTTTTACCTTTGTGTGATTGATCTTCCAGTAAAAGAAGCCCATAAAGTATTTGATTTTCTTTCCATCCACCCGTCAGTGATGATGGGGGAATCCCTCCCACAATGCTATAGTGCTCTACTGGCAGGGGGCGCGGGGAGCCTTCCTGGCAGAACACACTAGCGGCTATAGCCACCGGCAATAATCACATGTAAAAAATCTGACAGGCTGGTTGTACCTAAGTAGACCGATATATCAACTTGGGTACAATTAACCTACCCATAGATATGGCATATGGCTAGCTTAAGTATTCTCATGCAGTGAGAATGAACCAACTTACGCAGTTCAAATTCTAACACGTGATCATAACCCATTATAAGCAGAATGTGGACTATCGGTAGCCAAGATGACCATCAGCATTAACCAGGTACCTAGGAATAGTCATCTAATTGTAGAATAATCAGATATATATGGTCATTGTATGGTCAGATATTCTATCCTTCCTGTTTTGTGAATATACTAAGTAAAAGGAAATCATCCATCTCCGCAGGATATTTCTTTTTTTTTTGTTGGAGCCATAGCTAGACATCTTTTTTTTTACTTTAAAATGTAAATAGTAATGTAAAATGTAAATGTAAATAGTGTACAAATAACTAGTAGAATTTTAACTACCCCTCCAATGGACAAAAATACTTTACATAGTATTTCAAATCAATACAAATCTTTATTTCATCCAATTAAAAAAAACTGCTAAAATCATGTATCAAAAATACAAGAACATTCATACTACTAATCATGCCCTATTAAGGGGACGAAGATTGTTTAACAAGGTAGTCTTTTGAGATTGGGTAAGAACAGTCTACGCGTTTCATGGGGACAACGCTTCCTTAGGACCTCCTATTTCATATACAGGTACAGTGGAAAAAAGTTCTAAAAACAGAAATATATGTAAGTCACATAATATTTATATATACAATTATCATCATACCCCTTTTTTGTCACTTTTGGGTGAAATGGTAGGGTAATGTACACCGTTACCAATTCACAAAGGGGGGGCTGGGATCTAGGGGTCCCCTTTGTTAAAGGGGCTACCAGATTCGGATAAGCCCCCTGCCCACAGACCCCCACAGCCACCGGGCAAGGGTTGTGGGTATGAGGCCCTTGTCCTTGACATCCTCCCCATGTTGAGGGCATGTGGCCTGATACAGTTCAGGAGGGGGGCAGCTCTGTCGTCCCTTCTCTTTTCCTGTGGTCTGCCAGGTTGCATGCTTGGATAAGGGTCTGTTATGGATTTTGAGGGGGATCCCTATGCCATTTTATTTTCATTTGGCGCGGGGTTCCCCTTAAAAACCATACCAGACCTGAAGGGTCTGGAAATAGAATTTGGGGGGACTTTTGATACATGTCCCCTGGGGCAGGACCCAGGTCCCCAAACACTTTTTTATGAAAATAACTTGCATATTAACCTTTAAAATTAGCACTTTTGATTTATTTCTCCCATAGACTTTTAAAGGGTGTTCCACAGCTTTGGAATTTGCCGCGAACACCCCAAATTATACGCTATTCGGCGAACGGGCGAACAGCCAATGTTTGAGTCAAACTCCTGCTTGACCCGAACATAAAGCTCATCAATAGTTATCAGTCAATATCCAAATGGTTGATAGTTATCCCCCGGGGAGGAGGGGAGGAGGGGAGGAAAGGGGGAGAATATTAGAGGGGAAAGGAAAAGAGTTTGTATATATTCAAAATATTATCTTTGTATACTTTGAATATACCTTGCTGTGTAAAAAACAGTTCATGTAGTTGGATCAACAGTATGTATTTTTTTTTATTTGCTGCAGATGAATTGGTTCAGAAAAAAAATAAACTGTTGTATTTTGTTCAAGCTGGATTTCGGCATATAAAGTATAAATCTATGGGCAGGGCGCTTATTTGCACCACATACAAAGGCTGATTAATAGGAAATAAGGTCTTAAATGATAATTAGCTTGTATAACGACCCTTTAAAAAACTATTTGGGTTGGAAATCCTCTTATGATATACTGTATCCAGTGTCTGCCTTACCCCGTTACGCCTCTTAGACCCTGGAATTAAAACCAGTAATATATTATTGTCCCCCCGATTTTTGTGGTCACTACATCATTTAATTTGACGGCAACACATGTTGATACAAATCACAACACACCCAACATACACACTGGCTGCCTGCTTCACGTCCATGCCAAGCTGACTTATGAAGATTACGGTGTCCCATCCACAAAAATATGTTTTTTAAATTAACTGAAGATGTAAGAAAATCACTGAAAGATGCACATATTTTATCTCCACATCTCACTAATCTCAATGTCCCCAGAGGCCTGGTGTAAGCATATGAAAATGATAATCCCAGTCATCCGAACAAAGTGTATGAAAAATATTACATGCAGCTGTTATGGTGGGACGAAGGTGGGGGGGTGAGAGATCGTACAAAGTGAGAAAGCCAGGAGAAGTCAGACACAGTGCATGCTGCCCTCTCAAACAAGTTGTTACTTGTGATTTCCTCACACCTTTCTCTGTCATGAGTCAAAAGATTTTCACACGGCTTCTAATCGAGTTTAGCTGCTGGATTCTATACTAATAATCACAATTTCAGCACCTCTGTGTTGTGCTGACCTCTAAATCTATACGGTATTATAGGTCGCAGTCTCGGAGTGATCCATATAAATAGTTATACCGTAAGAATGGAGAGCCTACCTGGGAATCATTAGCCCTGACACTCCGGCTTCTAGGCAAATTTTTGTGAATTTTAAACTGCATATATCCACTTTAATATATAACAAAAAAATAAAGCACTAACTTTCCTTAACCACTTGACACCCGCCTGCCGTCAAATGACGGCGGGCGGAATACTCTATTATTCTGATAGGACGTCATATGACTTCCTGTCATTTAAAGCCGCTCGCGTCACGTTACTGGGAACACAATGCGCGTGCCCAGCGGCCGCGATGGCCGCCGGGCCCCCGCGATTGCCCAGTATCTGAGCAGGACCGTGGATCTCTGTGTGTAAACACAGAGCTACACATCCTGTCAGGGAGAGGAGGCCGATGCTGTGTCCCTTGTACATAGGGACACAGATAGGTCACCTCCCCCAGTCACCCCCTCCCTCTACAGTTAGAACACTCACTAGGCTACACATTTAACCCCTTCCCCACCCCCTAGTGATTAACCCCTTCCCTGCCAGTCACATTTATACAGTAATTAATGCATATTTATAGCACTAATCGCTCTATAAATGTGAATGGTCCCAAAAATGTGTCAAAAGTGTCCGATGTGTTCGCTATAATGTCGCAGTCCTGAAAAAAAATCGCAGATCGTCGCCATTCCTAGTAAAATAAAAATAAAAAAAATCATAATTATGTCCCCTATTTTGTAGGCAATATAACTTTTGTGCAAACCAGTCACTATAAGGTTATTGCGATTTTTTTTTTTTTTTTTACCAAAAATATGTAGAAGACACACTGAGATAAATATTTTATTTTTTTAATGGGATATTTATTATAGCAAAAAGTAAAAAATATTGTGTGTTTTTTTCAAAATGTACGCTCTTTTTTTGTTTATAGCCCAAAAAAAAAAAAACGCAAAAGAAAGCTCTATTTGTGGGGGAAAAAAAGGACGTCAATTTTGTTTGGGAGCCACGTCACACGACCGCGCAATTGTCAGTTAAAGCGACGCAGTGCCGGAAGCTAAAATTTTGTCTGGGCAGGAAGGGGGTGTATGTGCCCAGTAGGCAAGTGGTTAAAGGGGTTGTAAAGGTTCATTTTTTATTTTCTAAATGTGTTACTTTAAGCTAGTGCATTGTTGGTTCACTTACCTTTTCCTTCAATTTCCCTTCTAAATGTTTTTTTTTCTTTGTTTTCTTTGTCTAAATTTCTCACTTCCTGTTCCTCCTCAGTAAGCTGTTCTAAATGACTTTCCACCTCTCTGATGATGGTGGAAAGCTTACTGAGGAGAAACAGGAAGTGAGAAATTCAAACAAAGAAAATAAACATTTAGAAGGGAAATCGAAGGAAAAGGTAAGTGAACCAACAATGCACTAGCTTAAAGGAACCTATTTAAAAAATAAAAGACGAACCTTTACAACCCTATTAATATATTTTGTTGTCAAGTCTTACCAATATGTTGTACAACTGCTTGTGATATGCAGGGTTTTCTTTTTTATTGTATTTCTTTTTTTTAAGTATCAAAATGTCTTTATTGAGAAAAGAAATAACGTGATGTACAAGAACTCGAAAGACAGAAATAAATGACAATTGACATCAACATTTAAGTAAGGGTGTGCAATATCAGGAATAAACCAACATGTGTAGCACTGGTCCCTTCTATGTCTCCAGGCAAGGGGGCATAAAAAAAGAGGGGTGTAGGGGGGTATGAGGGGTTGAGGGAAGGGTATAGATGATGAGGAGGCTGTTAGTAGTTTAGGAAAGCATAGGGGTTGATTTACTAAAACTAGGGAGAGAAAAATCTGGTGCAGCTGTGCATGCTAGCCCATCAGCTTCAAACTTCAGCTTGTGTAATTAAGCTTTGACAAAAAACCTGGAAGCTGATTGGTTTCTATGCAGAGCTGCACCAGACTTTGCACTCTCCAGTTTTAGTAAATCGACCCCTATGTGTAGTAGACTTTTCAGTAGTCAAATCCATAGGGCTCAGTTTGTTTCAGGAAAAGGACAGGCGTATAGGGTATCTTCAGTGTGAAGAGTCCCACTGTGAGAAATAGTGCTTGGGTGTTTAGTCATGGGCAAGGCAAGGCTCTATGATCAGATAACCAAAATTGTCAACGGTGATAGAATTTTTCAAGTGTCAGCTGAGCCGATAAGTGGTCATTAAGGACATCAATGGTGTTACTGAGAGAAGGTGCACTGGCCTGTTTCCCTAGCCAGGCAATAGATAGAGGGGCAGCAATGAGTACAGTACGTGTGTGATGGTAGGGTGGAATTTAGAGGGCCAATTTAAGAGGCCTAGTCCGAAGAGAGCCATTTGTGGGGTTAACTCAATGGGTAGGTTAGTCACATCCAGAATGTGTAGATGCCTGTCCAGAAAGTGGTCAAAGAAGGGCACTCCCACCAAATCAGAAAAGTATGTCCATCCATGCCGCAATTTCTCCAGCATTTGCTGGAATGGGATGGAGACATTTGAGCTAGTTTCGCAGGAGTGTAGTACCACCTATACAGAATTTTCATTAAGGTTTCCCAGTGAGAAATGTTTTAGGAAAACATGGTGGATGAACGGATTGCTTGGTATCGGGGGGGTCCAGATCTGTAACTTGTAGGCTATAGATGTTTTTTTTTTTATGTATTTTTTATTGTCTTTTTTTGTTTACAAACTTTTTATTAGGTACAAAATAGTGGTACAAAGCGTGATATCTCATATCAAGAGAAATACAGTGTTACGGTTTCATAACTTTTTGGTTTACAGATATTCATAAATGCCATTACTAGATTAGTGCAGTTTTTTAAAAGGTTGCTTTAGCTTCTTTTTTTTTCTTTTTTTTTCTATAGATAAGGCTTAGTTCACAAAAATAGATGAATTACATATTTTAGCTCTACTCTATAATTTTCTACCAAAAATGCTTGATTCGCATACCATACATAAATATCTCTTTGATGTGTCAGTGCTATTTTTCCACTTAAAATGAATGTTTTCTCATAAATCATTATTTAACTTTACAAAGGGTACAGCTCACAAAGCTGTATTTCTATTTTTCAGTTGTTATTTTCTTTGTATTGCACCTTTTCAAACTCACAAAGAAATATACCAGTCTTTATTTAGTCTGCTATGTAAGTAGTTTTAACAGTGTTATTAGAACACTGTTAAAATTATATTATCTGCTTTTATGATTAAATCAACGTGAGCTTCAATTCAGTAATAATAAAGGTGTATTAAACCCAAAACCAAAAAAGCTATATATTGCAGCTTACCAATCATTAGATGTGGTGGCCGCATTAATTTTCTTAAATTTAGGCTCTTTTCCCCCTTTGTTTTCACCTGGTGATCTAGCCAGTAACACACCTCCTGTATTAGAGTGTTCCCACTTTGGATGAAGGAGCACAGAAGCGACTTTGGACAGCAGCATTGTCAGTCTTGGGGGAGAGCTGTGTTAGATGTACTAAACAAAACCAAAGAAATTCCAAGCTCAACTTACTGACCAGCTTGCCACCAACTGAATTATCCTGTCGAACAGTATGCATTAAAAACAGGGGTTTCGTTTGCACACATTTGCAAAAAAATGCGTAAGAGCCCTGTCAAGGCACCCCAGTATTTTCTGGAGTCCTAACTCAAAATTTTCCTTCCACAATAGAACCACATGAATTATAATGGATAGGCAGAGGGTAGGTGAGCCTGGAGGGAGCCCATCCCTCCTTGAAGGCACAGGGGCACACTGGACACCCAGATGTACTAGCAGATTTTGGTACGTTAACAAATTGAAGCCAAACTCCAACTTACACAGCAGCTACACAAGCAGTTATAGCAAGTTATTTTTCCTATGGAATTAAGGATTTACACAAGCGCTGATCAGAGCTCTGTAATGAGGTATAATCATATTTTTTTTTATAAAACACACACACACACACACAGGGAGACATATCCTTAGGAGACAAAGAGGAATTGTATGAAGTAATTAATGTTATTCCAGCAGCAGAAGGGGGGGGGGGGTCTGACACAGTAGTCAACAGGCAGAGAAGGAGAGGGCAGAGGAGGACAGGAGAGCTGCGGATGACGGAGGCAAGTAGACTGACCACGGTTTCAGGGCTTGGCAGCCATAACACACTGTGGTCAGTTAACGAAGAGTTGGGCAGATACTGTCAGGATCAGCCAGGTTTTTTAAGTGTTACAGGGGGGCAAATTACACAGCACAAGCACTGTGCTGTATAACATGCTTTAAGGTAACAGGATTTTTTAGGTTAACAAATACTTCAAGCTTTTAGTGGTACTTGCAGACACCTACAACTTTCATCTTTCATATGAGCTGCTCACCTATAGCAGAGGTAAATTCAGAAAGGGAAGATCAGCTGTCTTACAGGTAACACCTACAAAAAGTAATTGTGTAGTAATCTAAATAAAATTACCTTCTTCCTAAAAACAGTAGTGCACTTTCTGTGCCTAGGCTCTCCTGTATCTTGATTCTCATAGCTGTATATCTACATTTTGAGATCTATGATCTTTGCAGACCAATCTTTTTGTCTGGCGAACCCCGAAAAAGTTTGTCCGATGGAGCGAACACACGGTTGGAGAACTTTGAAAACGTGCTCATTTTGAAGTTTGTTGGCAAAAAGTCCGACCGTGTGTATGGGCCTTCAGACAGGTTTTGCAAAAGTGTCTCTCATGCATTCTAAAAGTGGTGCAGCACGAGCCAAATCCAAGTACAAGTTTTAGTCAGGTTCTTGAATTTGGCTCATTCTACTCCACTTTTAGAATGCATGAGAGACACTTTTACAAAATCTTCTTGTTCCAGTCTTTATGAATTTCAGGGGCACTATTTTGTTTTCTCTTTTTATTTAGTTTACCAATTTTCTCAAAATAGCAGAGAATATATTGTAACAAAGCTTCCTCTGTCCTACAGATATGGCATTCCAGTGGGCAATGAAAGAGAAGTTGATAATAAAAAAGTGTAGAATGTAGAATGAAACATTCAGACGCATTTATACGCTGGCATGTGGTTACAAAGATTTATACACTAAAGATCAAAGGAAGACAAATTCCATAGATAGGAAGTAGCTAGATGCTTCAGGTTTCTAAAGCTGATCTATAGGGACTTTAGCCATAGGAGGTATAGCAGTAAAAAAGTATTCACATCATAATGACTAAACCTCCTTAGATTTTTAAAGGCTTTTTCTGTGTATGCATTCTACTTCTCAACAATACGAATGATATATCAGTTAATACTTGTTGTTAAAGTGTATTCACAACCAAAGAGTTTTTCTAGCTTTGGACAGAGTGGGGAAAGGTTAGGAGCTTCGGCATGCCTATTATGTTTAAGTTGCTGTCTGTGTCTCCATTCTCTATTTGTCCTTGTGACAATTATCATTAGAACTAAAAGTGAGTAAAAATACAAAATGTTACCTTGTCATTGGAACACATATAAAAAGGAAAGCTTCCAATGAGACACCTGCCTTACAGAGGAGAGAATTCATCTTACTTACTGTAGTGTCAACAGCAGTTAAGAAAATAAGCATATAAGCAAAGAAAAATCTACACAATGGGAAACAAAAGGAAAAAAACGATACATTTTAAACCATTCCCTACTGAAAACTGAAAAATTGTCTTTAACCACTTGCCGACCGCCGCACGACGATGTACGTCGACACAATGGCACAGGCAGGGAAATGGGCGTACCTGTACGTCCCTTTAAATTTTCCGCCCAGTGGTTGCGTGCCTCGTGAGTGCACCCGTAGGTCCCGTGAACTCTATGTTCCCGGGCGGCCTGCAATTGCGGTCGGCAAAGGCAGACCAAGGGGATGCCTTTGTAAACAAGGCATTCCCCTGTTCTGCCTAGTGACATGTCACTGATCTACTGTTTCCCATGATCGGGAACAGTGATCAGTGACATATCACTGGTAGCTCCTCCTCCTAAAAGTTAGAATCACTCCCCAGGACACACTTAACCCCTTCAGCGCCACCTAGGGGTTAACCCCTTCCCTGCCAGTGTCAATGTTTACAAAAATTTGTCAAAAGTGTCTGATGTGTTTGGGATAAAGTCGTAGTCACAATAAAAATCGCAGATCACTGCCATTACTAGCAATAAATGCCATAAAACCCCCTATTTTGTAGATGCTATAACTTTTGTGCGAACCAATCCAAAGCCGCCATATACACCATGATCCTGAATACAAAAGCCCCCTGAACTCCTAAGCCGAAATACACTCTATGGAGGGGATTAAAGTACAGAGGGAGATCCACATACTGTAGCGTAGTATTTCACCAATTGATTTCAATAAAACAATAAAATTACACTTAAAATCTCCAAGGAATAAAACAGCAAGTGCTGTTTTACAAACAGCCAGCAGGTCAGAGCGGTCAGCCTGACTTGCAGAACACGTGTGAGGCCCCTCCCAACGCGTTTCTCTTAGCCACTAGTGGGGACTTTGCTGTATGTATAGAATAAAGATATGTTTATTTTTATATACATTTCTATGATTTGTGTTTACAGTAGACCTTGCAAGGTACATGTAAAGTCCCACCTTATTTCGCTATAATATGGTATATGTCTATTTTGGGATAGTAACTTAGTAAGGTCATAATTATCTCTTGTCCCCCGTATCTCTTTACTACACTCTTTTTTAGAAAGACAACTTCTTTAAAACTATTTAAATCAGAGGATCAGCATAACAGTCAAGCTGATTAGAGCCTTGTTAATAGAGCCTCTTATATGATAAAATATAATTGTATAATTGGAAGCCTTGCCCTGGTTTACTTAGCATAAAACCCAGAGAGATGTTTGAAGTAGTTCAGATGACGCTTTCTACTGGGGTTTGTTTCGCAGTCTCCCTTGTTGTAGGTAATAGTGGATAATATGCTGAAAATAATCTCTTAAAAAGTCTTTTAGGCAGCGACTAATGAATAACTGGCAGGGGAGCATGTCTTCAAGAAAAGATTTCAATGAAATAAAACTGTAAGATAATTACTATGGCACAGATAAATTCACCAAACAATAGGGATGTGGGCTGGATCAGACATCTCGGGAATGGTTCATTAGGCTGCGATATTGCTAATCAGCTCACAGATACATTGTAATTCACTGAGACTTCACAGGAAGCCCCAGAAACGATGTGTGCTGTAAATGTACATTTTAAGTCATTCTAATCTATTCTGTGAGACAATGTAAGGAACAAAGATAATGCTTGGAGCATCATAAACCCGAGACTTAGAAGTAGAAGAAGCGTGAAAGCTTTCGGTATACTATAGTCAGGTTACTTCCCCTCTTTAAAGTGTTACTATACCCACAACAGTAAAATCTGTGTGTATATGCAGAAAAGTAGTTTCACTCACTGTGGAGGGGGTTAATCTTCTGCATTGTGTAAAAAGGCTTTTTGATCCTGTATGCACAGATACTCCTCTTCTTGCTAGAGGGATTTTTTTTCTTGGGAGGGTGCATGTGATCAGTACAGGTCCAATCAGCTCTGTCCAGACAGAGGGTCAGGGGTCCTGCCTCCTGATAGGTCATCCAGTGCAGTATAAAAACTCCTCCTACATGCTTTACCAGGCACTGATAGATGTCACAAGACTGCTGATGAGAAAGGGTATTTATCAGTTTATATTTATATATACTTTATATATATTTACTAAAATAATTGCATTTTCATGTTCTGTGTACTGTGGGAGACCGGATATAGTGAATGCAGGGTCATAGGTTTAGTAACACTTTAACTTTTTTATAACTAAAAGTATATATTTTTTTTGTTTGCCTAAAGTTGTTAAACTTGTGCCTGGTCTTTACTGCTATATGTGCAGAGGTTCACCTTTTTTATTTGGCCTAATGACTATAATCACCAAGAGACAAAATGTCCCAAGACCAAATAATGAACCAAACTCCCTATAGGAAAACCTGTGCAACAGATTTCCCCTGACATTTGAGAGATTCCCTCTCACTTCCTGCTCTGTCTCTGGGACACGAAGTAAAGGGAAATCTCCCTAAAAAGGACAAACATAAAAAAAAACTAAGCAGGGTTTCCAAACATTCCCAAAAATGTTGACCTTAGATATGATATAAAGATGAACCTCAGTGAAATTTCAAAACTGCCGTTTCAGTAGCTGCAAGGGTTAAAGCGGCATTAAATCTGAAAATAAAAAAGTCATATATTGCAGTGTACTAATCCTTAAATGTGGTGACTGATTTTTTTTTTTTATCAGGCCAATACAATTCTTGCTGTCTTAAGCCCTGTACACATGATCGGTTTGTCTGATGAAAACGGACCGATGGATCGTGTGTGGGCCCCATCGTTTTTTTTCATCCGTGAAAAAAAATAGAACCTGTTTTAAGTTTTTCCTATGGTTAAAAAACCAATAGAAAAAAACGATCTTCTGTGGGAAAGTCCATCGGTCAAAAATCCATGCATGCTCAGAATCAAGTCGACACATGCTCGGAAGCACTGAATTTTTCTCAGCACGTCGTAGTGTTTTACGTCACCGCGTTGGACATGATCGGATTTTTAACTGATGGTGTGTAGGCAAGACTGATGAAAGTCAGCTTCATCGGATATCCGATGAAAAAATCCTTTGGCTTAGATTCTATTAGATATCCGATCGTGTGTACAGCGCTTTAGTCTCCACACTTCTTGAAGGAGAAACAAAAACACCTTTGGTCAGTCACATTGTCAGTCTGGGAAGAGGATAGAGTTATGCCTAGTTCACACAATCAGAAAATTGGATGAAAAATGCCACTTTCGCAGCAATCATACGATAATCTAAAGAGCTCATCATGACAGTTTATTCAAAATTATTCGAAAGGACAAACACAAAAATGTTTCTTGTACAATATAGGAATGTACATTTTTCATTTCTTCAGTACAATATTCACCTGAAAAAAATCGGAAGACCAAGACCACCCATGCTCAGAAACAAAAGAATACATCACAATACAATACAACATTTTACACCACTTCTGAAGATATTTTCTGTTATATGAGAATTTTTGTAACTTTAGCAACCATTTTCGATTTGAGACTAGCATTAAAAAAAAATGGATGATCATTTGTTCAATATTCTCATCATGTGTACAAGGATTTAGATGTACTGGCAGACCTAGATGTACTTGACTAATAAACTAAACTACAGCTAACACAGTGAAAAAAAAATATTTAAAAAAATTACCATTGTAAGCACCTCTGTCAGTGATAAATAATTTTTCTCAGTCCTCCAACTGCCACTTTTGCTTGATAGCCTGGCCTGTTAGGCCGCGTACACACGATCGGTTCAAACCGATGAGAATGGTCCGACGAACCGTTTTCATCGGTTCACAGACTGATGGTCTGATGTGCGTACACACCATCAGTTCAAAAACCGATCGTGTCAGTACGCGGTGACTTAAAACACAACGACGTGCTGAAAAAAATGAAGTTCAATGCTTCCAAGCATGCGTCGACTTGATTCTGAGCATGCGTGGGTTTTTGGACCGATGCTTTTTCGTACTAACCATCAGTTTGGACCGATAGTCAGGCATCCATCGGTCCGATTTTAAAGCAAGTTTTAAAACTTTGGTCCAACGGACGACGGACCGATGGGCCGTACACACCGTTTGAACCGATCGTGTGTATGCGGCCTTAAAGGATCACTAAAGGAAACATTTTTTTAGCTAAGTAGCTTCCTTTACCTTAATGCAGTGCTGTTTTCATGTTCTCATTGTTCGTTTTTTGCTTTGAAGTAGCTGTAATACTTCTCTGATCTCCACACTTCCTGCTTGTCTGGCTCCTTATGAAAAAACTCATGGCAGATTTTCACTATGGTCTAAGTTGTGTGTCTAAAACTCCTCAGAACCAATCAGATTCATTTTAAAAACAAAACACTGCCCTGGATTTGTTTGTTTCTGTTCTGTGTGTCTTCTCTACTTCACAGAAACATGAAACCATTTTAAAAACGAAAGTGAAACTAGAGGCACATTATATGATTGATTTTTATCTATTTTTAATCATTTTTAAAAGGAATCATTTAACTTTTATGTCTCTATACCCTGTAAACAGTCATTTCAGCATTCAAAAACATTTTTTTTTCCTTTAGTGACCCTTTAAAGGAAGTAGAAAAATAATACTAATTGGCCAGATCAACCGGTAAACATAAAAGAAAAAAAAAACGTAAAGAAGGAAAATAATGCAGCCAACACATCCTTTCTTTCTCTTTCTAAAAGCTTCATGTATGCCAAAACGCAGCTTATGGGTTCCATCTGTTGGTTGGAACCACAGAAGATAGTACCATGAACCCAGCTATATGTGCTTTTTCACACTGGGCCTGTGCTTAAAAAAAGGATGGGCAGAATACCCCCCTGTTCGGTTTGCAGCGGAACTCCCGAATATCGGAAATGTGCTAACTCAAACTGCAAACCCCATTGAATTCTATGAGAGCCAAACAGGAAAAATCTAAAGTGCCCATTTTGAAGGCTTATATGCAAGTAATTGGCCATACAGGGGTATGGGTACTTCCCTAGGGGTCATGTATAAATGTTTTTTTTTTTTTTTTTTGGAGCAAAAAAGTTATTAATAATAGTAATAATAATAATAATAACATATAACATTACAGAGTTAAAACTAATATCTATTTTATACATTGTCTAATTAAATAGCATGTTATAAACCAGAATAAAAGCACAAAATTACATTACCAGCCAAATAACAAATAAAAAGGAATGGGTGCTGTGATTCAGCATGGAAAAAGTATAAACACAGAGTGGTTACAAAAAGAGTCATACCCTTTAAAATTCCAGTATTTTGCCAACAACAGCAAAACCTTTGGCGCTGGTGCCTTTGAAAACAGCAGGTACACTCTCAGTAGAGATGATTGCTAATCTTAAGCTTAGCGCAGATTTTAACTTGCTTCAATTCCCTGTTTTGTAAGAATGTTTTAATACCTTCCTTACAAATTGTGTTGTGATGACAGGAGAGAAAATCAGATGTAATCCAATAAAAGGGATTGGAATGCTCTGCAGTATGACTGAGACTCCTTTCTCCAGCAAATCCCTCTATTCTTCTTTTCGAACAGTGACAGGAAATCAGCAATGCTTCTTTGGTTGCACAAGTAAGCCCCCACAGTTGGTCTTTTCATAACATTTCATAACATTCAACACGTCCCGTGTAGCAGGAGCAAAGGACCTATGATTTCATAGAGATTCTGTACAGTAAAAAAAAAAACAGAAGTATGTAGGACTTAGATTTGGTTGGCTTGCTTAAATTAAAGCTTCCCATTTAAGGGGCGATTACACTGATCACTTAATAACTAATCTGCTGAGAATCTACCCATGTATGGGGTACTGTTAACAGCCCATCAAATCAGTGTCCATGTAGATATCCACAGTGGAGGAAAATTGTATTTCACTACAGTTAGTAGTAGTTAGCCACATTCAACTAGACTTGTAATGTTGAAAATGTTCATAGTTTCTCTGAGCCAATTATTTACTTCCAATGAATATCAATAAGTTACCCTGGCATTTATATTCACACCTTAACTGCTTGAGGTGCTTGCGATATACACAAGGGCGTACATGTACGTCCCCTTTAAGATCCCAGCCGTGGGTCGCGAGCACGCTGCCGGTCGCACGCTCGCAACCCGGTCCTCTTCTCTGTGACCGTCCCCACGGGAACAGCGGACCCGATGGCCGCTGGTGTCCCACGATCAGGTCACAGAGAGGAAGAACAGGGAGAGTTAAGTGTAAACAAACCGCTCCCCGTGCTTTCTAGTCAGACTGTCACTGATCGTCTGTTCCCTGTCATAGGGAACGATGATCAGTGACATCACATGCACAGCCACACCCCCCCCCACAGTAAGAACACTCCCTTAGGGCACACTTAACCCCTACAGCTCCCTATCCTTGTTAACCCCTTCACTGCCAGTGTCATTTTAACAGTAACTAGAGCATTTTTATAGCACTGTTTGCTGTAAAAATTACAATGGTCCCAAAATAGTGTCAAAAGTGTCCGATGTGTCCGCCATAAAGTCGCAGTCATGATAAAAATCGCTCATCGCCGCCATTACTAGAAAAAAAAATATTAATAAAAATGCAATAAGACTATCCCCTATTTGATAGATGCTATAAATTGCATTTTTTTTTTACCAAAAATATGTAGAAGAATACGTATCGGCCTAAACTGAGGGGAAAAAAAATATTTAGATCTTTTTTGGGGATATTTAATATAGCAAAAAGTAAAACAATGTTGATTTTTTTTAAAATTGTTGCTCTATTTTTGTTTATAGCGCAAAAAATAAGAAACCGCAGAGGTGATCAAATACCACCAAAGGAAAGCTTTTTTTTTTGTGGGAAAAAAGGACGTCAATTTTTTTTGGGAGCCACATCGCATGACCGCGCAACCGTCAGTTAAATTGACACAGTGCCAAATCACAAAAAGGGGCCAGGTCCTTTAGCTGCATAATGGTCCGGGGCTTAAGTGGTTAAGAAACCTTAATCCAATCACAAAATATAGATGTCGATTGTCCAAAAACAGGACAGGGGGGTGAATGTTGTGAAACCAGATATAATATTTTGTTGATGATTGAATTTGAAAACATTCCTGATGCGTAGAAGGATAATGTCTTCAACATTACAGAACAGGTCCACTTGAATGTGACCAGCCACTACTAGATATAACTTGACCCAGATGAAGGAAAACTTTTACAGGTATAAGAGATCAAAAAAACTCACTGAAATACAAGCTGGTGGTACTATATCACTTTCAGACAAAGCTTCACCTGCTTTCCAAAAGAAGTGCTCAGGCGTCACCTTAACAAAATTAAAGTAAACCTATCGCAAGCTAAGGTGATTAAAACTGAACTTATGGCAGAAAAAAATTCAGGTAGAAGTTACCTGGAAAATGCATGTCAAAATAATCTGTGGATTCAGGGACAGCTAAAGCTATTTGTAATGCCCCGGACACGCGATCGGAATTTCCATCAGATTTTCCGATCGTGTGTAACCCCAGCGGAGTTTTTACATCGGAAATTCCATTGGAGTTTAGATGTTCTATTTTTTTCCGATGGAATTCCGATGTGATTTGATCGGGCAAAAGCCAGATCGTGTGTACGCGGCATTAGTGATGACTTTTCTTGTCAAAGTCAAGTTGGGTACCTTCCCTTTCCACATCCAATACTTGTCACTGTTTATTGAGGTTACTTTTACATGAAAAGTAAAAATTTCCAACTTCAGCAGCCTTTATCTATGTATATAGGAATAATTTTCACTAAACAAAACCTTGGCTTATGCTTTTTTAATGATATGTTGAGCTTCCCAAACTTACAACTATCACATGAAGTAGCTGCAATATCTTTAGCCAAAGTACCCACAAAATGACCGCTGCAGTCCCTAAAATACCACACTTGGCCCCACAGGAAGCACAGCTATCGTACCATGTTTGTAAAGTCATGAAGCAAGGCTGGCCAGGAAAGGCAAGATCAACAGTTGGCAACCCCCTCCCCTCCTTAGCCATATCAGGTCACAGGCCTCCAACATAGGTAGGGTGCCTTGCTAGGGGAATCCCCTAGCAAAACAATTTGTCCCCCACGTTAATAAGGACAAGAGCCCATTTCTCACAACCCTGGTCTGGTGGATGATGGGGGTCGGCAGGAGGGGTTTATTGGAATATGGAAGTTACCATCAAAATACAAGGGCCCTCAGATATCTTCCCCCAGCATGAATGAGTACATAGTACCCCATCTTACTCATTCACAAAATAAATGTATATAGCGCATTGGACACCATTGCAAAAGGATATTTATTATAAAAAAAGAAAATGCTGTGGTAAATTAAGTATCAATCACATTGTACAGCAATGTAGATCCATAACCAATCATGATGAAGGATTCCTGCCAACCTTCTGACATAAACACAACTACCTGACCTGCATCGATGATCCTCTACTACCAGACTTTCACCACAAATGACAGCTCTCTGGCTGGAAGCTCGATGCCCACAAACTGCCTGGAAATGTGAGCTGACATAATTGTCCAAAGTTTTTACATTGAGGGTTAGGGTGCAGGTTAAAGTAAATGTAATTCCAATCTAAATGGCATTTAGTTTGTTAAAGCACTGTATATCATATACAAGCACCATTTTCAACCAGTTCCCTTTGGCAGGAACCTCTCATTGATCCCATACTGGTACCATGTGACCGATGTAACCAATCACAGCAAGTCATATGACAGTTGTTTTATAAAAGATGGTTTGCTTTCAACCATCCATTGTGTACAATTGTGTTGCTAGCTGTGATTGGAGAGTGTGATCACATGGTACAGACTGGGCCAATCACAGCAGGTCATATGAAAGTTGTTTAACAAAAGATGGTTTCCTTTCAACCATCCATTGTGTACAATTGTGTTGCTAGCTGTGATTGGAGAATGTGATCACATGGTACAGACAGTGCCGATCACAACATAAGAAACTGAATGAATCAATTTAATTCAGTAAAATGCTTGCATATATGTGATGCACTGCTATATGTAATGTGTAATATAATGTGTAAAAAAATAAATAATTAGATGGGCCATCAGTACATCGGGATTGGTATATTTTCAGATAAGTATCCATGTCTGTGGACTCTATAACTTTCCTAAAGACTAAATAATATACACTTATGTGGGTTATGTTCACCAAAGAAATGTGGCAGAATACATTCTGGCCTAAAATTATGACGAACAATTATTTTTTTGCAAAATTTTATAACATAAACAAAGAAGAAGCCTTTTATTAAAAGTTTTTTTTTTTTTTTTTTTGTTTATTTAGTGATTATTAAAGAGCACCAAAAGAAAACTCTATTTATGTGAACAAAATGCTTAAAATGGAATTTGGGTACAGTGTTGCATGACAGCACAATTGTCATTCACAATGCAACAGCGCTGAAAGCTGAAAATTGGCTTGGGCAGGAAGGGGGTAAAAGTGTCCGATATTGAAGTGGTAAAAAAAATAATAATATTGTTTTCACCTTTTTCCTCTTTTGTTGCACATCAGCATTGTTAATCTCCTACAGCCTCCTGGGAGCCAATGCCCATCTATATGCATGCACAACAGAGATTGGATGGGGTTCCTTATGGTGAAAAAATTGTAGAACAAGCATGTGCATTGGCACAACTACTTGGAGTCTCCAACAACTGGTAGATAGGCACATAGAGTTATCACCCTATCACAGTAAGTGCCTGAATAAGGACCTTAATGCCAGGATCACCAGTTATTAATTTAATGAAAGCTTTAGATTTAAAAATTGTGAAAATGATGTTTGGAAAGAAGGATTACATGCAGAGTTAAAGTTTGAGTTGACACTTAAAGTGACGCTGTTACATGAAATGAGAATAGAAGCTGTACATACAAGAAAGATTATAAATACTCTCCTCCCCAACTGGCTACAGTTTTAAATTCTGCCCTGATGAAAATAAATCACCATTCAAAGTCTCTTGAGAAACAGACACATGTTACTCAGTGATCACTCTTACAGTACCAACTCCCATATCACTACAGGATACAATACTGCTATAGGAGTCAATGGAGGAATCACTGAGCTTAGTGGGGAACCATGAACACCCCTGGAAGTGTCAGTTTCAAAGGGGACTTGGATTTTTTTTCCATTAAAGTAACAATCAACGGTTTGCTGCAGATGTGAATATTTTCAATTTTCTTTACAGGAATATCTTTTATTAGCAATTTGTGTCAGAGTTGCTTTAACGGTTTTACATAGGCGATCAGTATAAGTGTTTGCTGTGTGTTTAGTTACACAGATTTCTAATGTACAGTATTTCCCGTCAGACTTGAAATCAAACAACACACAGAACGACCAGATCTTGCATATAAAGTGTATGTAAACCCCTATTAATTTATTTATTTTTGTTCAGCATGTTTAGGCACGGTGCCTTACTGTATACAGTTTTCTTAAGCAAATCTGTTTTGTGAATTTGTTGCAAAATTTTTATCTGAAGATCCGATCAGTAATTGTATTTCTTGAGGCAGGCTGACAACACTAAACCTCTGACCAGGGCAGCCATCATACATTTTGGAAATGAAAAAGATATAGAGGGCGCTAATAGATAAATTCAGTGTAACACCTGTATATAATTAAAGTGCAACATCAACTATTGCGAGTAGAGGGAGCCAGATGTCGCTGCCGACATATGTTTCGTACAAAGGTACGTCATCAGGGGTTCATACATTTTGGGCCCCTCACACAGCTTTATGCCTGCCCCCCCCCCCGGCCTGACCACCAACATGGCCGTTCAACCAAATACGTCCACCAGCCATTCCACTGAGTCCTTTGGTGCACCCACTTTTATTTTAACACTCCTACAGCTTAATATATGAAAATAAACCCAATTCAACAAGGAGATGGCCCCATACATTTAGCAAAGAGACATCCCCACATATTCAGCAAAGAGACATGCCCACATATTCAGCAAAGAGACATCCCAATTCAGCAAAGAGACAGCCCCATATATTCAGCGAAGCGACATTCCTTTGAGTGCATTGCTCACTCAACAACTCAGTCTTTTTGGTTGGGGCCTGGGTGGTCGGGGGCCACTCAGGACACCAGGGCCCCCTACATGTGTATGGGCTGCCCCCCCCCCCCCGATGGAGGCCCTGCCTCTGACTCACAATAATCAGAGTGTAAGCCTGCTATGTGCGTGGCTACAGTTGGCCATTAGGCTGTCTATCAGACAGACCTGATAAACAGCCCAATTGCCAGTTGAAAGAGCTGGATGATGATAATTGTAAGGCATTGGCTTAAGCCTGCCGTACATGGATGGATCTATTTATGGGTGGGGGGGTTATACAGAAGTTGATCAACTGCCTTGTTGAATTTTTCCCACTCAATCAGCACTGCAAGCTATACGTGGAAGTGCTGATCAGTGTATTCTGGTGGTAGAGAAGCCTCCCCGCCAACAGAATACAAAGGCTAGGCTCTGAGGATTTCCTCATCCTCCCGCTGGTTGAATACAAAAACTGATCTATCTATGGGCCGCCTTAGCTATGTGAGCCTGCAACATGAAGTGATGTTACTGACAAGATGTCCAGGCAAAAATATTTGCAACAGATTTACAAAATAATATTGGCTTATGAACACAGTATAGAGTAAGACATGATGCCAAACATTCAGATAAAATTGTTTGGGTCTTAATTTGCTTTAATGATTTTTTTCTGTATTTAAAAAAAAAAATCTAAGTACAACCAACTGTTTATAAAAAAAATGTTGGAAGAATGTCACAAGTAATTGCCCAGCCATTACAAACTTTGACAGTAATTAGTTTAACGTGTTGATTTTACATTTGGTGGTATTTCCTGATTAAAGTATTTAAATGAAAATTTAAGAGTTAGTGATGGCTGGGTGCATACTTGTGACATTTATCACCCACATTTTTTGTTTTAGCCCCAGAGCACTTCCTTCTGTTATCAGAGGCCCAAACTCAAGAGCATTTGGTAGACCTGAGGCCAGTTAACCAAGTACTAGAGCTAAAGGAATGCCATTGATGGTCATGTGTATTCTAACAAAGGACTATAAAAAAAAAGGACTATCAAAATGAAAGAAGTATGGCCAAAGCTTTTTTGGCTGTACTTCTCCTATGGATCACAGGACTGCAGTTTGTTTTGCAATCATGTGACCCATTTTCAGCAGACAGTTGGCTAAAGTCACAAAGCCTGTCCAGGCTATACAAAGGTCCTAGCCATATGGTTGGGATCCACCCAGATGCCTGAACCAGCAGCTGGCTCAGCCTCTGAGAGCCTGAGCCAGCCGATTCTGCCCCCACAACAGCCCAGCACTCCATTGAGCAGAGTGGGCAGAGCAGAGAGCGTGACTGACAGTCCTCAGCTCTCTGCAGCCTGAAGCCCGAAAGCTAAGCAACCAGCTGTGTCTGGCAGAGGACAGATACAGCATCAGATCGATGCTGCACTCACCTAGGTGAGTATCATTTTTATTTTTGTTATGAATCCTGAAAATCTCTTTTAAAGTTTATATTTAAATGGGTTGTAAGGGTAAAAAATAAATTCCCTAAATAGCTTCCTTTACCCCAGTGCAGTCCCCCTTCACTTACCTCATACCTAATTTTGCTTTTAAATGTCCTTATGTCCTTAATGTCCTTAATGTCCTTATTTCTTCTGAGAAATCCTCTCTTCCTGTTCTTCTGTCTGTAACTACGCACTGTAATGCGAGGCTTTCTCCCTGGTGTGGGAGGGGGCGAGCAGGAGTGTCAGGACGCCCACTAACACACAGCTCCTTTCTCTCTCTGCAAAGTAGATAGCGTCCTGACCCTCCTGCTCGCCCCCTCAAGAGGCTTTCTCCACACCAGGGAGAAAGTGTTGCATTACTGTGTTTAGTTACATACAGAAGAACAGGAAGTGAGGATTTCTCAGAAGAAATAAGGACATTAAAAAGCAAAATGGAAAGATGAGGTAAGTGAAGGAGGACTGCACTAAGGTAAAGGAAGCTATTTAGGGGGGGAAAAAATTACCTTTACAACCCCTTTAAGTCCAATGAAGTGGTCTCTTCCTATTGATTTAGATGTGGTCATGTACATCTATTGAACTATTTTACTTCTATGCCTTTCCACAGCACAAAGAAAAAGCATTAGGGTAATAAGTCAAAGCAAGCTGAAATAAATAAATACATGGGAATTATTAGAAAGATTGAAAGAAACTGAGAAAACACAGACATTTTCAGCAAAGGAAGTTAACTTTTCACCAGAAGAGTAATGAAAGTTACTTAGGAACACATTAGCAAAATTGTTTATAAAAACACTTTTGAAAGTGCACAGTGCATGCATTTAAGGACACTAGTCATTTTTAAATAACTGCATAATTATTAACATCCATTTGAAAAAGTTAACGGTTCATGTAAAAAAAATTAAAATAAATTGTCATTCACTTAAAAAAAAAACAAAGCCCACTGACAGTATTCTAAATGTACCTCCAGAATCCACAAATACAGAATTCTATTAATTTCCAACCCTTTTTTAATAGCACAAGTGTTTTCTTTAGTTACGTTCTAGTAGCATATTAGAAACATCTGCTAGCTTGCCACTAGTTCACTGTTAATAGAAAATGTCAGTTCATTTGTCTCAAGGCCCAACATGCTTCGCGATAAGTGTACCAAGGCTATAACCCAGCTGCTATTTCTTGATATGAGTCCAGATGCACTCAACAATCATTTATATGCAAACCTTTTTCTTGCCAACGATAAATATCAATTTCGTTCTTTTTTTTTTCACTCTCTCTTTCTTCTTTCCTGTACAGCTCCATCTCCTGTCACCATAATTAGAAAGGACCGAACCTCAAGAAACAGCATTGCCCTGTCTTGGCAGGAGCCAGAACACCCAAATGGGATCATCTTGGACTATGAGGTCAAGTACTATGAAAAGGTGGGAAGAATGGCAACAACGGCAAGACGTTAATGAATTCTATTGTTCTGTCCAAGAATAAGTCTGCTAAACTTGCAAGGTGTTACTGATATGTATTTGTGTGAGGCACAGAGTACTAGACAGAAAATATCATTCACAGATCTATTATAGGTATATGGTTTCACTCTGGGTTGTGTTATGAGAGGTGTGGTGGGCTCAAGCAAGTCTTTAGAGTTGATAATAAAGTAATGTCATTTGTCATATGTTAAAATGTTTACAGTAGGTATGTGTATTACTCGAAAGTGACATTTATATGAGTGACTCCTTCCAATTGTATCATTAATATGGTGAAAGGTGATGTAATTGCTTATATTCAGTCTTTGGTTATGTAATTATTGCAACATTCTTTAGGATCCTTTGGATAATATGTGGAATAGTGTTAGTGGCCTCGGTTAGGATACAACTCATGCTTATGTTTCCTTTTTATTCATATTTTTTCTCCTCCATAGAGATATCCCTTCTTTTCTCCTTCCTCATTAACTTACCTTTCTGCTTCCCTTCCTACATGTCATCTTTTTCTCTGCCAGTCACTATTATGCCTTGTACAAACGATCGGAATTTCCAATGAAAAAAGTCAGAGGGAATTTTTTCATTGGATATTACGACCGTGTGTGGGCCCCATCGGACTTTTTTCAGTCGGAGTTTAGAAATGGAACGTGTTTTTTTTTTTTCCGATGGAAAAAAATCCTATAGTAAATTCTGATCGTCTGTGTGGAACTCTGACGGAGAAAAAAACACGCATGCTCAGAATCAAGTCGACACATGCTCGGAAGTATTGAACTTAATTTTTCTCGGTTCATCGTAGTGTTTTATGTCACTGCATTTTGGACGGTCGGAATTTGGTCTGACAGTGTGTATGCAAAAAAAAAATTAGGGAAGTGATAAGCGCTAACACTGAAGCGAGGAGTGTACACAGGGAGAAAAGCAGATCCCTAAATAAATGTAGTATGGATAGCTACAATGTAACACAGTAACTATATTGTGACATGCTCAACATGAAACAACAATGATGACACACCAAGTGAAAAAAGTGCAAGTGCAGAAGATGATCACAAGCTGAGAATATGACTGCGATCAATGAAGTCCCAAAATAAGTGCCAAAAAATATATAAATAAAAATAAAATGTGAAATGACATGTAGATAGAGAGCAGTGAGACCTTCAATAAATCAATCAATAAATTAAAGAGGAGAACAGTCCAAAATAGAAATCACTGAATCTTCAGCTGGTGGTGGACAGATGGGTGCCAGAATGGTGAGAGGGTGATCCACTAGCAGTCTCCCAGAACTCTCACCTTATCCCGATGGGGAAAATTGCATGTAATTTAAATCAATGAATCTCCTGGCCTCATCTCCTTCCACACTTCTATGTAATCACACTTGCCCCTGTTGCAGATCAGAGCCCTCAGTATGGCAGAGGGAGGGCTGTGGAAATGCCAAGGGGAAAGAAGAAAACAAAAAGGAATGCCCCAATAGTGAAGTATATCAATGTAAAAAATATTTATTAAAACCTTAACAGTGGACTCTTACATGCAGTAAAAAAACAAGCGCATAAAACAAGATAGAAATCGGCGTACAGACACCGTCTTACTTCTACCGAGGACCTCCGGTGCTTGATAGACGCTTCAGGTGCCAAAACAAACTCTACGGCGTTACGTCACGGAGCGTGCTCAGTGACGTAACGCCGTAGAGTTGTTTTATGCTCTTGGTTTTTTACTGCATGTAAGAGTCCACTTTTAGGGTTTTAATAAATATTTTTTATGTTGATATACTTCACTATTGGGGAAATTCTTCTTTCCCCTTTACGGATGAGCATTTCCACAGCCCTCCCTCTGTTATACTGTGGGCTATACATACACTTTAAGTGACTCCATATTTACCTCTAATATATACTATCTGAGCTAAAAGTTTCACCGTCATTCATGATAGGTGTCTGTTGAATGTATGTGTAGTGCATGTCTAGTACATGTAAGTTATCCAGGATTTATACATTTAGCACTACCCCCGTAGGCATTGCAAATGACAGGGACATCTTCAACTTTAATCCAGACACAGTGACCGGTCCTTGAGCTTTGTTTTTGCGCTTTCTTAAGGGTAATAACTTGGATGGGGATAGGAATAATGGTATGCCCACTGTGACAGTAACAAAACCAAGGATTGATTTATTCCTTTTATTAACTAACAGTCTCTGTTACATTAGCGACAGCCCCTTACAGGCTAAGAACTCTCAGCTCTTAGAAAGTAGCACATGTGTTGTGCACTGCATCCAGGAATACCACCAACACCCTGTAGACACTGTTCCCAGCTCTACCACTGCAGTAAGATGCTAGCCCACCTGACTGCCTCTTCACAAGCCCACCTGGCTGCTTCTTCCCCATTCTGATTTAACTGGAGATCTCCCAGGGCAAGTCTTAAGCACACCACTGTTTTCTGTGACAGAACCTGAGCCCCAGCCCAAGGCAGAGCACCCCCCCCCAGACTAGGGGCTTCACCTCAAGGGCCACTGACAGTCTCCTCAGCACTGCATCACCATCTTCCACCCGACTCTCTGCCCAGCATGACTTATTCCTTTTTAAGAGTTCACTTAGCCAATTCCCAGGAGGTGGGCCTGGCATGAGACTAAATATACAGAACAATCCCTCCTAGCCTCAGCCCTCTAGTCTCTAGAACGTTCTCTAAATTTTTAAAACCAGGGGCAGGCACCAGAGAACTGTCTGTATGAGTCATGCTGCCCTGAACTCTAATAACCGTGACCCAATTACACATGATTAAACATGACCCGGGATATAGTTTGCCTACTCTCACACTATTAGTACACTAGAGCACTAGAGGGTGCTACATATATTTTACATAACATTGTAGGCATTTTAAGGAAAATCACAAAAATTATGTTAGTAGCAGCTAGAAAGTTGTAACAATACAACAAAATATATTTTTCTGATGTATTTATTTTTATTATTTTTATTACACAAACTTCATGGCTTGGTTACATATTGCAGTTTTGTTATTTTATGAAAACATATTATTGTTTTCTGGGCTACAGAAGAACTTTGACAATTTTTTGTGCATTCATATTATAATTTTAAGCATTTTAACCTCTTATGGACCGCCGCATGTATATTTACGTCGGCAGAATGGCACCGACAGGCACATCAACGTATATATACGTTGGTGCCTTGAGGTGGGTCGGGGGTCCGATCGGGACCCCCCCGGTACATGCGGCGGTCCCCGTAGCTGGCCGAGTGATCCGGGATGAGGGGGCGGCTATTCGTTTTTGTCCGCCCCCTCCGGATCGCTCCCAGCCAATCTGCACGCTCCCCCTGCAGTGCACTTCCTCCTCCTGTGTAAACACAGGAAGGAGGAAGTGATGTGATCTCTCCCCTCAGCTGTATTTTCAACCACCGCTGAGGAGAGATCACATCGCACAGTAAGTTTGCACAACACTACACTGACACACACTACACGCAGGCACATTAACCCCTTGCAATCGCCCCCCCTCCCCCCGTCACAGTGTCACTGAATGCAGTAATCATACATGTATGATTATTGTATTTAGTGTCAGTGTGACAGTCAGTTAGTGTTAGGTTCAGGGTAGCCCCTGTACCCCCCCTAATAAAGTTTTAACCCCTTGATCACCACCCTAGTTAACCCTTTCACTCCCTATTGCCAGCATCACTAAGCAATCATTTTTTTGATCGCTGTATTAGTGTCGCTGTTTCCGCTAGGTAGCTAATTTTTTTTTTATTGCAATTTTTTTTTTTACTAAAGACATGTGGCTAATTAAATTTTGGCATAAATGTTTGACTAAAATTTCGTTTATTTGATTTTTCTTATAACAAAAAGTAAAAAATATTGTTTTTTTTTTTTTCAAAAATGGCGCTCTATTTTTGTATATAGCGCAAAAAATAAAAATCGCAGAGGCGATCAAATACCACCAAAAGACAGCTCAATTTGTGGGAAGAAAAGGACGCAAATTTTGTTTGGGAGCCACGTCGCACGACCGCGCAATTGTCAGTTAAAGCGACGCAGTGCCGAATCGCAAAAAGGGGCCTGGTCATTTACCTGCATTTTGGTCCGGGTCTTAAGTGGTTAAGGTTAAAATTGTATTCTTAAATATCAAACTCATAGCCTGAATGAATGCCTATTGTTACTAGATAAAACATTTCTGCAGACAGAGCATATTAGGTGAAATTAACAAGTAACATTCCAGCTTCATTGTATAATTCTTGAATTCCGGTTGAGTCCTCACATTTCATGTGTTTATAATTAGCAAATAATGATCCATGAGATACAGTTTCTAAAGGTGAAGGTTTTCTTTAAATTGGGAAAACAGATATACTGTACGCACACATGTTGTAGAGCCCAGTGTCTGTACTTAAATTTACAGCGTTAAAATACAAAAAGTAATTTTGAAAGCAACAAATCTGGATCTTTACAGGCTCAGAAGTGTTGCCCAATGTACCCTGCTGCCATTAACTGGTTTAGTGGAGGGCCTTTGGTAGCTTCACAATAACCTATCTGGATAAAAATTAAGGTATACTTGAAGCCAAAATATTTTTTTTTTTTTTGTTCTGGATAAAATTGCAAATGGTTAGAACCTCTATCAGTTTTTTCAGTGTACCAGGGGACAGTTTCCTCCACTTCCTGTCTGGATACACAATAGGAAGTTTAATACAAGAAGGGACACCCTCTGTTAGAAGGTCACAAGTGTTGTTCCCTAAGCACAGGTTTACTTAAGTCTTAGGGTACATAGTGTGTAATTAAAGAGAAGCTCCGGGGTCTATAAAAAAATAAGTCAGCAGCTATAAATACTGTAGCTGCTAACTTGTACTATAAGGACACTTACCTCCCCAGGAATCCAACGTTCTCCTCACCCGAGTTGATTCCTAAATTGGCTTCAGGTGCAGGCGCTGGCATTGTAGGTAAAGGAAACAGTAAGTGGAGCCTTGCGGCTTCACAGCTGGTTTTGTACTGTGAATGTGCGAGTCGCACTGCACTTTGTAAATGGTCCTGCAGTTCTACTGGGACCTGTGATATGTCCCAGAAGGCTAGACCTCCTCTATAACTCTAAACTGGTAACCTGTAAAAAAAAAATGAGCAATGCCTATGGAGATTTTTAAGTACTGAAGTTTGGCGCCATTCCATGAGTGTGCGCAATTTTAAAGTGTGACATGTTAGGTATCTATTTACTCAGTGTAACATAATATTTCACATTATACAAAAAAATTGGGCTAACTTTAGTTTTGTTCTTTTTTAATTCATGGAACTGTTTTTTTTTTAAAAAGGGCGTTTGAAGGATTATTGCGCAAATGGCGTGCAAGATAAAATGTTGCAATGACCACTATTTTATTCCCTAGGGTGTCTGCTAAAAAAAGCATAAATAGTGTTTGGGGGTTCTGTGTAATTTTCTAGCAAACAAATGACGATTTTTGCATGTAGGAGAGGAGTGCCAGAATAGGCCCCTGTTTTTCATATACTTTGTAGATTTCTAAAATATCCGATATATTCTGTCTAAGATAGTGATGCTTTTAATTGGCTAAAAAGTAGCAGTTTTAATTTTTGCTGTATGGTGCATACAGTGCAGAAAATAAGTATTTGAACACCCTGCTATTTTGCAAGTTCTCCCACTTGGAAATCATGGAGGGGTCTGAAATTGTTATCGTAGGTGCACGTCCACTGTGAGAGACATAATCAAAAAAAAAAAATTCCAGAAATCACAATGTATGATTTTTTTTAACTATTTATTTGTATGATACAGCTGCAAATAAGTATTTGAACACCTGAGAAAATCAATGTTAATATTTGGTACAGTAGCCTTTGTTTGCAATTACAGAGGTCAAACGTTTCTTGTAGTTTTTCACCAGGTTTGCACACACTGGAGGAGGGATTTTGGCCCACTCCTCCACACGGATCTTCTCTAGATCAGTCAGGTTTCTGGGCTGTCGCTGAGAAACACGGAGTTTGAGCTCCCTCCAAAGATTCTCTATTGGGTTTAGGTCTGGAGACTGGCTAGGCCACGCCAGAACCTTGATATGCTTCTTACAGAGCCACTCCTTGGTTATCCTGGCTGTGTGCTTCGGGTCATTGTCATGTTGGAAGACCCAGCCTCGACCCATCTTCAAAGCTCTAACTGAGGGAAGGAGGTTGTTGCCCAAAATCTCGCAATACATGGCCCCGGTCATCCTCTCCTTAATACAGTGCAGTCGCCCTGTCCCATGTGCAGAAAAACACCCCCAAAGCATGATGCTACCACCCCCATGCTTCACAGTAGGGATGGTATTCTTGGGATGGTACTCATCATTCTTCTTCCTCCAAACACGGTTAGTGGAATTATGACCAAAAAGTTATATTTTGGTCTCATCTGACCACATGACTTTCTCCCGTGACTCCTCTGGATCATCCAAATGGTCATTGGCAAACTTAAGACGGGCCTTGACATGTGCTGGTTTAAGCAGGGGAACCTTCCGTGCCATGCATGATTTCAAACCATGACGTCTTAGTGTATTACCAACAGTAACCTTGGAAACGGTGGTCCCAGCTCTTTTCAGGTCATTGACCAGCTCCTCCCGTGTAGTCCTGGGCTGATTTCTCACCTTTCTTAGGATCATTGAGACCCCACGAGGTGAGATTTTGCATGGAGCCCCAGTCCGAGGGAGATTGACAGTCATGTTTAGCTTCTTCCATTTTCTAATGATTGCTCCAACAGTGTACCCTTTTTTCACCAAGCTGCTTGGCAATTTCCCCGTAGCCCTTTCCAGCCTTGTGGAGGTGTACAATTTTGTCTCTAGTGTCTTTGGACAGCTCTTTGGTCTTGGCCATGTTAGTAGTTGGATTCTTACTGATTGTATGGGGTGGACAGGTGTCTTTATGCAGCTAATGACCTCAAACAGGTGCATCTAATTTAGGATAATAAATGGAGTGGAGGTGGACATTTTAAAGGCAGACTAACAGGTCTTTGAGGGTCAGAATTCTAGCTGATAGACAGGTGTTCAAATACTTCTTTGCAGCTGTATCATACAAATAAATAGTTAAAAAATCATAAATTGTCATTTCTGGAATTTTTTTTTTTGGATTATGTCTCTCACAGTGGACATGCACCTACGATGACAATTTCAGACCCCTCCATGATTTCCAAGTGGGAGAACTTGCAAAATAGCAGGGTGTTCAAATACTTATTTTCTGCACTGTATATAGTGGGCTGTGAGTATACATGGAGACAGTATTGCATTGGGTTTCTTGTTTTCTTCATTTTATTCATTTGAGATGAGTACTGATGTGCTTTTTACCTAGTATGAAGATGTGGATATAGTACTGTCAAAATGAATGGAAATATTTACTGAATACAATGCATTCTAATTTTTGTCTGGTAATTAGCTGAGTTGTATCTTCACAAACCTCCACCCTCTTTCCACATCTGAAACAGTACCTATAGGCAAAAGGATAATCACCTTCATAAATAGTCCTAATTTTTATATTTAAAAGAATTTGCATGTTGGGGGGATTTTGACAAACATTAACAAATATATGTTGTGCATAAATGTGTTCATAAGGTTTATATTTATTTTTCTGCTAACCCAGTTTTCTGCCGATAAGTGTAAGGCCGCGTACACACGGCAGAGAACCTTGACGGGCAGAACACATCGTTCCGCCCGTCGAGGTTCTCTGCCGGCCGTCGAAATCGGCGACCCGCCCGTCGGGAATGGCAACCAGCCATTCATCCAGGCGGGCCGTCGAGCAAATAGAGAGCGTGCTCTCTATTTTTGCTTGACGGGATTCCCGACGGGATGCTCGCCGAGAGCGTACACACGGCCGAGGTCCTCGCTGGAATGCAGCTTCCAGCGAGGTTCTCGCTGGTTTCCAGCGAGAACCTCGGTCGTGTGTACGCCGCCTAACCCTGTACTGCACATGTGCGGCGCTTGCCTCCCACAAAATAGCGCAACATGCCTCACTGTAAGTGGCTCTTTTTTTAACATCCTCCATGTCCACGGGGATGGTAAGGAATGAGCCTGGATGTCAGAAGCGCCGCGCAGGCGCCGTCTAGAGCTACATGTTCGGCAATTTTCGGAGGCAATCGCCGCGCTTGCGCAGTACAGGGGGGGGGCATAATCCACCAGGGGACCTTTTTCGGCAAGACATCGTCATACTTCCTTTGGTAGGGTGACAACACTAGGCCACCTCTTCTGAAATCAGGCCAGCTTTGTCACCTGATGCCTTAAGTTTCTCACCAGATACATCTGGGTTTCTACTGTAGATTACCAACCCCCTGATGAAGGGTGCAATATAAGGCCCCAAAACACATAATCTGATGCACACAATCAATAAACCTCTTCATAGGTATGCAATATGGTGTGCACCCCAAAGCTCAAACACATATACATGTGTGTGTAATTACAGGTGTTTATAGGCAGTAGGGCGGTGGCAATTGTCGGTAGAGCAGTGGATGTCAGTAGGGCAGAGGTTGGTGTCAGTAGAACAGTGGACAATATCAGAAGGGCAGAGATTGGTGTCAGAAGATTTTTCTTTATGCTATTAATATTATTTCTGTTTTACAATTTTATTATTTTGAAAAAAAACATACATTTTTTTTAGGAGCCCAATTGGCTGGATGTCTCAATTTGGAGACAGAGAAAAAGACTGAGGACAGAGATTACCTAGTCTATTTCTCAGCAGCTAAGCACCTGGGAAATCTGCCCAGCACAGGGTAATTAGGGTGTACCCAGAAACACCTGGCACACCTTATGCACACCAGGGGCGGATGCAGGGGGGGGGGGCAACAGGGAAATTGCCACCCCCGAGAAATTAGCTCATTAGAAATTAGCTAATTTCTAGTTGCGTAATTTGTGGGCGCCAGGGATCCTGAGCGGGTCCGCAGCTCCGCGAGTCCGAGTGCGAGTGACAGAGCGGGCAGGTGACAGTATGGGCTTCTAGGTGCCTCAGTGCGTTGGCGGGCGGCTCGGTGGCGAGTGAGAGTCAGAGAGTGGGTGGTAAGCTGTTCGGCTCTGTGGGTGAGCAGGCGGCTGGCCAATCAACAAGCCAGTGGCTGGGGGAGCAGAGAGATGACATCATCTCTCACTGCCCCGCGCCCGCACTGCATCCCTGCAGTAACTTCCGCCCTCATTGTGCAGGCAGCAGAGAGATTATATCATCTCTCTGCTGCCTGCCTGACTCTGACAAGCAAAACACCACCTTAGCACTTGACAATCCGCAACGTGTGGCAGGTGACGTGGCAAGTGACCAGCTGCATCTGGTGGCTAGGCATGGCAAGTGACACACTCAAGGCTCCCATTGATTGAGCATTATGGTGAGTTGAACCATTTCATTTTATATTACAATGTAATAATATAAATAATGTGCTTCAATCATCCTGACACCATAACAATCATGGTGCCATGATCATTGAAGTGCTAACACCAGTAATTTCCCTGATAAATTGCCCCCCCCCCCCCCCCCCCCCCAAAAAAAATATTTTCTGGTAGTGCCTCTCCCTAGACTAGACTCTGGATCCGCCCCTGATACACACGCCTATGAACCTCTTTTTGAATATACATTTACGGTGTGGTGCTTCAATCCCTGGTTGAGAGTTCTTCTGAAATCAGGGCAGCGTGGTCATCTGACGTCTAATATGTCAACAAGGACTACAGCACAATGTGGTTGACAATCTATTTGTTTTTTTATAAGTGGATGGCCATGTTTGGCACCACAGCCATCATTTATTTGTTTAGCAAGGCCTCTGGTAACATGCTTGATACTTTGCATAGGGCTTAGATTATAGGAGCTGTAGCTTTTTCAGTGACCTGCACATTATATAGTGATGATGTATGGACCACTGAATAGCCCAGGCTACTGCCAGGTCCTTTCAGCAAAAGAAAGAAAACTGGGGGACATAGAATAATGATAAGTTACAGGATTTGGAGAGGCAAGTAAGTACTTTTTATAACGCTTTTAAAAATATCTTTAGCGTTAAATTGGAAATCTTCATATTTTGTTTAACTACAGCTGTGCACAAATATGTACAGTTATCTTTGTAATACTAGAGTGGCCATACTATTAGCCAGATTCAGGTACCTTTACGCCGGCGTATCCCCAGATACGCCGCCGTAATTCCAAATGTGCGCCGTCGCATTTAGGCCGATTCACAAAGCGAGATACAACGAAGAACAAGGCTTGCCTACGCCGGCATATCGTGGGCGCATAGTTACGCTGGACGCATTCTGCGTTCCGATGTCAAATATGCAAATGAGCAAGATACGCCTATTCACGAACGTACGTACGCCCGACGCAGTAATTTTCCGGCGTAAAGATAAACCACCAAAAAGATGGCGCATCCCATGCAAAGGTATGGACTTCGGAACAGCCGTCATTTTTACGTTGTTTAAGTAAGGCGTACGTAAATGCGCCTGGGCGTAAGTTACGCTCACGTCGTATGCAGTGTTCGATATATCTTAGGCATTCTACCCGGCGTAATTCTGAGCATGTGCACTGGGATACGTTCACGGACGGCGCATGCGCCGTTCGTTCGGCCCTTCATTTACATGGGGCCATGGTTCATTATAATACAACACGCTCACTACCTGCCTACTTTTAATTACGCGGGCTTACGCCGGCCAATTTACGCTACGCCGCCGTAACTTCGGGAGCAAATGCTTTGTGAATACAGCACTTGCCTCTCTATGTTGCGGCGGCGTAGCGTATATTCGATACGCTACGCCCGCCTAACGATACGCCGCCCTACCTGAATCTGGCTATATCTGTTTATCTATAGATAATCAATAACAATGCGTAACAAAATGAACTGTATTACTTAACGTAAAAATCCACGCAAAGGTGGAGTTTGGCTTTTAGTGACCAAGTTTCAGTTTGAATTTCTTCAAATATTATTCTGGTCACCACCCATTCCAATATCAACATAAGTTATAGGTAATAAAATGTAGGTATGTAATCTTATAATTTCCAGAGTTTCCACAAAGTGCAAAATTTATGGACTGAGCAAACTTTACAGTGGAATTTCATTCAAACTTTCAAATAAAAACATCAAAAAGTTTATACTTTTTTCCTTTTAGAAGTCCTGCTTTTAAAGAGAATTATCTGATAGCTTAAACTAATTACCAGATATTTCAAACTTCAAACAATAGTATTAGAATTATGATAATAGATTTCAGATGGTTAATATTGCATTCTAACAAGCAGATGAAAACCATATCTGAACATACAGGAATGCAAGAGAAAACTGATGACAGTGGATTAAACTCTATCTGTTGACTAAGAGCACCAGGATGAGTCATTTCGATGGTTGATCCAATATTAAACCTGGTATTGAACCTATTTTAGTAGTATTTGATGAATCATTGAGTACAAGAATTGTTCATGAATTAACCACTTCAGCCCCAGAAGAAGAATGGCTGCTCAATGACTGGGACATTTTTCGAGATTCAGCACGGCGTCGGTTTAACTGCGTGGACGTGTGACGCTACACCCAAACAAAATTGATGTCCTTTTTTTCCCACAACTAGAGCTTTCTTTTGGTGGTATTTTATCATCTCTGCGATTTTAATATTTTGCGCTATAAACAAAAAAATGGCGAAAATTTAGAAAAATACACAATATTTTTTACTTTTTGCTCTAATAAATATATCCCAATTAAAAAAAAAAAGGGATTTTTTTTCTCAATTTAGGCCAATATGTATTTTTCTACATATTTTTCGTAATACAAATTGCAATAAGCGTTTATTGATTGGTTTGCGCAAAAGATATAGCGTCCACAAAATAGGGATTAGATTTATGGCATTTTTATTATAATTTTTTTTTTACTAGTAATAGCAGCGATTTTTGGAGTTATCGGACACTTTTGGCACATTTTTGCGACCATTGGCATTTATACAGCGAGCAGTGTAATAAAAATGCACTGTTACTGTAAAAATGTCACTGACAGGGAAGGGGTTAACACTAGAGGGTGATCAAGGGGTTAAATGTGCTCCCTGACTGTGTGTTCTATCTGTGGGGGGGAATGGGACTGACTACAGGAAATGACAGATCGTGGTTCCTAGATTTTAGGAACTCAAGAACTGTCTGTCCTCACAGAACATGGATTTGTGTGTTTACACACACACACGTTCCTGTTCTGCCTCTCGTGCCTGCAATCGGTCTCGGGCAATGGTCATCGTGACCGCTGGTCACGAGCATCGCTCCCCCCACGATGCAGCGGGTGTGCGTGCGCCTGCTATCCTGCTTAAAGGGACCGACGTACAGCTATGATGGTTCGCGGGATCTTTCTGACCTGCTGCCTTATAATGACGGCAAAGAGTTAAAGCTGAAGTCCAGGCAGAAATAACGGACACAAATTAATCTAACTTCAAATTTACAGATTTTTCCAAAAATGGTTCTTATGTATTATAGTGTCCCCAATATCTTAAAATCTTGCTCTGTTCCCCAAATAAATGCCCACCTCTTCAGCTGCTGACACCATTGTTCTCCCCAATCTATTTGGCAGATGGCAGGAGGCACCCAGTTCCAGATTTGGGGGGGGGGGCATTTTACAGGGCACAGTGGCGGAAATTTCTGGGCACAGTGGCAGCATTTTACTGTGCACAGTTGCGACAATTGCTGGGTACTGTGGCTACAATTGCTAGGCACAGTGGCTACAATTGCTGGGCACAGTGGCTACAATTGCTGGGCACAGTGGTAACAATTGATGAGCACCGTGGTAACAATTGATGGGCACAGTGGTAACACTTGATGGCACAGTGGTAACAATTGATGGCACCGTGGCTGCGTTTGGCATGGCACAGTGGTGACAATTGCTGGGCACAGTGGTGACAATTGATGGCGCAGTGGTAGCAATTGATGGGCACAGTGGTGACGATTGATGGCACAGTGGTGACAATGGGCACAGTGGTGACAATTGATGGCACAGTGGCTGCGTTTGATGGCATGGCACAGTGGTGACAATTGAAGGGCACAGTGGTGATAAATGATGGCACAGTGGCTGCGTTTGATGGTATGGCACAGTGGCTGCGTTTGATGGCATGGCACAGTGGCTGCACTTGATGGCATGGCACAGTGACGACAATTAATGGGCACAGTGGCGACAATTGATGGGCCAGTGGCGACAATTGATGGCACAGTGGCGACAATTGATGGGAAAAGTGGCTGCATTTGATGGAACACAGTGGCTGCATTTGATGGGCACAGTAGCTGCATTTGATGGGCACAGTAGCTGCGTTTGATGGGCACAGTGAGGCTGCAAATGTTTTTTGTTTGTTTTTTTGTTTGTTTGCGCCCCCCCAAAAAAAATTGAGCACCAGCCGCCACTGTGCAGGACTGCTGCAATTTGTTTGTGTTGACTACAGTTTAGCTTTAACTGAAATAGAAAAAAATCAAGTCTCTTGTCCTGCCATAAATGGTTGGGTTTTGTGGGATACAAATACTATACTCAGTAAAGAAACTTTCTTATATGTATTTCTTCTGTTTAGTTGTTTGCCCGGAATTCAACTCTAATGGTGTTTGGTTTCATAAATATTGATTCAGAATGCAATATAGATTTATTTGTTTGTATTGATTTTAACAGCCATATCCCTTTTTTCTCAAAAGCAGGAACAGGAAACAAGTTACACCATCCTGCGAGCAAGAGGCACCAATGTGACGATTACTGGTCTAAAGCCTGACACCACATATATCTTCCAAATTCGAGCTCGAACCGCAGCTGGATATGGATCAAACAGCCGCAAGTTTGAGTTTGAAACAAGTCCTGATTGTACGTATCTGAATATTCTTTATATCAATCTGAAATGTAATATATGAAGTAATTTAATTTTATGTCAGTTATAACTGATTGTACTGTAATATTCTTATTTTTTGCAATTCTTGTAGTGCCGAATTATAGATTGTCTCAAATATGTAGTCCAGGATATTGTAGAAAGTATTTTTGGATTAAAAAAAAAAAAGGCTAAACCATACCGCCTAATATTTTTATTGATCCATTTTACATGCTTTTATATAGTACTACTCTCCTTCTTGTTATGAGGGATTACTGTGCCTGTTTACCATTAAAGCAGTCCTTGATCTCCAGCAATGTGATTGAAAACCCAGTGCTCAGCTTCCTGTGTCTGTAATCTAATGTTCCTTAGCTTTCCAGGGGACTTTGCGCCTACGTTACAGTGTGCATATGTCTCATCGGATCTTTAGGGGCCGGGATACAGACAACATGGGAGGTTGTCAACAGAGGAAGTAGGATTAGCCAGGGTCATCAACAGGTGGGCAACGAGGTACCAAATCAGGAGCAGAGCCAAAGTCAGCAACGAGCCAGGTCAGGAACTAGTAACAAGACAGAAGCAGGATCCAAGATCAGATCAGGAGTAAGATGGGTCAGCATTTAAGGGAACACACTGGAGGTACACAGGACACAGTGAACAGCTGAAGACCAGTCAGCATTAGAGCACAGGCAGAAGCATCCTTAGCCACTTATGAACTGGAAATTTTTCCCCCTTAACGACCAGGTTATTTTTTGAGATACGGCACTGCGTCGCTTTAACTGACAATTGCGCGGTCATGCAATGCTGTACCCAAAAAAAATGAACATACTTTTTTTCCCCACAAATAGAAATTTCCTCTAGTGGTATTTTATCACCTCTGCGTTTTTTATTTTTTGTGCTATAAACAAACAAAGACAGATAATTAAATGTACTAGTAATGACGGTAATCAGTGATTTTTAGCGGGACTGCAACATTGCGGTGGACAGATCGGACCAGTAAAATGTATATTGCGATTAGTGCTATAAATAGCACTGACAGGAAAGGGGTGACCACTAGTGGTGACCAATGGGTTAAATGTGTTCCCTGGGAGGTGTTTCTAACGGTGGGCGGAGGGGGCTGACCTGTCAAAATGGGGATCTGTTTGTTTACAATAACAGAACCCTGCTCTGGCTCTCTGTGGAGCAGACATCGCGGCCACTGGCCATGTGCAACACCTCGCCCCACCGTGAAATGGGTGCGCAAGCCTGCTATAGCTCTTAAGGGAGCCTACGGCGATTTTGTGGGAACGACCTGATGTGCTGCAGTATAATGACAATGACTGTCCGGCAGGTGGTTAAATAGTCCTTCTGGTGTCAACATACATTGTGCGTGTGCTCTTTCTTTTTCGTTCGTGCATTTATAGCCATTCTGAGGAGATTCATGTGAACATGTGCATTCATTATAGCCATTCTGCGGATGTTATTATTCTCTGACAACGACAGTGAAGCCCTCAGGCTTCACAGCCGGTTAAAGCGGAGCTCCACCCGCATTTTTTTTTTTCAAAGTCGGCAGCTACTAACAGTGTAGCTGCTGACTTTGAATAAGGACACTTACCTGTCCTAGGCGCCCACGCTGACGGCCGATGACGATCCTCGATCCCGGCACCGCCATCCACAGTCAGGGAAACAGGCAGTGAAGCCGTGCGGCTTCACTGCCCATTTCCTACTGCGCATGTGCGAGCAGTGCGGCGCTTTGTGAATGGTCCGGCTGCTTTCTGGGATACACACAGTTCCCAGAATGCAGTGCGGCCCATTCACAAGAAGACACCGAGAAGAGGAGGAGGAAGAAAACCACACCGCGGATCATGAGGGCAGATTTGGGACTTCCGCATAGCAACAGCCTATTTAGGGTGAGTATTTTGAGTAAAAAAAATAAAAAATCAGGGTGGAGGTCCGCTTTAACTACTGCACATGCATCTTCTGAAATCTGTGTGTGTCCCAGTAGGCAGCGGGGGGAAGAAGGAGGGGCCAGAAATACTCGAAGATCACCAAAGTGATCTTACTCAGAAGTGGGAGTGGGTATCTGTAAAGACCATGTACCCCCACCCCCCCCCCAAAAAAAAGTGCCAAATGTGGCAGTGGAGAGGGGGAGGGTGCGAACAAGCAGAGCTTCCCTTTTTGGGTGGAGCTCCGCTTTAAGGACTGCTTTTTAAATAGAATAGGATATGATACTTCAAAATAAAATATTGCTATATATTGTGAGTATTCAAAAATGTATTTATGCACACTAAAATTACTGATAGGTTACTTTATATATCATTGGTGCGGTTGTGCTTCATTTTTACCTTAAGCAAAGGAAATACTCATCAACCATTAGTAATGTGGCTCGCTCATGTGTTCTCAGTGGAACCTAGGAAACTTCACATCACTTAAAATATACTCTTGTCATTCTGGCTTATGTTACGTTATTGCCGGGTGACACTTGCGAGTTCCAGCACAGTTCTATCAGACAATATGGACTGCCCAGACCGGCTCCTGGCATCAGACTCTTCCCAGCTCTAAACATAAAAGGAGCTTTATAACCATTTTACAGAAAATGTTAACACTGTTCAAGAAAAACTTTTAATGGGATTTTTTTTATATCATGCTGTTTATCCCCTAGGTGCATTTTTTTTTTGTATCTAATTTTATTGTCATACACATTATAACAGTCCATTACATCTAAGTACAGTAAAAAGCATAAGCACACACAGTAAGTGGTTTTCAACAACCATGTGTCAACATCTTACACTAAAAGGATCAGAATGGCTTCAAATTTTTACCATGAAATTAATATATTATGGTATTTGTTGTACGCATGAGAAAAAAAAAATCTTTTAATCAATTAATTATATAATTTCATAAAATATAGCTTTTTCTTATGTATTTAATGAATGGGTAGTGTTGGCAACAATAGCAAATGGTAAGATTCTTCTTCCAATTATAAAGAATTATGCTGCGTACACACGATCCGTTCGTCTGATGAAAACGGTCTGATGGACTGTTTTCATCAGACGAACCGATCGTGTGTGGGCCCCAACAGTTTTTTATCCGTCAGTCAAAAAACTAGGAACTTGATTTAAAATTATCTGATGGATAAAAAAAAACAATAGAAAAAAAACGATCGTCTGTGGGTAAGTCCATCGGTTTAAAAATCCATGCATGCTCAGAATCAAGTCGACGCATGCTTGGAAGCATTAAACTTCATTTTTCTCAGCACGTCGTCGTGTTTTACGTCACCGTGTTCTGACACAATGTTTTTTTTAACTGATGGTGTGTAGGCACGACTGATTATCAGTCAGCTTCATCGGATAACTGATGGAAAAATCCATCAGATCCTTTTCATCAGAAGAACTGATCATGTGTACAGGGCATTAGGCATTAACAGAGATAACTTGCTTCTAGGCAGGACATGGGAGACCCTGGGGTTGATTTACTAAAACTGCAAAGTGCAAAATCTGGTGCAGCTCTGCATAGAAACTAATCAGTTTCCACGATTTATTGTCAGAGCTTAATTGAGCAAGTTGAAGTTAGAAGCTGATTGGCTACCATTCACAGCTGCACCGGACTGTGCACTCTCCGGTTTTAGTAAATCAACCCCCCTGTGCCATTCAAAGGAGCAGCTTCCCATGTGTTATGTCTGGTGATTTGCAATCTCCTAGTTGTTGTCTCCTTGTTTGAAGGTGACATAAGAATTAAAGCAGTGTTAAACCCAAAAGCAAATATTTATTATATTGCAGCTTACCTTTCCTTAGATGGCTGCATTCATTTTCTTTTTTAGGCATTCTTTTTTCTATTTTCCTCTAGTGATCTGGCCAGTAAATCTGTTCCAGCTCTCCAGCAGAATGTATCAGTTATAGAGATGAGACAAACCATTTAATACTGAAAGGGGTGCTTACAATGATTAGCTTTTATTTATTTAAGTAAAATTGATATCCCAGTAGGTAAAAACTGTTACGTAATGGCTTATAAAGAATTAGCTGGAGTTTGACTTGCTTCAATTTGTTAGCGTATCTAAATCTGCTAGTCCATCTAACACTCCCTTCCTCCTTGACTGACAATGCTGCTGTCCAAAGACGACCCCTGTGTTATTTCATTCAGAGTGGGGGCACTCTAATATAGGAGGTATGTTACTGGCCAGATCACTAGGTGAAAACAGAGGGAGAAAAGCCAACAAATAGAAAATGAATGCAGCCACCACATCTAATGATTGAATAAACACAAATTTTGGTTTGACATTTAATGTTGCTTTAAATGTGAAGAGGGGACAAAAGATCAACCTGATGTTCGCTCGTACCCCTCCCAGCCCTCCTGAAAATTAGGAATCCCTATATAGCCTTTTCAAAAATGCCATGCTTACATACCACTAAAAACTATTATGTATGTTCAACAAGTTGCTTTTTATTCTTTTGCCCGTACACACGATTGGTTTTCCTGGCGGTAAAAAGTCTGCCGGGAAAACCGGGGGGAAAGCCGAGAACCTGCTCAGCAGCTTTTTCCCCCTACACACGGCCGGTTTTCCTAGCAGGAAAACTGCCATAAGAATCCCGGCCGTGTGTATGCTCCACCGCAGTGTTTCCCATAGGAAAACTGCCGGAAAAAAACCATGGGGATTCCCAGCAGGAAAAATGAAAATGGCGAATGGGAAAACTACCATGGAGCATACACACGGCCAGTTTTCCCAGCCAAAAGCTGTCACGGCAGTTTTCCCGAATGTACGAGACATTGGGATTGGTTCATTACAGAAGTTTAGCTAAATATTCACAAAATATATATTACTGGTGTTGATTCATCTGCAGATAATGTGACAATATATTACATTACAAAAAAATGTTTCTACCCAGATATCCCAATCATTGTCTATTCCAGTTGATAGAATTAGACATTTATCTCATAACAAAATACTAAGTTTCTTATGCAAATTTGTTTATTAATCTGTTCCTTGCCAGTTTAGAACAAGGCAACATGTTCACTTTAAAGTGACACTGGGCTCAGGGTGTGGATATTTACATACTCTTAAGCAGTAAATGAGTTTTAAAGCCCTCACTGACTTCTGTAGCTGCAGGCGTGGAGTTTACTGGGGAGGGTGGGTTGCTGCGCCCATTCTCTAAGAAAAGAAATACCTGTGTATAACAATGTGCAGTGTTGGGATGAATGCAATTCAATGCTTACACATACTTTTTCATTCTATACTGTACATTTCAGAATCTCTGAAACCTCTGGTAGTCTGATATATAGGGCCGGTCCTACCATGGGTGCTAGTAGGTCCATTGGAAACAGGCAGCACTTTGAGAGGGGCAGCAAATTGAACCATGAGCCGCCTCTTCTTCTCTTCTATTTACCTAGCAAATTGACGACCAATATTTATTTTCCAGCAGTTTTGTGGGTCATGATGGCAACTGTCCTCTGAGCCACTCTGCCTGATCCTATACTACCCTAGCCCACCCCTATACTGCCTTAGCCTATCCATATACTACCCTAGCCTGTCTATAAACTACCCTTGCCTGCCCCTATACTGCCTTAGCCTGTCCATATACTACCCTTGCCTGTATATATACTATCCTAGCCTGTCTATATACTATCCTAGCCTGTCTATATACTACCCTAGCCTGCCCCTATACTGCCCTAGCCTGCCCCTATACTGCCTTAGCCAGTCTATATACTACCCTTGCCTGTCTATATACTATCCTAGCCTGTCTATATACTATCCTAGCCTGTCTATATACTACCCTAGCCTGCCCCTATACTGCCCTAGCCCGCCCCTTGGAATTGAACATAATGATATGTCATAACATTTTGCATATAGACAAGGTGCTGTTGCATGCAAATCTTACTTCCTGATAAATGTAATTTTTGTTTTAATAATCATTATATAAAATAATGGATGTGGGGGCCTTTTTGTGGGCGTGATTTTCATTCTTGTACCCAGGCAGCACAATGTCTTGGGCCAGCTCTGCTGATATAGATTTACTTTTTACAAAGAAAGTTGAAAGAAGGTCACCTCCCTTTTTCCATCAACCAAAAGGGCATTGTAGAAGGTTAAATAGGACAGGCACGCCTTCGGAAAAAAAAGACATACATGCAACATTTTTTCCAACACGGCGCATTACAATGCATGGTAGTAGTGTGTTGAAATGCATTTGTCTCAAAGCTGGACTTCCTTAGTGCATCGGGGCACAATTCAAAATAACAGTCACTACAACATACTAATGCTATTGCAAAGTAATACAATGCAAAAGCCCCTAGGGTTCCTGCTTTGCAGCTAAGCTGCTGCTTCACATTGCTTTATTGCCTACTGTTCAATCTTTGTAGTTATACTCTACTTCTCTAAGTGCATTTATAAATACAAAGATACCAAGGGATCATGGCACTATACCCAAATGTCTATATCTAACATGAAAAGAACTGGATCTCTTCATTTTACTATATACTCAGCATACAGCTATTTACAGAGCAGGACGTTTTATTGTTCGACTATTATAAATGTAACATGGTTAGGATCTTTCATAGAGTCACTAAAATTTCTGCTTTGAAATATACAATCTAGAAAATGTGATATTTTATCCTCTAAGATATACAACAACCTGTTATATTGTGCCAAAAGGACTGCTAGATTCATCATTAGTTAGTTATCAGAGTGCTTCACTCTCAGCACAAGTGTTGAAATGATCTGGCTGTAATTGGGTGTAGAAATGATGTCCTAACCCCAAATCATGTAAACACACGTTATTAGTGAAATACAATATGCCACCCACAGCTACATTGTTAGCATGGGTTAGCACTGGACCATTGCTATTATTTTCACATGTGTTTTATCAAGTGAATTAAACTCAATTACATGGTTGTTCTTTACATCACTAAATTGTTAGTTGCTGTAAATAAATTTAACACACAAACCTTTTTTGTTCTTTTTAAGCCACGATCACTGTTTTTAAGTTCACTTTGTGATTTGTTAGAGAAAAACAGACTAAGGATTTGGCACTGCTGCCCGGCGTTAACATAAGATTTTAAAATTAATTGGGGTGCCAGTAAACGAAGTGTGGCTGTTTTGGTTAGATTTTTACACTATTTTTTCTTTGAAAGGACCTGCCAAGTAGCTAGTCTGGATTTGTATTTATTGAGAACAATGACCAGCATTTTAGGATTTAAAGCTTGTTAATCTGTCCAGTTTGTATGCTGTACTTGATTCTCATTAGCGCAATGTTCCTTTCACATAACATCCCAGATTGGCTGTTTATACACTATTGGCAGAAGTCTTTATAGTAAGTTTCAGAAACTGAAAATTATCCATTGTTAAAGGACGTTTTTAGTACAGAATTGGTGTTCAATAATTATATCAGTTATTCAGAATGTAATCTCTGGGATTTCAGAAATGTTTAGTTTGTACCGTGCAATGAGAAAAAGGAAAGTTGTTGTGTATTAGAGGTTTAGATAGCTCTGCCCTTTGAAACTGTAAAAAAAAACTCTTTGTTTAGTCTAGACTTCTTGTCTTCTTGTTTAAAAGTAATGTGCATGTTGATATACATACATATAGTATATATTGGGAATTAGCTTCAAACAGCGCAGCTTTAAGAATGCAGTCCATTTGCCAAAATCTTTTTAGGGCTTCCTTGCCCACTTTTCACTTTTTTTTAAAGTAAAGTTCATTCATCAAAAAAAAAAAATATCCATCCAGGGGTTGTTTAGCATCTCTTTGCCATAAAACAAATTCTACATGGGACTTTACGTCGCACCTTCTATCACTTAATAAAGAAAACACGCTACAACCAGGTGGTGTTTTAATGACCGTGGCACCTTTATTGGTATTAAATAATAATAAATCCAATAACTTTATTCAAAAATTAATTCAGTGTATAATAAATAAATTATAATAAAAACTTTCAAACAAATTCTAAATCCGCTCAGTCAAAGGATTTGAGCTGTAAATAATCAATTGATAAAACAAAAGTCCCCCCTTGATCCAAGGGTGACATAACCACATATTGGTGCCAGCGACAAGGGTGGGAGGAAAGGGGAGCTAAAGCTTAAGCCGCCTCAGGGCAACTGTGAGGGGGTCAGTCAGGCAGGCTATTTATAACCCTCTTACACCTGTGAGGCCCTGTACACACGATCATTCCAAACTGATGAAAACGGACTGAAGTTCAGTTTCATCGGTCCAAACCGACCGTGTGTATGGCCCATCAGTCTTTTGTCCTTCAGTCCAAAGTTTTAAAACTTGCTTTAAAATCGGACTGATGGACACCTGACCATCGGTCAAAACCGATGGTAAGTATGCAAAAGCATCGTTTCAAAACCCACGCATGCTCAGAATCAAGTCGACACATGCTTGGAAGCATTGTACTTCATTTTTTATAGCACGTCGTTGTTTTTGTTTTTTTACGCCACCGCGTTCTGACACAATCGGTTTTTGAACTGATGGTGTGTACACACATCAGAGCATCAGTCTGTGAACCGATGAAACTGAACTTCAGTCCGTTTTCATCAGTTTGGACTGATCGTGTGTACAAGGCCTAATACGTTTCTCCCGCTCAATAGCCTTGTGACAAGCCCGCTCCTTTTTTTTATTGCAACAAACATTTTTTTTTTAAATAAACTTTGTGGCGGGCACAATCCCATGTTGTGGGAACTTTATTGTGCCCACTGTTCATTCAGCCTCCTGGTATGCTCTTGCAGCACCACTACCCTGGCCTTAGGCTTAGGCACCATGTCTGTTTCTCCTCCCGACAGTTCTTCCTCAGCACTCTATAAACACATGGACTGTCTCACAGCTCCCAGCTACATTGGGTCACCCTCTCATGGGTGAAGCCTTTCTGTCTTGTGGGCAGAGCCCTCCTCTCTCTCCCAGGTGGAATCCTGAACTGTAGTCAGCACCCATACCATAAACCCTGTGTACATCTGAACACCCAGGGACCTAAGGCTGGAGGCTTTCTCCCACCCAAGACTCTATAAATTCTTTGACTCCATGACCCATACCTGGACCTTCCAATCCTAGAGAACATTACAAATACAGTTGTGTCCTTTTCTCCTCTTTCACCTTGTGTGGGACAGAATTCTAAGGCCCTGTACACACGATTAGACCGGTCTGATGAAACTGGTCTGCAGACCAGTTTCATCGGACCAGTTCGATGGTGTGTACGGCCCATCAGACCGTTGTCCGTCGGACCAAAGTTTTAAAACATGCTTTAAAACCTGTCTGATGGACACCTGTCCGTCGGACAGATTCGATGGTTAGTACACAAAATCATCGGACCAAAAACCTGCGCATGCTCAGAATCAAGTCGACGTATGCTTGGAAGCATTGAACTTTGTTTTTTCATCACATTGTTGTGTTCTACGTCACCGCGTTCTGGTCTGATCGGATTTTTTGTCCGATGGTGTGTACGCACATCAGACCATCACACAAGTTCAAAGTTGTCTGATGAAAACGGTCCGTCAGACCAGTCTCATCAGACTGGTCTGATCGTGTGTACAAGGCCTAAGTGGTGTTCAGTCTCATATAGAGGATAGATAGATACATAGATAGATAGATAGATAGATAGATAGATAGATAGATAGATAGATAGATAGATAGATAGATAGATAGATAGATAGATAGATAGATAGATAGATAGATAGATAGATAGATAGATAGATAGATAGATAGATAGCATATACTGTTTCTTATTAATTGTAGCTACAAGTTGGTGCATTCAAAGACCTTGCCATATTGATCAGTAGTGTCCTCTATTGCTAAGTTGTCTACATAGCTTGTGTAAATGTATCTCTTGCTGTTCGGGTCTACTGATAACACACATAGCTAGAGAGACACCCTCAGCAGATCCTATTTTCACATTGGGCTTGCCCAGCTATTTTTCTTATCCTAAATCTACAACTCAATGTCTGAAAACAAAAGGCTATTTTCAATTTCTAACGATGTGAAACATTCACAGTCTTCCTGGAAGCCAGAGACAATGATATATTTTGTAGATGGTTTTACATGTAAAGGCATACTAAGCAATTTTGTTGTTACAATCTCTTACTTTTGCCTTCTGATCCTTGTGCTTTGAGAGCTGTCTTTACAGACCTATGTCACTGTAAACACTGCTTTGTTTACCTTGAGCTTGACCGCATTTGCACTGATTCGATCTATTCACCATGAGGAGCCATAATGATGACGTTTATGTTGTACTTAAGTAATCTGTGTAGAAACTGACCTAAAAAAAAATGATTCAGACAGCATCTGCATAAGTTTAGCATCATCTCATATATTTTCCAGTTGCAGAAACATACGGTAATCTACAGTACATCTACAGAGATCCCTTGCTCTTTCTCCATCCTGGTCTGTAGATGTGCTCCCTACTCTGTTGCTATATGTACAATGCAATGTTGTATGCATATTATGAACTAGGCATCGTATAATTCAGCTCTAACAATAACATTCCCATCATTTCCTCAGTTCTTTAAGACCTTGTTCAGAAGGACGCAGAAGGGGACTCAAATCTTTGCAGGAAATAGTTATGGGCAAAACAGCTAAGGAAAGGTGTTACTTTGCTTTGTGCTGCAATGAGATCAAAGCAAATGACACAACCTGAAATTGCATTGTAACTAAAAACCATATAACAACAATTTGTAGCCGTTAAAGAATCAATCACTTTAGTACAGCTAGAAGTCGTTAGTCACATTTAAGTAGACTTATTCTGTAATGTGAAAGAAATCACACCACATGCCAAGAAACTTTCTCAGGTCACAAACTTTTAAACTGATGAAGCCATTTAGACCTACCTAGGAAGTTTAGTTGAATGTGACTGACTTTTTGCAGCATTCAAAAATGATCTAAACAATCACCAACTTCATTAGGCAGTATTGCAGCTGCTGAGGATCATACTACACCAGAAATCTGGCGCTTCATAAACAACCACAGTATCAATCTACAACTCATTTTCTAGTTACAAATTGACCGAGAATATGATCAGAGTGATTTGTAGCTGCTAAACATCTCTGCTGTAAAGTTACTGGTGTGACGTGTCCTTAGCATTGCTCAGAGATGGTCTGAGAATCCCAATGACAATGTATTTCCTTTAGCATTCAGCACCATGTGTCTTATGCCGCATACACATAATCGGTCAATCTGATTAAAACGGTCTGATGGACTGTTTTCATCAGACCAAACCGATCATGTGTGGGCCCCATCGGTTATTTATCCATCGGTTTAAAAATTTGAAACTTGTTTTAAAATTGTGTAGTAAAATTAACCGATGGATACCTAACCGATAGAAAAAAAACGATCATTTGTAGTCACGTCCATCTGTTAAAAATCCACGCATGCTCAGAATCAAGTTGACGCATGCTTGGAAGCATTGAACTTCATTTTTTTCAGCACGTCATTATGTTTTACGTCACCGCGTTCTTACACGATCGTTTTTTTAACCGATGGTGTATAGGCACGACTGACAATCAGTCAGATTCATTGGTTAACTGATGTTAAAATCCATCAGATTGACCGATCGTGTTTACAGGGCATAAGGGTGACCATTGGTTCCTTGTAATTTTCGGTAACAATTCTCCTGCAATTTACTATATTAATTCAGTATACAGTATGTATTTTCTGGCAATTATTTGTTTTTATAATATACCATATGTGGCATTCTTCTCTAATGAATAGTACAATTCAACTGTTGTTGTTATTGACCGAATTTTGCTGATTTTCGTCATTATTTTCTAGAGTCAATTATGTCATTCCAGAAGAACTAACATATTTTATTCTTTTTATTCTTCCAGCTTTCTCCATTTCAAGTGAAAACAGTCAGGTTGTGATGATTGGCATCTCAGCAGCGATAGTAATTATCCTGCTCACAGTGGTGGTGTACGTGCTCATTGGAAGGTTAGTTGTTTAATTTTTCTGATTCTCTAATATACACTAGGGCCCAGATTCACAAAGCACTTACGCCGACGTAAGTGCAAATTTGTGCCGGTAAGCGCAAATGTGCGTCGGCTTACTGTGTGCCAGACCCACAAACCAACATACGCCTAAAAACTGGCCAGCCCACGCCAACGTAGCTTACATAGGCCGGGGTAGCATGGACGCACTTTTCGCCTGGACGCATGTTGCTGCTCCCATTGATTAGGCATTCAAACATCCAAATGAGGGAAATACAGCGATTCATGAACGTACGTGCCCCCGACGCATGCTACGCGAGGTGCGCATAAATAGTATGTCCATCGTAAAGTTATTCCCCATAGATGAGGCGCAACCCGGCAACAGACATGCAAAGGTCTGCCCCACAGAACACAAGCTGGCGTATTGGGCGTACGTTATGTTCACGGCGTACATGGTGATCCGGCGTAGCTTAGGCATTTGTGCCGCCGTGGTTGTGAGCATGCACATAAGGGTGCTGTTTCATGCGCCCACGTCACGGCTACGTCATGGCGCATGCGCAGTTAGTGATACGCCGGCATAAAACACTGCACCATGCTCGGACCATCATTTGCATGGGGTCACTCCCACCTACACCGGCCTGCGCCTTCGAAACCTACACCACACCGACGCAGCGTTGGGAGCAATAGCTTGCTGAATGCAGTGCTTGCCTCTCCACGCTGCGTCGGCGTAGCGTACGGCGTTTGCACTACGGCGGCGTAATGTGCTCCCAACTCTCTGTGAATCTGTGCCATTATATATATAATTTTTTTCTCGATTGTCCACGCAAATACATGCATGTTTGTGTAACTATTTATTGGAAATTTAAAATGTATCCAAACCCAAAACATTTTTTTTTTAGTTTTGGGTTTAGTAGGAAAGGGTTAGCAACCCTTTTAGGCTTTGTGCTGCTGTATGGGGGTCTTAGGCGCATAGTACCCAGGCTTTTGTTGCAGTATGTGTCCATGCTGGAAGACTAACAACTCCAAAATTTGGAGTTTTCACCAGAACAGGATTTTTTTTATATGGACAATGTGGATAATTAAAACATCTGTCTAAAGTTCACAACACATGATACAATCTTGTACAATGGCCTTTTACACCTCCTCATTTTACAACTTTTTATTTATGGGAAAGGAGATAAAGGAAAAACTCCTCAGCAGGACACAGACTGTATAAATAAAATAAAAAAAGAGAGAAAGTGCCTGAGGTTTCAAACTTCCCCTATGCTTCCAAAACTATAGAAATACGTTTTGTCTATTGAAATACTCCACTTATATCTTCATATGTTCAATATATATTGCTAAAGTACATGAAAAGTAAAAATGCTTTTGTTATTTATTGTTACATGAAGTAGTTAAGGACGAACACTTCTATTAGTTTTTGCTTTTAGTTTTTTGCCTGTGTCTTGCTAGGGATATGCTGTATCTTCCTTTACGTTATGTCTTAGGAAAATTACACAAAAGGAGAAGACAATGCTCTAAGGCTCCATTTACACTTGTGCGACTTGTCATGCAACTTTAAACATCAAAGTTGCATGGTGAGTCGCCCCCCATGTTTTCCAAAGATACCCATTCATATATGCACGACTTAAAGTTGTAGAGACTTCAAAGTAGTTCATGCACTTTGGTCTGACTTTCATGCAACTTGAGGGCCATAGACTTCAATGTTAACCCTCAGAAGTTGCATAAAAGTCATACCTGAATGTACAATGCGACTTCATCCATTATCACAGGTCAAAGCCAACACCAATCCAAAGTTGTGTCAAAGGTGTACCAAAGTTGCACTCCAAAGTCGGCGCAACTTTGGAGTAGTACAAATGTGAATGGAGCCTAAAGTAAATTGAAATCCTGGCTTAGAGGGTTGTCGGAGGAATAGGTGCCTCCTGTTAGGCCGCGTACACACGATGAGACATGTCCGCTCAAACATGTCCGACGGACCGTTTGCAGCGGACATGTCTCATCGGATTTTGGTCCGATGGCGTGTACACACCATTGGATCAAAATCCCCGCCGGCAGACAGCGCGGTGACGTGGCTGTGATGTTGACAACGCCACGTCACTGAACCAGGAAGTGAAAAACTTCCACGCATGCGTCAAATCCATTCGACGCATATGCGGGCAGATATGTCCGCTGGTTAGTGTACTAACCAGCGGACATATCCGACGGACATGTCTCCGGCGGACAAATTTTAAAGCATGCTTTGACATTTGTCCGCTAGCCCATACACACGATCAGATTTGTCTGCTGAAACGGTCCATCGGACCAGTTTCAGCGGACAAATTCGATCGTGTGTACGCGGCCTTAGAGGATTTACCCTTACCTCTTGCTCTCATGAAAGCTTGTGACAGCTAAACATTTGGGGGATATTATATCACTTTCTTTCTTGGTGACAATGGTCTTCATGACAAATAGCGAAAGTGACTCTTACAGTGGGGAACCAGAAAGCAAAAACACCTACTCTATCTTCAATTAAAAACAAATGCTTGAACATACACTTTAATAATCAATAGATATTTTTGTTAGAGGTTAGATATTTTTTTTAAATTACAAGTGGTTCTGACATCAAGTTTGAAGGTAAAATATACATCTGGGGTTATTTTATATCTGCAGTTCTAAATTACTAAACATACATTACAAACTGGCTCATGTAGCAGAGAGTGTAATTACATGTATAGATGGATATGTAAATGTTTAAAGAGACAATTATAACAACAGGTGTTTAAAATGAGAAAATAGTAGGTTTCACATCTGATTTTTTATCAAGTTATGTTATAAATGGAAACTAGTAATTTACACTCCAGTTCCTTCACTTGCCTGAAATGGAAACAAACAGAAAGAAATAGAATATCAGTAAAATAGAATTAACACAGCCCTGCCAATTGTTAAAAAATAAAAATAAAAATCAATTTGAAAGTCTCCAGCACTAAAAGCACTCCTTCTTCTGGTGCCCCTGTGTATCCTACATCCCCTCTGTTCCAGCACTGCAGAATTCATAAGACTCCATGGGGGCTATTTTCAAAAGGAAAATCCACTTTGCACTTGAAAGTGCACTTGGAAATGCAGTTGCTGTAAATCTTATGGGTAGATCTGAAATTAGGGGAAGCTCTGTTGATTTTATTATGCAATCATGTGCAAGCTAAAATGCTGTTTTTTATTTTCCTTGCATGTCCCCCTCAGATCTACAGTGACTGCACTTCCAAGTGCACTTTCAAGTGCACTGTGTCAAGAGCACTTGTAGTGCAAGGTGGATTTTCCCTTAGTAAATAACCCCCACGTGTTGTTGTCCCATTATCTGACCCCTGCATATTTGCTCATGACAGAGTGGGGACAAAGGCATCTAAAACTCTCTAGACCAGCCTTTATAAACCCTTTTACCCCTATAGGAACCTGTGAAATACTTTTTAGATCTCAGAGAACCCTTTAAATTGTGGTTATTGGATTGGTGTCGTCTAGTAGGAAGAATGAATGCCTCACTTAGTTCTGGTCAGAATGCTACCCTTACAGACAACTAGAAGGATCATTAGGTTCATGCATCTGCCCCTGCCAAGTGGTGTTGACACTGGAATTATGCAGGTACCTAATGACAGGTCAATCAAACAAAGCACAAGGAACCCCTAGAAACTTCTGGAGGAACCCTAGTTGAGAATGGCTGCTTTAGAGTGTCGAATGCCACATAGACTGACAGGAGACCCAGTAGCACCAAAGGACCCAGTAGCACAATAGGTATTTTGCATCAAGATTGGAGGAGAAGGCTGACTTCCGTTTCCAGGGGGGGTGTCAAGAGTATGGCGGAGTGAGCACACGTTGTACAGGAGAGCTTAGCTAAGCCCGCGGTGCACCCATACAGGAGAACGACAGACGGCTGACCCGGCTGACTCATTCACGCAGTGGGCTCAGGAAAGGAATCGCCTGCTCAGTCGATGTCGCGGCGGGGAAGAGCCTCAGGAAAAATCACGGGTGAGGTGCGCGCGCCCAGTCACTCATATATCACGCGATATATGACAGTAAAAAAAGGCGAAGCACAGCAAGGAGACACAGACACCAGCAGAACACAAAGAAGAGACTCACTGATAGAGACATCCCACCCAGCCGCGGCGGTGATTTCAACTGCAGCCGTACGTACAACTCCGGTAACGGTAGCGGCTGGGAGACAGGAGCAGATCGGGGTATACCCAAAATCCCCTAGCCAACTACTAGTGCTCGGGACATCAAAGACATCCAAGATTCCTACTGCACTAGAGTTGTCGGAACAGACAAAGGACCCGACACGCCCCCCAGAGGCGGAGCTGACATCTCTGGCAACGGGAGTACACGAGCGGATCAGAGACACAGCACAATCATCGCTAAAGGTACTGTTTACTTCCTCCAAAGCACTGGGTATAGTGGACATAGCGAATCTGAGCGGGGGGCCCCCACAAACACAATCTCTAACAATGTCACTTACAGAGACTCTAGAAGCCAGATCAAAGGCAGTAAAAAACCCTGAACAGGGTGGTGACATGTCTAAAGCCCCTGCAGGCAGAGAAGCTCTACTGGGATCAGAGGGGACTCAGATAAACACATATAGTACACAGGACAAACAAGGCAGTGAACAGGAACTGGCCCCAGATATCAGACAGCTTAGCAGACTGATACAAGCTCTCCCTACCAAAGAGGACATTCAGGAAATGCTAATAACTATCACAGGCAAACTAAGGGAAGAAATAGAGGAAGTACGTATAAAAACTGTAATGAGTGAACAGAAACTATGCGGCTTGGAGAAGCAGCAAAATATGACTGATTCGAGAGTGGCATCCTTAGAAGAAAAATTAGAGAAACAACAGCAGCATCTGATTAGGATGCAACTATATGCAGAAGAAGCCGACAACAGGAGCAGAAGAAATAACTTACGCATTAAGGGTATACCCGAGAACTTTGAAGGACCGGCACTAAGAGAGGCGACTATGTCTATCCTGAATAAAGTGTTAAAAAACCCAGTAGAAACAGTGATTGAACTAGATAGAGTACACAAGGTCCCTACAGTACGGAACCCGGATCAAACCCTCCCTCGTGACGTGCTATGTAGAGTTCATTTTTATAGAATAAAGGAGGAGATACTTAGAGCTGCGTGGAAAGAGGGAACAGTAGCCTGGGAAGGACTAGAAATTCAGATATACCCAGACCTCTGCTGGCAGACAAAAACCAGGCGACGCCTGTTAAAACCTCTCTTGGACTATATACGTTTAAATGGAGCTGTATCGGCAGGTTCTCATGACTGGCTCACTACACTACACTTGTCCACACTCACAAGGCACCTACATTCCTCCTCTCAGGTACATCGTCCTCTCACAGAGTTTGAGCGACTGTGTTCCCTCTCAGAGACACCCAGACACTTACTGTCGGCAATATACGGCCTCTTACAAACACTCACGCACACCGAACTACCCTCTTACACCGGGAAGTGGTCTGCAGACTTGGGCGAAGACATTCAGCAGGCGGACTGGCAGACCTCTTTTTACTTTTTACTTTACTCACAAATCCTCGATCTCCTGCTACGCACAAGAAAAGAACTACAAGATTCTGTCAAGATGGTACAGGGTCCCCTCCGTGTTGCACAATATATTCCCATCCACCCCGGCATCCTGTTGGCGATGCTCCGCTGCTGAGGGGACCTATCTACATGTCTGGTGGGATTGTGAGAGGATTCGCCCCTTCTGGACTCAGGTATTTGACTGTTACAACAAACTCTACTGTGAATCACTGACTCCTTCTCCTAAAATTGCGCTTCTCTCTATACTTCCAGGTTCAGTTAAATCGCAGAAACGGGGTCTCCTCCGTTTCTTCATGTCCTCGGCGAGGCAGCTCATACCTTCCTATTGGAAGTCGTCCGCAACTCCCCCATTGTCACATTGGGTCTCTATTATGAACGACACCATGAGAATGGAGGAGATGCTAGCCCTTGATAACGACACCTTTGATAATTTTACATTACTGTGGCTTGTCTGGCTCCACTTCTCTTCCTCTGACACCCTGGCGAAAATGTTGTCCACCCAACCATGATCATTCCTGATCGCTTCCATATGTATCACCAACTAGAGTCAAACCAGGTTCCCTTTCACCCGCCTACTTCACGCAGGCTTTCCCAGTCCCGATATCAGCAACTCTCTCTCTACTCTATGATACCCCTCTGGCTTTCTTTTCCCTATTCTTCTCTCTCCCACCATTCTCTTTCTTTCCTTCTTCTCTCTCTCTCCCCGCCCACTCACTCCCCTCATTCTTGACCTCCCATTTTTATGTTACTTTTTATCCCTGGTCCCTGTCCCTTTTTGTCCCTTTATTATTATTTTTTTTATTATTATTTTTTTTTTTCTCTTTTTTGATTTTATTGTTTCCTTCCTGGAAGCTCTATTTGCACTGTCGTCACCTATTAAGAGGCCATTTTGGCCGCACACAAGTTTTTGTACCGGGTTTTTGTCATAACTGTTCCCGTTCAGTTCTACGTTGATGGGAGTCCAGCTGTGGGCGATAGCCATTTGGCTGACTCCTTACTGCTAAGTATCTATGACTGTTTCCTGTTTGTGACATCTCATGCTGTTCATGTTTATTATGTTAAAAATCCAATAAACATATTTTCAACTCTAAATGGAGCTGTATATCGGTGGGGGTACCCACTGGCCGTCATTGTGAAAAGAGAGGGAAGGAGCTTTAGTTTAAAGGAGCCCGCCCATCTCCCTAAATTATTTGAGTTCCTGAGGGCAGTCCCAATAGAGGTCTCTAACTGGCTCGAACTGCCTGGAGCAACAGAAAGCGGTGCTAAATAATAAGACTGGAGAAGCGAGTGGAACAAATGGAGAGTAGATACCGCTTTGAAGGCAATATAAATCGTGAATATCGGCATAAAGACCACTCTCAGTGGAGGAATCCCAGGGCATATCCCAGTTGAGAGGAGGGGGGGAACCGGAGGGATAAGAGGACAAGAATTGAATATTGACAGAGACCTACACATTGACTCACACAAGAGAAAGGAGGAAACATAGATAGAGATCCTAGATGTCTCTCGGGTCTCTCTCCTCTTTCTCTTTTTCTTTTTTTTTTTTTTTTTTTTTTGCCCTCCTCTTCTTCTTTTTCTTGTTGGGTGGGGGGTTGCCCTGTTTTGTCTTTCCCCTGGGGGGGAGGCGGGGCGGGGCGGTCTCCTACTTGGCTATTACTGGGCTAGTACCTCTGAAAAAAGCTTCCCGGTTCTATATCGAGAGGCCTCAAGTCGGTGGCCACATACATATAAATTGAATAAGTTGAATATTATATGTTATATCCTGATATTTGTTTCCCGGTATATTGTTTTACTGTCCCACCTGGGTGTTGCTGATAAATAGAGCTCTATTTTAGTGTATTCTTGTCTATAGTGCCTATGAACAATAAGTAAATGACAAGTCGAGACCACCTGTCTCCTCCCCTCCCCCTTAATTATTTTTTTTTTTGGGGGGGCACGGGATAAAGGGATGTGGATTCAGCGCATTCACTGAGCACTGCCAAGGGCTAATAATGCAACAACATTCAATTTTTTGTTTTATATAGTATATATAAATGAGACACCAAGATAGTATAGTTAATTAGAGAAATGGGGAGGGGGTAAGTAAGGGAAGCATGGAGGAGGGAGATAGCCCTCTCATCATCCGTGCCTACAATATAAATACACACTGTCAACACTTTCCTTTTTTTCCTTTTTTTTTTGGGTGGAAATAACACCTACACATAGAAACACCACATATTAAAACTACAACAACACGATATAGGTAACTCACACCTACCCTATGCACGACACTAATAAGGGGAAGGAAAAGGGGGGGAGGGGAGGGGGAGGAGGAGAGGGGAGGAGAATAAGGGCAGAGACATAGGGCAACAGATTGAGGGGAGAGCGGAAAGGGGAATGTTAGATGGGAAGTAAGGGCTATCAACAGTGAGATATTATAATTAAGGGTCAATTATTGGACAACCTAGAGGAGGGGAATAACACCGGGAAGATAAGTGGGCTAAACAAACAAACATACAGGAAGATGTACACGATAAACTGCGGTGCGCAGGTGACGAGAGGGGGGGTGACCCCCTGGGTGTCCCTACTGAGAGACTAGATTTTCTTTTTTTTTTTTTTTTTCTATATGTGTGACGGGATTGATGTACGGCTCCAATGTACGAATATAGCCAGGACGCCAAAGCCAGAGGGCCAGGGGGAGGTGTCGCCTCACATCCATTCCAATGGGGGGATGGATGGGAGGCGACATATAGGGGTCCTCCTGGAGTAGAGGGACATGTCCAATGTAAAATGAATGAGAGAAGGGTGCACCGGGACTAATGCTCAAGCAAAGACTCTCCGCAAATACTCTTACACTTACCCCCACCAGAGCGCCTCTCCTCCAAGTGGAGGGAAGTCGGAGACGCTCAAACACTTGGGGTTCTTTTTTTTTTCTTTTTTTTTTTTTTTCTTTCACCCAGTGGGACTACACAACCAAGGTTAGTGTCAGTCGCAACAGGGGAATATAGCGACTACCTGAGGTCTCGGACGGTGGACAAGACCTTAGGATACGGGGGGGGGGGTTCCCTCCCCTTTTTTTTTTTTTTTCTTCTTTTTTTTTTTTGGGGGGGTGGGAGGGGTCTCTCTCGTCTTCCAACGCTCCTTGTTGACTACTAAAAATGAATAGAATAAACATTACTACTTACAATGTTAAGGGCCTAAATACTCCAGAAAAAAGAACTAAAACATTAATGGAACTGGGGAGATCTAACTCACAAATAATTTTCCTACAAGAAACACACTTTAAAAAAGACAGAATCCCAAAATTAAAGAACCAAAGATTCCCAGAGGTGTATCATGGGGCCTCTCAGTCCTCAAAGGCAAACGGAGTGTCAATTTTACTCGCCAAAGGACTAGTATGGAAGGAGTCCAAAGTGATAACTGATGATGAAGGACGATTCCTTTTAGTAAAGGGGATGCTGTATCAACAAAAGGTTACCTTAGTGAATGTATACCTCCCAAATGAGGACCCAGTCTCAGCGCTTGAGAAATACCTGGAGTTGGTACATCAAAATAAAGAAGGGGTGATAATTCTGGGGGGGGACCTCAATATGGTATTAGAACCCAGCTTAGATTCTTCCAAGGGATCCTACCATATATCTAACATAAAATTGCGTAAAACAAGGAAAATGTTACAAGAACTTCAGTTAGTAGATACCTGGAGGACCTTACATGTACATGAAAGGGACTACAGCTTCTACTCGGCAAAACATAAAACCTATACAAGAATCGACTACATATTTGTGGGTCAAAATATATTGTTAAATTTAAGAGAAGCATCAATGGGTTCATTCACAATATCAGATCACTCATCAGTGAACTGTTCCATAGAGTGGGGAGAGACAGGCCCGAGGGAGTGGAACTGGAAACTCAATGAAATGCTGATTACAGACCCAGAATACATAAACCAGATAGACCAGGAACTAGAAGCCTTTTTTTCAATAAATGATTCCGACGATACGACGCCGCTATGCAAATGGGAAGCACATAAGTGCTACATAAGGGGGTTGTTAATCTCCTTGGGGGCACACCGGAAACGCTCTCTCAATGCAAAACTGGACAGCCTGCTTGGGGAAATACGTGATCTAGAGAACGAGCATAAAAAAGTGCAAAGAGCACACATTGAGGAAAGGTTAATGAGCCTAAGAGACAAATTGAATTTGTTACTAATGGACAAAGCAAAAGCTAAATTAACTCGCTGTCGACGGGCGTACTATGAACATGGGAATAAACCAAGCAGGATGCTGGCTAATGCATTAAGAGAGACGAGAGCAAAAAATCATATTGAAAAAATAAAGACCCAGGGAGACACCTTAGTAAGCTCCTCACAATTAATAGCAGAAGCTTTTAGAGAATACTACAGTAAATTATATCAAATAGAGAGACACCCAGCTACAGAGAGCAATCAGGGAAGAGAAGAACGAATAAAGGAATACATAAAAAACTCTGGGATGCCCAAAATCTCAGAAGAAAGCACTGAGATCTTGGAAGACCCGATTACAGCTGAGGAACTACAAGAAGCGATAAAAGCAATGAAATTAGGTAAATCCCCAGGACCGGATGGATATACCCTACTCTACTATAAAACCTTCTACAATAGACTGACACCAAAATTTCTGACTGCGTTCAACTCTATAAGAGAAGGACAGCCAATGTTAAGAGATACCTTAATGGCACACATAGCAGTGATCCCTAAAGAGGGGAAAGACCCTGCGGATTGTGCCAGCTATAGACCTATTTCGCTGCTAAATGTAGATCTGAAGATTTTTTCTAAAATTCTTGCTAACAGACTGATGATCCATATACCCGCCTTAATACATCCTGACCAAGTAGGATTTACTCCTGGCAGAGAAGGAAGGGAAAACACACAAAGAGTATTAAGCACTATATACCTATCCCAACTCTACCAAAACCCACTAATACTAATCTCGACCGATGCAGAGAAAGCTTTCGATAGAGTAGACTGGAGATTTTTGAAAGCTACCCTACAACATATAGGTCTGGGGGAAGGGATGCAAAAATGGATCGCTAGCCTGTACTCGTGCCCGACGGCAAGAGTGAAGGTAAACGAAGCAATCTCAGCTCCTTTTTCTATAAGGAATGGAACGAGACAAGGATGTCCGCTCTCACCGTTTATCTTCACTCTTACCCTTGAACCACTCTTGAGAACTATAAGAGCAAATTCAGACATTAGAGGTATCCAGATAAGAGGAGACGAGTACAAGCTCGCAGCATTTGCAGACGACCTGTTGTTCTCGCTGACGACCCCGGAGATATCTCTCCCTGTATTGTTAAGAGAAATAAAGGAATATGGAGATCTGTCCAATTTCAAAGTGAATTATAACAAATCAGAGGCGATGGGGGTAGAGGTAAATAAAAATAAACAGCAGTTATTAGCGGCAAATTTCTCCCTTAAGTGGACAGACTCTCACATATGCTACCTAGGAACCAAGATACCAAAAAACTTAAACAGGATATTCGAACTGAACTTTCTACCACTGGTGAAACTGTTCAAGGCCGATTTTAAAAGATGGGACAAGGGGATCTTTACATGGTTCGGGAGAATCAATATTATTAAAATGAACGTAATGCCTAAATTACTCTATTTGTTCCAGACCCTACCGGTAAAGATTCCCCTTGGATTTCTAAGAGACCTGAGATCTAGATTTGGGAAGTTTATATGGGCAGGAAAATCATCGAGAATAAGGAGGGAAATTTTGACCTTACCAAAAGAGAAGGGAGGAGTGGGATTTCCGGACCCAATGATCTATCACGATGCCTCCCACTTGGCCCGGGTGGTAGAATGGTGTATACATCAAAGGGAAAAATTATGGATACATATAGAACAAAAAATAACTAACATCCCTCTGGAGGGCATGGCGTGGATCTCGGATACAGATATCCCACAAGAGGTAAAGAAACACCCCACAGTAGGAGCTACGATAAGAACTATGCAAAGGGTACTCAGGAAAACTAAAATTTCAAAAACTCCAAGCCCCTTGATCCCAGTTCTGGGAAACCCCAGGTTTGAATTAGGCCTTACGGACCTGCACTTTAATAACTTAAGACGACAGGGACTGAGTAGACTTATTCACTTCACGAGTAGTAGTCAGGGAATGGAGGGAGGAGACAGCGAAGAGACACTGAGGAGGACACTGGACCCAATGAGACAAATGCAACTAAAAGCTGCTATACGAGCCATGAAAATACAAGGAGAAGCGACACGAGGTCTATCAGAATTTGAGGAAATTTGTTGTAAGGGTGAAGCAGTAGAACATGGGCTATCATCAATGTATAGTCTTCTAGTGGAATCAGAGAGCCCGCAAGATCTTACATTTATACAAGCGTGGGAAAGAGAGTTGGGAATTACATTCTCTGATACACAGAAAACAAAACTCTTTAGGTTCACACACAAAGCCTCGATAGCTACCAGATACCAAGAGAGCGGATATAACATTTTAACTAGATGGTACAGGACCCCAGTGGTACTAAAGCGGATATTCCCACAAGTCTCAGACCAGTGTTGGCGATGTGGGGAAAGGAGGGGAACCATGATACACCTATTCTGGGAATGCGCTAAATTGAAAGAGTTCTGGGAAGCAGTAATTGGTACTCTAAAAGAAATCACTGAAGTAGATCTGACAGATAACCCGGCAGCGCTCCTGCTAAATGATCTCCCAATTTCCATAGCAAAATATAAAAACTCCCTGCTCAGACACTTAATAACAGCTGCAAGGGCCTGTATACCAACTCTATGGAAAAGCATAATACCACCGACAAGACAACAATGGCTGAGTAGAATAACGGAAATTCAGCAGATGGAATACCTGACAATGGGAATGAGAGAGCAAGAGGAGAGATACAGACAGGTGTGGACACCATATATTAGATACAGGGAGCAGAACCTCTGAGGATGAACAGCGAATAGGGAGAACTTGGAAGACGAGAGAGACAGGGGTGGCTGTTTGTGTTTTTTTTTTTTTTTTTCCTTTTAAGGTGGGTGGGTCAGGGATGGAATACGGGGGGAATGCTTAGGGAGGGAGGAAGGGACAATTAGGATGATGCGCCATTATCACATAAAGCAATAAGAATAAGATGTAACATAAGATACCCAGATAAATATGTTAGACTTAGACCCCAAGCTGTTCTTGTTCTTTTGCTTCACCGTTTTGGATTTGATGTATAAAAACAGATGATGATGCATGTATTAAAAAAAGCAATAAAATAAAGAATTTAAAAAAAAAAAAAAGATTGGAGGAGAAGGAAGGAACGTTGGTCATAACATCAAAAAAATCTGTAAAGGCTTACATAACATGCATAACGTACAATTATAGGCATTTGCATAACTTTTTTTTATTTTGGTAAGGAAGCCTTTCCATACATGTGTTCCACCATGATAATGATTCGGGGGATACAAAGAGGGAGAAAGAAGTAAACATTCCTTAGGGACTGGTAGTACCTGTTATGTCTGCTACCCCTATACTCATAACACTAACAAATGTAAAGTGTATCTAAAGCCGAAGCCTTTTCCTAGTTTTGTAGAGAGTAGGGAATGCTCAGTTGTATTCTGTCTTTTTTAAGTTGCGGGAATTTCCTTTTACTTCTTGTCCCAGAGAGAGTCAAAACAGTAAGAAGTCTTTACAAGGAAAGAGAAAATCCTTTTAAGCCATTGGAAAATTGCCAGTCAATGATGTGTACATTTTTGGATTTCTCATCACCTTCAGTTCAAGTTCAGTATCTCAGAAAATGTGAAAATTACATAAGACCAATAGTAAAATGATTTTTAATACAGAAATGTTGGCTTACTGAAAAATATGTCCATGTACAGTATTGTATGCACTCAATACTTGGTCGGGGTTCTTTTTTCATGAATTATTGCATCAATGCGGCATGGCAATCATCCTGTGGCACTGCTGAGGTGTTTTGGAAGCCCAGGTTGCTTTGATATCGGCCTTCAGCTTGCCTGCATTGTTGGCTTTGGTGTCTCTCATCTTCTTCTTGACAATACCCTACAGATTTTCTATGGGGTTTACGTCACACGAGTTTGCTGGCCAATCAAGCAGAGTGATACCATGATCAGTAAACCAGGTATTGGTACTTTTGGCAGTGTGGGCAGGTGCCAAGTCCTGCAGAAAAATGAAATCAGCATCTACATAAAGCTGATCAGCAGAGGGAAGTAATAAGGTGCTCTAGAATTTCCTGGTAGAGGGCTTTGCTGACATTGTACTTGATAAAACACAGTGGACCAACACTAGCAGATAACATGGCTCCCCAAATCATCACTGACTGTGGAAACTTGCCACTAGGCCTCATGCAACTTGGATTCTGTACCTCTCCACTCTTCCTCCAGACTCTGGGACCTTGACTTCCAAATGAAATGCAAAATGTACTATCCAAAAAGAGGACTTTGGACCATGGAGCACCAGTCCAGTCCCTTTTCTACTTAGACCAAGTAAGACGCTTCTGATGTTGTCTCTGGTTCAGGAGTGGCTTGACACAATGCAACAATTGTAGCCCATGTCCTGGATTTGTCTGTGTGTGGTAGCACTTGAAGCACTGCCACCAGCCATAGTCTACTCCTTGTCATCTCCCCCAAATTCTTGAATGACCTTTGCTTCACAATTCTCTCAAGGCTGCAGTTTCTTGTGCACCTTTTTCTACCACACTTTTTCCTTCCACTCAACCTTCCAATAATATACTTGAAAACAGCACTCTGTGAACAGCCAACTTCTTTAGCAATGACCTTTTGAGGGTTTCAATGACTGTCTTCTAAACAACTGTCAAGTCAGCAGTCTTCCCCATGATTGTGTAACCTACTGAACCAGACTGAGAGACCATTTAAAGGATACCTCCTCTGTGCAGTTGGTTTTGCACAGAGTGGCCCCGATCCTCCCTTTCTGGCATCCCACAGCAGCGCTCCTGGCTCATCCTCTTTTTTTCGAGTGCCCCCTCAGAGAGACGCCTTCTCTCGGGGCACCCATGTGAGTGTGCTCCAGTGTCCCGCTGCTGCAACCATTGCCACAGACAGTAGGCTCCATTGGATTTGATTGACAGCAGCGGGAGCCAATGGCTGTGCTGCTATAAATCTATTCAATCAGTACGTGAGACACCAACTGTGTCCCCACTGCAGGAACGATCAGGCTCAGTTAGGTAAAAGGGGGGCTCTAGGATCTGGTGCACTACAAGAGGTTTTTATTTTTATTTATTTTTATTCTATGCATTGAGGTGAAAAAACATGAGGGTTTACAACCCCTTTGAAGACTCAGGAGTTTTGAGTTAATTAGCTTATTAGAGTGTGACAATATTGAACTTTTTCACAATATTCATATTTTCTGAGATACCAAATTTTGGGTTTTCACAAAGCCATAGTCATCAAACTTAAAGGATCAATAAAGGATTTTTTTTTAAATAACACATTTGTTATACTTACCTCCACTGTGCAGCTCGTTTTGCATAGAGTGGCCTTGAATCTGGTCTTCTGGGGACCCTTGCGTAGAATGCATTAAGGTGAAAAAAACATTTACCTTTACAACCCCTTTAAAATAAAGAAATGCTTCAAATATCACTCCGTGTATAATGAATCTATATATAATATATGAGTTTCACTTTTTTTATTGAATTACTAAAATAAATGACCTTTTTGATGAGATTTACATTTTTTGAGATGCACCTGTATTTCTTCATAATTAAGTCTGTGTAAATGGTTTCTTATCTCTCAAGCCCCAGTGGAATGTGTGTGAGGCCTCGTACACACGAGCAGACAGATTTGTTCAAATCTGTCTGTCCGACAGATTTGAACAAATCTGTCTGCTGGGATTTTGGTTTGCTCGCGTGTACACACGAGCAAACCAAAATCCCCGCCAGCAGACGGCGCGCTGACGTGTCGGTGATGTGGCGGTGATGTTGACGCCGCCACGTCACCGCACCAGGAAGTAAAACACTTCCGCGCATGCGCCGAATCCATTCGGCGGCGGTGCGGCGGCGGTGCGGGACGACATGTCTGCTGGTAAGTGTACTAACCAGCAGACATGTCGGGCGGACGGATTCCCACCCGATAGATTTCAAAGCATGCTTTGAAATCTGTCGGGTGGCCAAATCCGTCGGCTCGGCCTTACACACGATCGAATCTGTCTGCTGAAACGGTCCAGCAGACCGTTTCCAGCGGACAGATTTGATCGTCTGTACGAGGCCTGAGAGGTCTAACCCCTGAAACACATTGGCTTTGTTTACAATATTCCTTCAGATTTTACATTGGAATAATTTGCATCTGGAATTTTTTAAATCACAGTGTGGCCTTTCAATTCCATATTCGCAATAAAAAACTGACAGGGAATTAAATTATTTTCTGCACTATCCAAAAAACAAAACAAAAAACTTTTGGCTTTAGATATACTTTTATTATTAGTATTATCCTACTAAACAGGTTAGCAGTTTAAGGACACTAAACACCTACACCTAAAATTAAAAGGTAAAGCATAATTATATTTATTGAGTTTTATGTAATTTTACTTCATAAACTGTATGTATTTACTGTATATAGCCCGTGTGCTAGGCGCACTGTACTTTCAACAAGAAAACAAAATACAATATATATAAAAAAAGAGGCTTGTTGATTTGGTTTATTTCATAGGTTATTGCATGAATTTTCGAGCTGTTAACATAAGCATTCATGTTTTCTTTTTGTACATTGTCAACTGTTTGCTGTTTTCTGTAGCTATATTTCACACCTTATTAAATCAGATTGCCTGAGATTTGACCTGTGTACGCCTGATTAAGTTTACTATCTCATGCACTGTGTTATTTCTATTAAAGCCAGGTGTGACATCTTAGGCACTTAGGAGAAGCCTGGGTTGTGCGCACTGATTATGTGTAAACTACGCTATGCAAGTGGCTTTTCAAGAACTGCAGGATTAGATTTCATAACCACATGGACCTCAGGCTTCCCTTGTGTTTCTATTAAATCGTCCAAAATCTCATTCTTCAAATTTGTCGAGCTCAATGCACACGTGTTTTCCTGCAGATTAATGCAACTTTTTAGATGTTAAGGTCCATTACTCTTTGATCCGTCGGTTTCAGCTATAGCGGCTTGACTTGTTATTTTGGGTTTTGTGTTGCTTGAGATAAATTTTCAGCTGTTGATTTTTTTTCCCATTTCCTTGAGAGGCAATCCCATAGGATTGGACGTTCCATGGACACATATAGCTGGGAAAGAGATGTGAGGTCATATCTTATTATGCCTGCAGCTTCCTGGATGGATAATAGCTGATTCGTTCACACAGTCACTTTTTAAAAATCATATTCAGAACAAATAATAAACGGGTTTAATCAGGTTAGATCCTCAGAGAGTCAATAAATAAGCACATTTAGAAGGGAATCAAGATTTACACAGCTGGAAGCGTTAAACAATGTAGCATCAGTAGAGAAAGCCTCGCCAAATACCTGACCCAGTGCATGAACCCAACTTGCCTGATTATTAAGTAGTAACCTCATTAAACCGTCCGGGGATCAGTAAACCTTGCCGAGACCTTTACAAAAATCAGATTAATGATTCAGTGCACCTGTAGGTATAGCACTGTCCTACTAGCTGAACCTCTACCTTCTTGCCAATAGCAAGGGCCTTATTTCGCTGACTCTAAGGTCATTATTAACCTCAGATAAAATATTACATAATGGCCTGGTTCACCCATAAGTGATATTTCATTTAAGGATTGAGTTTGCCTTGCATAAACACTCACCTGCATCTTATATCTCTCGAAAGTTTTGGCAACAATATCTCTGCAGCTGCTTTTAGATCTGCTTACCTGTTTTGACCATTCCAAGGGGTCAGCAGAAGACATGAGACTAAATGACTTGGATTTGTAATGTCAGTGGATGGCAGAACCAAGAACTCAAATAATGAGACTTCCTGTCAGAAAAGGGTACTCACTGAGGCCGAGATGCAGAGAGCGGCTAACTCTTGTGACTAAGCGCACTCCAACCCCTGGAGATGGGACAGAGGGTGGATGGCACAAAGAGACACACGCTACCAGTAGGCTGAGCAGGACTTGCGTGAAGGTCACAGAAGACAGGTACAGGAACTGATGGTGCTCAGAACTCAGCTGGTGCAGTTGTGCAGAAAGTCCAGAGCAGGCCAGGGGTCAAACACCCAAACGGAGGGAAGTCCAAAGGCAAGCAGAGGGTCAAGTACTGCAGACTGGAGGTAATCTGGGTCACAGGCAAAGCGGTCAAGTGCCGGAGGCTGGTAGCAAAGTCCGGGTCACAAGCAGAGGGTCAAACACAGGAGACAGCAGTGAAGTCCAATAAGCAAGCCAAGGGTCAGGTGAGGAGAGGTCAGGGTAGTCAAGAGGCAATCCGGGTCACAGCAGTAGATCAGGCAGGAAACAGGAACTTGAGACACAGGAAGCTGAAGACAAAACAGCAATTTGCTGGGGGATTTGCTCAGCTTTTATAGGCAGCCAGGATGTCAGGTGACATGCTGAACAGATTGAGCTGTTTATTTCCCTGACACTACCCCATTGCAGTCACCTAAAGTGAGATTCAGTCTTCCAGTGTCCCCTCAGCCTAAAATGATAAGGTTGGGTTATCATTTAAGCTGGCCATACATTATTCAATGTTCTTGTTCAATTTCCTTTAGATAAACCTATGTAGTGCAAGGGCCTGCCCGATTGCATACAAATTGAAAGTATTTAGGTTTGACCTCATATTCTATGGTTTTGGAAAATTGTGCAACATATGGACAGCCATAGTAAAGTACTATAGAATGCATTGACCTTATACAATAACCCAAGCAAGCAATCAGAGGTGTATTTAGGTTTTGTGCTGCCCTAGGCCTGACTAAACTTGTGCACCCCCTAATTTAAATATGACCCACCCCTTCCTGTCACGGCCACACCCTTTGTTGTTTAAGACCCGCCCTGAAATTTTCGAGTGAGGACACTAGTTTTGAGGGCAATGGGGGGGGGGGGCAATGGATTCCCTTAATTTACTTAGATTTTCTCTTACTTCCTGGTTGCCCATAGAGCAGGAAGTGAAGGGAAATCTTCGCAATGGGACAGGGATGGTAAAAGTGTTGCCTATAGTTCTACTTTAAGTAGATGGTGCAGCAGAAACATAGCACAGTGAGGAAGGTTTGTGGTCCAGGATGACAAAACAGTCAAAATTGGAAGCGCCCCCCCCCCCTGCAGTTGCAGAATGCCGGCCGCCCGCATACTAGAAGCAGCACGGCCACTTTATGGGGGCGCTAGATTAATTTTCCTAACAGTGTAGCGCAAGACGGCGGGGACTCTTTTCGTGCTGCCCCCCTGCAAGGTGCTGCCCTAGGCATGGGCCTTGTTGGCCTAGGCCAGGATACAGCTCTGCATGCAATCAGATATAATGTTTTTCTAACTATAATAAACTCAGCCTAGGAGCACTGAAATGTGCTGTTTTATATTACTGAAGGATATATACAGCCTCTGTGCTAACACTTTACATCTTTCAAACTACTTTCTTCTGCTTTGACCACTTGTGTCTGCCTTCCTAGGCTTATTAACCACTTAAGCCCCAGAGGATTTGGCTGCCAAATGACCGAGCAACTTTTTGCGTTTTGGGCACTGCCTCACTTTAACTGCCAATTGTGGGGTCGTGAGACATGGCTCCCAAACAAAATTTATATCCTTTTTTTCCCACAAATAGAGCTTTATTTTGGTGGTATTTGATCACCTCTGCAGTTTTTATTTTTTGCACTATAAACAAAGAAAAAGGGCGAACATTTTTTGAAAAAAAAGCAATATTTTCTACTTTTTGCTCTACTAAATATCCCCCAAAAATATATATATAAAAAACGTAATTTTTTCCTCAGTTTAGGCCGATTTGTATTCTTCTACATATTTTTGGTAAAAATTGCAATAAGCGTTTATTGATTGGTCTGCACAAAAGCGTCTACAAAAAAGAGGATGGTTTTATGGCATTTTTTTTTACTAGTAATGGCAATGATCTGCAATTTTTTTCATGGCTGCGATATTGTGGCGGACACACCGGACACTTTTGACGCTATTTTGCGTCCGTTGTCAATTATACGGCGATTAGTGCTATAAAAATGCACTGATTACTGTTTAAATGACACTGGCAGGAAAGGAGTTAACCACTAGGGGGCGATGAAGGGGTTAAATGTGTCCTAGGGAGTGATTCTAACTGTGTGAGGGCTGAGCTACCTGTGACACGACACTGATAGCTGCTCCCGATGACAGGGAGCAGACGATCAGTGTCCTGTCAATAGGCAGAACAGGGAGATGCCTTGTTTACAACTGCATCCCACATTCTGCCGCCCCGTGACACGATCACAGAACACCGGCTGACATTGAGTCTGCGGGTCCTGCTGGCACAGTCACGGAGCTCGCGGCAGGTGCAGATTCGAAAAAACTTAGCTGTACGTTGCTTTGCCTGCCTGTGCCATTCTGCCAACGTATATCTATGTTAGGCAGTCGGCAAGTGGTTAAAGAGGAACTACAGTCCGCTCACATATTTTGTAATGAAAACATCTTTGCCATTCTGAAGCTTCCTTTCAACCACTTTGCATATTATTTTATATATACTGTGATTCTGTACTTGCCAAATATGCCGCAGAAATCTCCATCCACTGAGTCTGACTGCATCCATTTTAACTGTGGGCAGCTGAAGCTTCTGCCTGCTCACTTCCTGGATTTACACAGACACACAGAGGCACACCTCCAGCTCTGCAGCCCTGCAGCTCTCATTGGACCTCTTATTACTCACCCCCTCCCTTCTGGGAAAACTCTCACAAAAGTGAGAGAGAGAGCTGTGCATGATGTCATAAGCCTAGACTTTTTACCAGACAAGAAACAGGAAGTGGGCTCTATAAGGTATTTACTGGCTTAAAAAATAAAACATTTAGTATCCAAAGTTAAAACAACAAGGGCAGAAGATTTAATAGATGGACAGATGAAAAAATGACTAAAGGTCTGCTTTATCTTTGTCTATTTTGGTTGCATAAGCATCTCTGAATAACATAAACCACATCTGCCATATCAATCCTTCTCGACTTTAAAAGTTGTGTGGAAATATAAAGCCTTGGATATATCAACTACGTCACAAAGTGAAAGCACAGGCTTCAGATACAGTCAGGACATGGCCTTCTGACCCGACCTTTTCACCTGGATTGGGCCTAATCCTCATGCATGGAAAGTTATGTATAATTGTTTTCAGTGGATTTTCTCCTCTGTATACTTGCAGTATGTTTTTCACCAAAAAATCAGCTTTTTATCTGTGATTTCCAACAAGCGCACCTTTTAAGCCTTGTACACACGATCAGTCCATCCGATGAGAACGGTCTGAAGGACAGTTGTCTTAGGTTAACTGATGAAGCTGACTGATGGTCTGATGTGCCTACACACCATCAGTTAAAAAAACGATTGTATCAGAACGCGGTGACGTAAAACACAACGACATGCTGAAAAAAATGAAGTTCAATGCTTCCAAGCATGCGTCGACTTGATTCTGAGCATGCGCAGGTTTTTAACCCACCTACTAGGTTTTGACCTATCGGTTAGGAGTCCATAGGTTAATTTCAAAGCAAGTTGGCTTTTTTTTAACCTAAGGTTAAATAACCTATGGGGCCTACACACAATCGGTTTTGACTGATGAAAACGGTCCATCAGACCGTTGTCCTCTGGCTAACCTATTGTGTGTACTAGGCCTTAAAGGGATGTGTGGTATTCCAATATGTTGTACACATGTTAAAGTGACTCTATTGATTTCAATGAAATCTCAATATTGGTTTCCTGCGTAAGATAACTGGACAGTCCTCTGTCTTGCAGCTCTGCAGCCTCCAGCATTGTCCCCCCCTCACTTTGGCTAAATTGTGCATTACAAAAAAGTGTATATTGTCTCTAAGGCCGCGTACACACGGTAGGTTAACCTGAGGACAACGGTCTGATGGACCGTTTTCATCAGTCAAAACCGATCGTGTGTGGGCCTCATAGGTTATTTAGCTTTCGGTTAAAAAAAAGCCAACTTGCTTTAAAATTTAACCGATGGATATCCTACGATAGGTCAAAACAGATCGTTAGTAGTCAAGACCATCGGTTAAAAATCCACGCATGCTCAGAATCAAGTCGACGCATGCTTGGAAGCATTGAATTTAATTTTTTCAGCACGTCGTTGTGTTTTACGTCACCACGTTCTAACACGGTCTGTTTTTTAACCGATGGTGTGTAGGCACATCAGACCATCAGTCAGCTTCATCTCCTTAGGACCGTTCTCATCGGATGGACTGATCGTGTGTACGAGGCCTAATGGGGACACAAACTGAAATAAAAACCTGACATTTAGGACACCCCTGAAAAAAATGTTTTTTCATGGAGTTAATCTTTACACTAAGTGGAAAATACTAGTTTGTCTATTTTTTGAAAGACTGCATTTGCAAGCTCGGTTTTCTTAACGGTGAATTCTCTTACAAGTTCCGGCCTTCCACTATCACACATACTGTAAAGCTGGCCATACACATATCATCTTCTTTCATTCAGCCTGTGGGCTGAATAAAACATAGCTAACAACATGCATTAATGAATCCCCCTGCCGGCTATTGTATTCTAAAAGTTTACGCTTGATTTGATGCAGGTGCTATGTGGGTAACAATTTTCCAACAAGCTGCTTCAACAAAAGTCCATTGAACAATCAACATTTGTAGATTGTAGAAGTACTGGTTGGGCCATACGCAGCTCAAATTTTTGCTAAGTTAGCAGAAATTGATTACGCTCTATATGGCCAGCCAAGTTGGACATCCAGTTGATGCATTTCTGCCTAAGGCAGCCTGTAAAGAATCATTTTTTTTTTCATTCAAGCAGAGATTGAACAAAAACAATTACTTGATTCCCTCATCCAAACACTCACTGTGGATGAGGGAACCCTCCCCACTGAGCTATTGTATTCTGACAGCCGGGAGACTTCCCTGCCATCCTAAAACACTGTTTAGTAAACATGTGCATTCGTTTTTGTCCGAATTTCAGGGATTTTCGTGTTCGTTTTAAGAAACACTAACGAACGTGCAGAATCCGAAATCCGAAAGATCCAACATAAAAAAATGCTTTATTTTCGTTTCATTGCGACAACAGTTCAATATAGATAGGTGATTCGACATGGCGGTGACAATAACGATCTGTGTCTATCGAGCCTGTGGTTGAATGTGCCTAACCTAACTCTATTAGTCCAAGATTATTTGACATAGAGAGAAAAGATTCAACATTATAGAGACACTTAGGCTGCATTCACACCTATGCGTTAGCGATTTTGGGCGTATTTGGGCGACAAAGTTTAGGCGTTTTGTACCCGCGATTTGCGGTGACAAAACGCGTATCCTGCTTTTTGTATAGCCATTGTCGGCTATGCGGAATGCCAAAGCCGCCCGATACGTGCGTCAGAAAAGGGTCCGGGACTTTTTTCAAAATCGGCGTTCGACGTTCTATCGGCGTACGGCGTACGGCGTTCGGCGTTAGGAGATGTGAATGGTCTCCATAGACAATAATGCAAATTCGACGGTACGGCGTATTGTAGCGTCGCGCTTCAGGCGACAAAAAGCCTAGGTGTGAATGGAGCCTAAGATTCGACGAAGCAGCTAAAAACATATGATCACTGTGAGCGGACATTTATGGTGAAATGCTTCGCCCATAGGTTATAGAAGAATTCTAGTGTTGGTTGACTAGTAATAATAATAAATATAATTATTACTATAGCTTGTGGGTGGAGCATTCGACCGGAAATGTTCAATTACGGCTTTGTCGAATCTTTTAGAACATTCGACAGACACCAAAAGCCTTCAATTGACAGATTCAACCTTAATTAATTCCGATTTTTGGACGAATGCATTTTTTAACAAAACAAAATAAATAAAAACGAATTTCGGGCATAACTAAATAAATTTATATTTCGGAAGCAAATGAAATTCCGAAACAAAATATTTCAGTGTGCACATATCTACTGCTTAGTGCTGCCGGCTGTAGCTGGTGGTGCTGATCAAGAGGGGAGTATCTGATAGGGCGATAGATCGACTTTTTTACAACCTTCCTGCCCAGACTGAACCGACTGAATTTGGATTTTTGTTAACTGGCTTAACTTTATTTCAAACACTTTGGTAAATTAGGTCAAGTGACTAAAGATTTTATAGAATTCTTATGAAGGCCCTAGTTGTCCTCTTTGGCCATTTGGTGAACTGTCTGCCTTTTACGTACACTAGTCACACTCGGGCAATAACAATGCACACGTTGTCTTATTATAACGTCAGCATGTTTTTCTGTATCGTTGAGGAAATTAATACTTGTGTTTGCTCTTGCAGGTTCTGTGGATACAATAAATCTGTGCACAGCCCGGATGAAAAAAGACTCCACTTTGGAAATGGTCACTGTAAGTGTTGTGATTTATAAGGTCCATTTAACACCGATCATGTCTGAAGAGTGCATTCTTATTTGTATTCTGTTAACTAGAGCTCTTTACTCAATCGCAGAGATGGATGTGAAGAAAAGAAAGGGTACATTTACACATATGTGACACCTATTGGTTATTTTACTTATTGCAATATTGTAAGGAGAATAATGAGGTGACATCCTGTATATTTCATAAGGCATGCTTCACCAAGATTTAATCAGAAAGTGACAAGAACATTTTCTACTTTGTTGTCTGCTGGAAAAGAAAATTACATGTCTCTTAAAGTGAAACTCTTGTGTACCTTTAGTGTGTATAATTTTTAATATTATTATTATTTTAAAAGTGTGTTTCTACTTTTGCACTTAAATTGGGATAACACCTACTTACATGTTCCCAAAAACATACTGTGAAAAACAAAAATGTACTGCATATAGTTTGCTTGCTTATAAATCCCACCTGGCTTCCCCCTTATGTAATGTTAACAATACACTACTATTTTAGCTATCTTAATGCCAGGTGGCAGAGGTGAGCTTCTTGATCACGTGGACACAGGCTGTCACAGTGGTCACATATTTAGAAGCTGTCAATGTAAAACAAAAAAACAGAAGTTGTCTCTGGCAGATCTCATTATCAGTTGTAAGATTTAAACCCTGTCTGTCCTATTTCACTAGCCTCCTGTGTTTTTTTTTTCATCCCCTCTTGCCTTGTTGACTGTGTTTGCCTCAAAATATTTAAACACATGTCCAGCAAATCCAGAGTTGTCCTGCTTCAATCTGCCAATCAGCCACCACACGCCATGTCCCACAACCACCAAATTCTTTACTTACGTCATCAGGGGGCTTGTTGTCTTTTATGGGTTCTTGTAGCCACCAGACCTCGGATAATTTGCATGCATCATGGCAGATCGTTAGTGGACCAGCTGCAAGAGCAAGAAATAGCCCTGGTTCACACTGGTGCGTTTTGACATGCGATTTGGCATGTCAAATCGCATGTCAAAACGGCGGATTTTGCCGCAAATTGTCGGCAATGGCACTGTCCTAATCGGCGCGACGCTGCATCTGCGGCATTGCACCGATTTCAAAAAGTAGTCTCTGTACTACTTTTTGCGATTTCAGCCTGCGATTTACAGAAACCTGCACAGATGTCTCTGAAATCGCGCTGAAATCGGGACTGCCGGGCGGGAGTGAAATCGTGCGAGTTCAGCTGAACTCGCACTGCTTCACTCCCGCAGCCCAGTGTGAACCAGGGCATAGACAACCAGTTCCCTGATGATGCTCAGCAGCTCGTGCACTCTAAAATATCCCAAGGCCTCCTGGGATACATGACATTAGTTTCCACCCGGGAAGCTGTAGTTGAGTCCCCCCCCCCCCCTCCCAGAAGCTGTAGTTGAATATCATTCTTGCCTAGCCAAAAGGAATACAATAGTATCCCTTCCCCACACCCATTGGTTGGAAAGTGAAGGAGAAAAAGGTGATTGATGAGGCCTCCTGTTTACTCTGCTTTTTCCTCCAATTAGCGTAATTGTTTTTGGCATATTTACATACAGCTTACCTCATTTGCTCCCAGTGAAGCACCTCCCTCTCACAGCTGAAGTGATGCAATACAGGGAGTTAAAAGAGGCTGGAATTTAGTCACGTTCATGTATTTGCACATCCATTTAATGATTTATTAAAGAGGATCTTAACCCTGTTTGAAAAATACAAATACTGTTCAGGGGTCAAGTGCTGACCCCAGCCGATGCGGTATTCCACCGATCTTCAGGTCACTGACACTGGCATGTTTTGTCCGGGCAGCTGGCTGGAGCTCCTTGTGGCTTTGCAGCCAGCTGCCCCTTGCGCATGTGCACACCGTGCTGTGCTTTGTAAATGGTCGTGGGCAGCGAGGAGGAGACAAGAGCTTTCAGTAGATGTGCCGCAATGATCTGACCGGAAGTGGGAACGGGTACCTGCAGAAAAACCAGGTACCTGTCCCCCCCCCAAAAAAAAATTGTCAAATATAGTGGAGGGAGGGAGGGAGGGAGGAGGAGGGCATACAGAGGAACTTCTGCTTTGAACACTAAAGGTTCGTTTTTTATTAGATCAATTGATTGCTGTAAGCTAGAGCATTTAAATATCCCTTACCTCGTTTTTTCTTTTGACCTCCAAAATACAGTAATCCAGGTTTGAAAATGCCATTTCCTGTCTTTTCTCTTCTTGCTTTCCACCAGCACCTGAGCTGTTTTGCCTGGTGGAAAGCAGAATGTGCTCACCTCCTCCCTATGACTACAGCCCTGCGTGAAGATGCTCTCTTATCCCTCACAGGCATGGAGGCTGTAGTTCCCATTAGGCCATAGTTCCCATTAGGCCGTGATGTAGCAAGAATAAATGCTCACCGCAAACCAGGAAGTCAGTGAGAATAACGATTCAGGAGTGACGGAGGTGAATAAAACAGCTCGATTTCCACAGGTATCAAACTAGTTATAATGCAAAACATTACTTTTTACTTTATCAGCTACTGTCAGACTTTAATTTAAGAGGAAAATATTTTTGTCTTTACAACCCCTTTAAGTTTCGGTTTAAAGACAATAAGGCTGCATTAATTTGTGTATTTTATAGTTTTTTATTTGCCTGGTGTTTAACTTCAAGTAAAGAAATTTGTGGAGGGACTGTAACAGTGATGATGTTGTTTCTTCGTAATTGGAGTCTTTTCTTTCCATTTGGTAAATATCTGGTTCCAGTTAAACAACAAAAAACACTTTAAAATTACGATGAACAAGCTGAAGATTGTGTTAATTCCATAAACAGATAGAAATAGGGAAAAGCCTCTAGTACATTAAACGTACAAAAAAAACAAAGGGGTAGGTACCATCATCCAGACTAATTAGAAAATTGGAAACGGAAATTAATTCCCCAAACGAATCTTCGAAAGTAAGGAAATGGACTATCTCGGTACCAGGTAGACACAATACAAGATTTGAGTAAACATTTTATTTTATTCATAAAAAAAGATAAAGAACGTGATATCCAACATACATAAGGATATCATATTTAGTATTCAAAAGACAATACAATAAAAGTACATGGGTGTCTATATATATGTATTGCTGATACTTAATGTGCTCCAAAGATGGAAGCAAAGATAAAGTAGGTCCTCACAGGACATGTGGTCCTCTACATGTTTCACAGTTAATTTCCGCTTCATCAGGAGAAAAGATGTCCCTCGGTTTCACAGTTTACACGGACATACCAGGTCAGTGTTACATTTAGATTTAGCTGAAGTTATATTTACATTGCTATGGTTTTCTTGCTCCCTTCTCTGTCTTTCCTTACTTTTCTTCCCTCCCCCTTTTCCTTTTCTTCTCTTTTCACCTTTTCTCTCTCTCCCCTCTCCCACCCCCTTTTTGTTCTAGACATTTTTCTCCTGATAAAGCGGTAATCAACTGCAAAATATGTCCTGTGAAGACCTACTTTATCTTGTCTTCCATTTTTTGAGCACATTAAGTATCAGCAACATATATGTATAGACACCCATGTACTTGTAATGTATTGTCATGTTTTGAATACTAAATATACTGGGGTAGATTCACATAGATCAGCGGATCTTTAGATCCGCGTAATATATCTTATTTACAACCCGCCAGTGCCAGTTTTTGAGGCAAGTGCTGTATTCACAAAGCACTTGCCTCTAAAGTGGCGCCGGCGGCTCGTAAATCCCCCGGCGGAATTCAAATTCCGTGGCTAGGGGGAGTGTATTATTAAAATCAGACGTGTCCCCGCAACGATTTAACTGCGCATGCGCCGCCGGCTAAATTTCCCAGCATGCATTGCTCCAAATTACGTCGCAAGGACGTCATTGGTTTTGACGTTAATGCAAATTACGTATGGCCGTATTCGCTAACGACTTACGTAAACGACGTAAGAAATTCAAAACTCGACGCGGGAACAACAGCCATACTTAACATAGGATACGCCGCACTTACCCCGCATATAGCAGGGGTAACTATCCGCCGGAAAAAGCCGAACGCAAACGACGTAAAAAAAAGCGACGGCCGGGGGTTAGTTTCTGAATCGGCGGTTCTCCTCATTTGCATATTTGTCGCGTATACAAACAGAAGCGCCACCTAGCGGCCAGTGGGAGATTGCAGCCTAAGATGTGATGGTGTAAATCACTTACACCTGTCGGATCTAAGGGAGATCTATGCGGAACCTGATTCGATGAATCAGCCGCAATTGATCCAACCGTCGGATTTCAGAGATACGACGGTGTATCAGTAGATACACCGTCGTATCTCTATATGAATCTACCCCACTGTCTTTATGTATGTTGGATATCATGTTTTTTATCTTTTTATATGAATAAAATAAATATATTGTCTACCTGGTACCGAGATAGTAAATTTCCTTACTTTCGGAAACTATTTTGGGGAACTATCTCCGTTTCCAATTTTTCTAATTCCATAAACAGACAAAAAAATTGAATAATGTGTCTTTTTGCGCCGGGAGGCTGATACAGATGGATGTGTAAGCTGTCTGAATGATTATTACTGCAGTGTAGTTAGAACAGGCTTGATTACCCAACTGTATCATGTGGCTTTCAACCACGTGCCTTTCACATTGATTAGATCATTCAGATCAGTAACAATGGCTAATGAATTGGTCTATTATATGAAGAGATGTTTTTACAATAATTAGTACTTCCCTTCCCAGCTGATTCATATTGCAACTGGTCATCACTTGAAAATCTTGCAAACTTGGGAAAGCAATGTAATACAAAGTCCAATAATCCATAGCAGCCAATTAGATGTTAGATTACTGTAGCCAGAATAGTGGATAATGATGAGATTCATGTTCTGTATGAGATTGGGTTAGTCATTTTAAGGAGAATCTGTTCACTGTAAGGTTTGCCTTAAAAAGAATATGTTTCATTTGTCATTCAGGGCAAAATTACAGATTCTAGAGAAAGCCCTTTCAGTGTGGCCAGGTTCACACCTTCCATGTTAAATAGTTACATAGTTGATTAAGTAAAAAAATTACATGGGTCCATATAGTTCAACAGTGTGTATGTGTGGATGTGGGTTTTATCCTTATTGGCGTTCAGATATTCACATATTGTCACTGCTCTAACATTACTGGGGACTCCTCCTAACTCCTGCCCACTAAATTTAGACGGTTCTCCAACTTTCCAGACACCAGGGGGAGGCACCAGAGGGCTGCCAGGTAAGTCATCAAGCTCTGAACTCTAATAACCCTGACCTAATTACAGACTAAAAAATGTACAATATGAATGAGAGTATAGTTTGCTTATTCTACACACTACATCTAACACACACTAGAGGGTGCTACATTAGTCTTGCTGGGGTGCCTCGGCAGTTTGTTCAAAATTAATGAGCTGCCTAACACAATGTGTGTTGATACACAATGGTAATGTGCCTCCATTACCACATAGATGTGAATCTTGCCTGATACTCATTATTGCAGCACCCACTGCTCTGTACTTCCATTGCATTAAGTCAAATGAGGAGTATGCGACCTCATGGACCTTTCTCTTTTATTTACAATTTATATTTTTTTCTGACCACTGGGATTACAGCTATTGCTCTACATCCAGCATTTCATCGATGGACCTTTGTGTCCTTTGTGTCTCCTGCAGCTGCTGAGTCATTTGCAGCTGCTCCACCCATCCTTCTCTCCTCTTGTCCAATCATGGTGGGCTTCATATTATGTAAAACCATTCACAAATTCATCGGGACAGGTTGCAGCATCCTGCCTCGCTGTAGGCTGCCTTTTAATGTCTATGGCAGGCTGATGCTGGACAGGGCTGAACATTGTGTCTATGCTTTCAGATACGAAGGTCCAGAATGCAAGTTTCTGCATTCCGAACCTTCGTCCCTGAATGTATACATACCTAAAAATGAGTGCAACTCGGCACAGCTATGTCACAACCTGCTACAGACTTTGATAGGCTGCATCAGGGCTGGGTACACTAAAACCCCAAGGGGGACGCACTGCTCCTAGATGGTGCCATGTGCAAGGGGCCTAAAAGGAATAACACAATTTTCTAACACTGTACCACAGCTGGACAGCGGAGTATAAATAAGGCATTAGAAAACCATGTGAAGTGAACTATAATGCAGTTCCCATGTTTTCCTAATTCATGGGAAACACATTTAAAGAGTATTGGTATGAACTGGCTCATAAATGTATCTAACCTGAAAAAAAAAGATGATGTCACTGGCGAAACCATATAATCTTCTCTGAGACAGCCGCGTATTATGACAACTGCATTTGACATTTGAAACGTTTAAAAAAAAATCTTTAGATTTAAAAGCCCAAAATGTCCTCTGGCTGTAAAAAGACTTTGGCAGGAAAAATGCTTTCTAAGCATCACTTTATCAGATTTGAAAAGCTCATAAAATAAGTGTTTCCACACTTGTGTAACTAGTGCTGTTTGATAAGGTGTTTCTGCTTCAAAGCCATGTAAAGCTCAGGAATTTTAACACCTGTAATTGGGGTCTAAATATAAGTAGCTCTCATATATTAATCAAGCTTTACGGAGTGTTACTTGTGAAGTCTTGGACTACTATAAACAATCTCCCATCCTCTCAGCTCATTTGTTATAGTAAACAGGTCTGTATTAGTTACTTGTAAATTACCGTCAAAATAAATACTTTGTTGCTAAATGAATGTGTAAAGCGATTATATTTTGGGGGGGTAACAGAAGCATAAACAGTCAGATTTTAAGAACTGGTGGCAAGAAATCCAAATTGCTTTTCCTGAGTGTGGCATGCTTGGGATCCACTGCAAACAGTTTTTTCAACTTAGCCAAAGGTGCTGTCTGTTCCTTTCCTCATGGAGAAACGGTAAAGATTGTAGAACACGTGCTGACAAAAGTCAGTCTGCAGTTGTGGAAAGTAGAAAGATGTAGACAAACTCTTTTTTTTTGTAAAATACACACATAATACTTATAATCACAGTAAGGACTGGCCCAAGACATTGTACTGCCTGGGACCATGATTGAAAAGCTCCCCCCTTCCTCTTCACCTCCACCGACCAACTACGCTCCGTTCCTGGCTCAGTAATGCAACATGCGGCAACAGCAGCCCTGCAATGGCGGCGGATGCTTCTGCTATTGAAGCCTGTGCTGTTCTGGGAGCACTAGAGGGAGAGAGCTTCGGGTCCTCAGGCAGCGCCTGTTGTGCCACCTGGGTCCCATGGACTCGCCAGGACCCATGGTAGGGCTGGCCCTGATCACAGTTCATTCCATTCGATCTTCAATGTCTTGCAGAGCTAGAGGCACACTTAGAATCTTCATAGTTGTAGAGATAGAGTGTCTGTTTTAAGGGCTGTACAAATGGGCCAAATATTGGGTGGTATTGGCCGGTTCAATAGAAACCGCCAGACATTGGTATGACATATGTGTGTATGACAGCCAGTCCAACAGAAGCGGGCCGAAAACCCAAGGCATGACCAAAAATGGTCTGCGGATCGGCATCCAATAAGCGCTCTCAGTCAACAGCTGAAAGTGCTGATTGGTGTGTTCTGGCAGGAGCGCCGTTCCCCAGTAAGAACACAATAGCTCAGCGGGGGATATCAATGTGCTAACATGTGATTGTTAGTACAGGATCTCCTCCTGAGCTCTTCAGATTTTATTTGGTTCAGCCTGCTGGGTCGAATGAAAAAAACAATAGTGTGTACTAGGCTTAGTGTTCATCTCCAGACAAATGTTAACTGTAACCCATTCTACACATTCTCTCTGTCTTACTTTGTAAAGCAAGATATACTCACCCAGGTTTGCCATCCATGTACCTTGCCAGTGCCCTTTCTGGATGCTGGGGACTGCTAATCCGGAGCCATAGATGTTCCTGACAGCCAGACCCTGCCAGCCCCCTTGCACTGATGCTATCCCTGCAAACTCCACTTTTGGATCCTAAGGGGACTCCACCACTGGACAGTCAATAAGAAGTATACAAGTCTCACAGGTTTTAGGCGATTTAGGCGAGTAATAAGGGCATTTAGATTTGGAAAAGGATTTTTTTTTTGTAATAACCTAGAGGGGGTGGGGTAAGGCCATGTACACATGATCAGACATGTCTGATGAGACTTGTCTGACAGACTGTTTTCATCAGAAAACTCTGAACTTGTCTGATGGTCTGATGTGAGTACCAAATCCGATCAGACCAGAAGACGGTGACGTAGAACACAACAACGTGATGAAAAAACAAAGTTCAATGCTTCCAAGCATGCGTCGACTTGATTCTAAGCATGCGCAGGTTTTTGGTCCGATGTGTACTAACAATCGAACCTGTCCGACGGACATGTTCCAGTTTTAAAGCATGTTTTAAAACTTTTGTCCGACGGACAACGGTCCGATAGGCTGTACACACTAGGGATGAGCCGAACACCCCCGCGTTCGGTTCGCACCAGAACCGTCGAACGGTCCGATCGTTCGCATGAACCCCATTGAAGTCTATGGGACTCGAACGTTCGAATTAAAAAACAATAATTTTAAAGACCAATTTTCAAGTTATTGTTGAAAAACTTTTTTTTTCCATTGATAGTAGTATCAATGGAAAAAAGTTTTAAAAACGGTCGTTTTAAAGACTAATTTTCAAGTTATTGTTGGAAAACGTCTTTCAGAACCCGGGTTTTGCCCCAGGGAACATGTATCAATGGAAAAAAGTCTTAAAAATTGTAGTTTTTTCAGGAGCAGGACTCCTGGAAAAACTACCGTTTTTAAAACTTTTTTCTCCATTGATAGTAGTATCAATGGAAAAAAGGTTTAAAAACGGTCATTTCGTTTCATTCGAATTTGCCGCGAACGTTCGTTTTTTTGTTCGAAATTCGACGCACGATCGAACGTTTGTTTCAAACGCGAAGCTCATCCCTAGTACACACCATCGAACTGGTCCAATGAAACTGGTCTGCAGACCAGTTTCATCGGACATTTTCGATCGTGTGTACGCGGCCTAAGAGTCATCGCAAGGGGGGGATAGGGAAGTCTGGAGGTCAGCTTTAGACAATTTACAGATAAGAGGCTGCTGGTAGGAATCTGTAGTTCTTGCTGACAGAGAAACTATTTCCATTCCCACTCTGTGTGCAAAAAAGAAGTGTTCAGCAGCAACATGAGCAGCAATATTCAAGGCATATTGACTTGTCTATGTCTTTGGACTGTGTTGGGCAAGGCTGCCCTGCACAGTGCAATGCATATAGTGTTAACAGGCCCTTAGATGTATGAGAAAACCGAGCATCATGCTAGAAAGTACTGTATATTGTAGGGAGAGGTTACAGAATTCGTACTAAGGGACCACTTTTTTTTGGGTTAAATATAAGTATACTAGTGGAAACCCAAGGCCAAACTTGGGTGTTCTCTGGTAGCCCAGTGCCAGTGGGGCTACTTTGTCCATTACAGTAACCTTTTTTGGGCACTGTACCTGTTGCCGAGAATGTGTTTCCATCACGACAGCATCGCGCTGGTTCTCGGCGTCAGGGTGCCGACATCTCACACTCGCTGGAAGAGACAAAGCACATTCCAGCGTGCGCGTCATAGAAGCGACAGGGATCCGACTTGGATTCCCGCCAAATCTAGCTGCCGCGTGTTGTATGAATCCGGAGGGTTCCCCCCCAGGAGGCATACTAGGTCCTTAGGTCTGCTATGGATTGTAAGGAGACCCCCCCACAATCCATACCAGACCTGTATCCAAAGCATGCCGCCTGGCCGGTCAGGAATGGGGGTGGGGACGGGCGAGCGGCCCCCCTCCTGAGCCGTACCAGGCCCCATGCCCTAAACATGGGGGGGTCAGGTGCTCTGGGGCAGGGGGGCGTACTGTGGCCCCCCCACCCCAGAGCACCTTGTCCCCATGTTGATAAGGACAGGGCCTCTTCCATACAACCCTTGCCGTTTTTTTGGCGTAGGGGGGGTCTCCTTACAATCCATAGCAGACCTAAGGGCCTGGTATGCCTCCTGGGGGGGATTTTTATTTAAAAATCCGGCGGGGAGTTCCCACTCAGGAGGATTCATACAACACGCGGCAGCTAGATTTGGCGGGAATCCAAGTCGGATCCCCGTCGCTTCTATGACGGCATTGTCCCCATCGCGGCAAGCCGGCTCGGCGCTGGTTTCCGCGATGGGGCTCGTAGGTGGTCAATCTCGCTGAGAAAGGGAGCGAGATTGACACAATATCGTGGTCACCCACTGTATCTGCTGGTATGGAAGAGCCCTGTACAAAATGGAACATAAATTACACTTTTAATATGATTCAACTGTGGATAAAAAGTCTCCCTGTAAAAGAACATAGCAAATGTCTCTCTTACCTCTTACCAATTCTTACATTATTACTCTTTCCTATAGTGTGTTCTTTACCTCAAAGTAGGGCTCACAGAGTTCAGCAGGGGCCAGACATCAACACTAACAGAAGTGTTGCTTTCTAAAGAGTGGTATGCCACCCAGTTCCCTACATTTAAGCAGAAGGGATGAGCTTCAACCCAGACCCAGTCTGTTTACAGTTGGGTGAACAACTGATTATATTTGGCCAGTTCAAGCCATTCTGACCCTCCGGCTGGTTGGTCAATGATGTCATTCAGGATCTCTGGTCTTGTTTAGCAGACAGATCAGCAGCCTAAAAAAAATAATGTATACTCTTTACAACTTCACATGCATTTAAGCGGCATCCCCAAAACACATCATGTAAAGGATTTGTATATTTTTAAGGCTGCCCTTTAAGCTACAATAAAAGACTCTCTCCCTGCTAAAATATATTTTACATTTTGTATTTATTTTGTATTTTACATTAGTACATGTCCTCCATGGCAGTGCCTACCTACCCATGTAGCCATGCCATAGGTAAATAACAGGATTCTGATCCCATAGACTTCAGTGGGATTCAGTTTTTTTTCCCCTGTGTTCATTTAACCTCCTCCGAACCAAACTTTGCCCAGTTCACTCATTCCTATGGAGCAGCATTCAGCTGCATGGGCCATGTTCCTTACAGGGAGACTTTTTACTCACAATTGGAGTTTGGAGACAAAAATGCTTTAGTACCAGTTTTTATGAAAATATTTTCAATGGTAATTTTCCAAACCATGGAAACACTTCAGAATGCATCTTCCTACAGAAACTTTTTTTTCTTTTAGTTAAAGTTATACAGCATTATCTCTAAAGTCAAGGACGCAAAGTTCAACCTTTGATGGATGCTGGCAGATCTCCGCTTTAGTATAATACAGATTTGCAGCTAATTAATATTGTCACCAGTATATCAAGGTTTCTCAAACAGTCATTCCCCAGACAAAAAAGAGAAGTTATTCAGGATCTTCTCACAGGCGAGCCTGCAGCATTAATTATCCTGGCACAGCCAGCCTTGGTAATGATAGAACCACCTGGACACACGTGAGATGATCTTGAAATGCAGAATTGGAAAGAATCTAGAGGACCAGAGGTGGGAATTCTCCTCATAAAACACCATGAAAGTGACAGGTGGATTAGACTTTATTATGTCTATTATTACCTGTAATATGATATATTTACATTCTAAGGTTAGTTCAAAGTTTAAAAATCTCAGATCTCATTCCTAAGTTATTATTACAGTGTAACACAATGAAAACACATGATTTTGTTATTTATAATTATTACCCTTAGTAGTAATTATTTAAATGATGCTATCATCTTCTTTTGCATTGTGCAGTGTGTAATGCCCCTTACACATGATCGGGTTTTAGCCCGACCAAACTCACATCGGAATTCCGAAGGAATTCCATCGGAGGAAAAGAGAACATTTCCGATGGAAAAACTCAGATGGACATACACACGGTCGAAATTTCCGATGGAAAAAGTCTGTCTGACTTTTTCCATGGGAAATTCCGATCGTGTGTACGAGGCATAAGGGATCATTCACATCAATACGAATGTTCCCGACATGCATTAGGTTAATGCTACCCATGCACCTTGCATAGACCCTTAATAAGCATCTATGCACAATTTTTTTTTACCTATACTCCTTTTGGCCAATGCAACATGCCGTTAGGAGTCCATTCACACAGGTCCAACTTTGGATCCGACTTCAGGTCCAGGCCGCATGCCCTCAACATGGGGGGGTGGGTGCTTTGGTTCTTTGGGGTGGGGGAGCACCCTGTGGCCCCCAAACCGCAAAGCACCCTATCCCCATGTTGATGGGACAAGGGCCTCTTCTCAACAACCATGGCCATGTTGAGGGCATGCGGCCTGGTACAGTTCAAGAGGGGGGGGGGGGCGCTCGCTCATCCCCATCCCCTTTCCTGACCGGCCGGGCCGCATGCTCAGATAAGGGTCTAGTATGGATTGTGGTGGGACCCCCACACCATTTTTTCGGCGTAGGGGTTTCCCCTTGAAATCCATACCAGACCCAAGGGCCTGGTATGCTCCCGGAAGGGAACCCATGCCAGTTTTTTATTTAAAATTTGGCATGAAGTTCCCCCTCCTGGAGGCGACTTCAAGTCGCGTTGTAAGTCACGCTGGCTGAAGTCGTCCCAAGTCGCGATGTGATTCATACTCAAGTCGTGTCCAAGCTGCCTCCCAAAGTCACGCTGGAAGTTGTGTTGCCCCTAAGTGCACATGTTTCTCTTTATGTTGTATATGTGTGCAGGGGTTCCATTCAAAATGCAAAACACACACAGTGCATATCATTGTAGTAACCACTTAACCTCCATGATCAGGCCATTTTTATTTTCAATTCAGCCCTGTGCTTATTTAACTGACAATTGCTCTGTCATGAAACACTGTCTGTAAGTTACATTTATCCAATTTTTTTTCACAGAAATAGAGCTTCTTTTTGGTGGTATTTGGTCACCACTGGATTTTTTTTTGCTATATATATATATATATATATATATATATATATATATATATATATATAGCAAAAAAAAAAAATAGAAAATATATATTTTTTTTAAAACTTTAGGTCTCATATATATATATATATATATATAAAAAAAAAAGAGACCTAAAGTTTTAAAAAAAATATATATTTTCTACTTTCTGTATAAACATATCAAATTTCTTCATACATTTAATATTGCTACATGTCTTTGGTAAAAAAAAAAATCCAAAAAGTATATATTCATTGTTTTGTGTGAAATTTATAGCGTCTAAAATACTATGGTATATATCCTAATGAACTGACAGCCTATTTAATTTCTTCAAGCCCTTTAAATGGCAGTACAAATACCCCTCAACTAAACCCTTTTTGGAAATTATACAGTGTGCATTATTTAGTAAGAGACATGGTAAGTTTTTTTCACAATTTATTTTTAACATACTGTCACCAGTGCAGTACATCATCATCATATGACTGGTGTAGGGGTGCTCAGGAATACTGACTGGTAACCTTATGTTAACAACAAAAAAATTCAATGTTTTTTTTTTTTTTTATATTTTTTTATATACTTTCATCAGAGAAGTTCAGTGGCACCATAGTGCCACTGTACTACTCTGGGGGGAAGGTGATCAGGGATTTTTTTTACTTCAATGATCACTGTAACAGCAATGTTTTGAACTGTCATGAATGGGTGTCATTCATAATAGCTGTGATTAATATTGTGATTTTTGATTTGCCCACAGCTATCACATGGTACATGGTGCTGTGATTGGTCCAGGTACCATGTGTCAGCTGTGGGCCAATTAAAGCATCACAATACTAATCACAGCTGCTATGAATAAAACCCATGTATAACAGTTGGCTTTACATTGGTGTGTTGCGGTTACATTCATTGTTCCCATTTGTGTGTTGTAGCGTCATTCACTCTGAATGGATCCCCAAATCACTGTACCGATGTATATGCATAATTTTGATAATTTAAATGGTGCACACCATAATGTTATATACTGTATATATGGGCCCTTATAGTTGCACAGTAAAACATACACAGTATATAAGTAAAGTCCAGATCACAATGAGCTGTAGCATTAAGTAAAACACACCTGTTGCTGCAACGCATGGTGATGCAACTTATGTAGATTGGTGTGCTGCAGTACCATTCATTTTGAACATCACCTCAACATACCTCCACGATGCACCTATACTGCAACACACAGCCATGAACCACAATATAAAGTGCATTTTTTTTGTCCACTCAAAGTTAAGTTAAACTTTAAGTTAAATCAGTTCTTGATTCTGAAACAAACAAATAAAAAAATATAAAATATAAGTCAGCAACTACAAATACTGTAGCTGCTATTTTTAATGAAGGTACCTGTCAAAAGATCTGGACCGGTTCCTCACTGGTCTTCAGGTCCCTGGCACCGGCATCTTTAGTGTGGGAATCTGGCTGGCACTAAACAGCTGGTTTCCCATTGCGCATGCGCAAGCCACATTGTGCTTTATGAATGATCCCCAGCCTTCTGGGACATGAGACATGTCCCTAGAGGCTGCGGGCAGGGAGGGGGGCAAACTTTCATTTGGATCGCTTAGGCGATCTGAGTGGTACCTGCTCCCCTCAACAATTTTTCTTAATTTGCAGCCCAGTAATTTTGAAGGAGTTGCCTAAAGCAGCAAGCCTCTCATAGGAGCTGACTATAAAAAATATACATTTTATGGTGTTTGTCATCACTGCAGCACATGTCAGCAGCCAAATGTATCCTCTTTGCAGATTTTGGCTATAGAGATGCAGTTCAATACTGATTTAAGCTGCATTTACCAGATTCTTAGCAAGATCATTCTTTAACATATACAGTAAAATAAAGTTATGCCCATATTTGCTCATGATGCAGGACTGTTGGGACTCACTGTGATCCTCTATCTGTCTCAGCAGATTATCAGATGTGTCTAGGGTTTACTACCCTGCCTCCATAGAGATAGAGGTAATCCATAGGTGGTTCCCAGCATGCTAAAATAAATCTGTATGGAATAAAAAATGCCTCCCGTCTCTCTCTGCTAATGACCCTTAGGTCGCGTACACACGAGGAGACATGTCCGATGAAACCGGTCCGCGGACAGTTTTCATCGGACATGTCTGAAGGGATATTTTGGTCTGATGTGTGTACACACCATCAGACCAAAATCCCCGCGGACAGAGAACGCGGTGACGTAGAAGACACCGACGTGCTCAAACAAGGAAGTTCAATGCTTCCACACATGCGTCAAATCAATTCGACGCATGCGCGGGATTTCTGTCCAATGGCTGGGTGTACTAACCATCGAACATGTCTGACGGACAGGTTTCCAGCGGACAAGTTTCTAAGCATGTTTAGAATCTTTTGTCCTCTGGAAACCTGTCCGCTAGGCCGTACAGACGATCGAACATGTCCGCTGAAACTGGTCTGCGGACCAGTTTCAGCGGACATGTCTCCTCATGTGTACGCGGCCTTACATGGCTCAGTAGCTCCAAGTAATTCCTAAAAGGTAGATATTAAACAACACAATATTATGCAATTATGAATTAAACAAAAATCAATAAACATCTATTTTTTTAAATGTTACTAGCATAAGTACATGTATTTGATTTGTTAGCAAAACTTAGATCGGCCAAAACATGTAAGTGTAGATATTTGTTTTGTAGCCCGCTATGGTAGAATAAATATTGATGGGATTTTGATGGAGTGCTGATCTTTTGAAACTCAAATAGCCTTGAATGGGGCCATACTCCTACAGTCTCGGATTACGGCCTTAAACAAGTCTCCGAGGGCTTATTGTACAGGTGTAAAAAAATAATTGCAGAAAACCTACGTGGCACGTGGCTATAAATGGTGACACCCAAGGCTGTATTTTATTTGGGACATTGTCAGATCCAAGGATTGGCTGCACAGAAAATAATGCCAAATAATTGAGGTGCCTATTATGACTGCTTAGGTCTCTTGAATAGCATTTTTGAGAGATAAAACTCCAATATAATACTATTAGATTAATATTACAGTATATCATTTTAGAGAATATGCTAGTTTGTTGTATTATACTGTAAGGCCGCGTACACACGACCAAATAAATCCGTTCAAATCGGTCTGACAGACCGAATTGATCGGATTTGTCTGCTGGGCTATTTTGGTTTGATCGCTGTACACACGATCAAACCAAAATCCCCGCCGGCAGACAGCGCGGTGACGTGGCGGTGACGTTGATGCCGCCACGTCACTGCACCAGGAAGTAAAACACTTCCGCGCATGCGTCAAATCCATTCGACGCATGTGCGGGCAGATATGTCTGCTGGTTAGCGTACTAACCAGCAGACATGTCGGACGGACGGGTTCCCAGCAGACAGATTTTAAAGCATGCTTTAAAATCTGTCTGCTGGAAAAACCCGTCTGTCAGCCCGTACACATGATCGAATTTGTCTGCTGAAACGTTCTGTCAGACCGTTTCCAGCAGATAAATTCGATCGTGTGTACGCGGCCTAAGAGAGACACATTTTTTTTTCTCCTGTCAAGGGTTCTCATTGCTGGATCTAATTTACTAATATTATTGTTGTCACAAGTTAAGACGTGCAGTTCTGCATTTATTTATTTTTAGTGAATTATGTCAGGCAGATCAGCACAAAGTCAATAAATGCAGTAAAGACAAGCCGTCCTTTAAACTAAGCGGGCAGTTTCCCATCGTTTGCTCTACACAGAGGAGCACATAGAGCTGCAGGCACTGCAGCAATACTTAAAATCCCATAATTTCCTTTGAAAGAACTGTGGAAGTGTCTCACCTCCTCAGCTGCCCCCGTCTGAATAGCACCTCCTGCTTTTTGTTAGCCTGGGGGTGAATCATGCTACTAGAATGGAGAGGAAAATGATTGTGTTTGCACAGAATGAGCTGTAGAACAGAGGGGGCTTAACACATGTGCATGTGTTTATTATCTGTTATTCATGACAGACCCCATTTACGACATGTGTTGCCTCTAATTATTGGTGCAAAGAGATTACGGCCATTGTATCTCCGCTTCACCCAGCCTCTGGAGACGTGGTAGGGCTAGCAGTATAGGAAGGAAAGTGCATCATGTGTAAGCTTATTTTCTGCAGTGTGAACTCCAAAATGAAGGCCGGTGTCAGGAGAACAATATCTGACCAGCTGTTTTTTATTTTTTGACTCTTTGCATGGCACATTTAGCACAATCAAATTCTGTTGTAATTAGACACACGCTTACCATGGGCCAGATTCAGGTAGATGAGAGCATCTTTGCTCCAGAGTAACGCTTCTCATTTACGTTACTCTGAAGACCCTTTCAGCGCAAGTCCTGTAATTCACATAGCAGTTGCGCGTAAACTTGCGCCAGAGTAACGATAATGCGCTGGCGTAACCCGACGCAAGTGGAAGTGGGTGTGATCATATGTAAATGATGGGCGGAGCCCAGCGCAGAGGCTTACGTTCAGCGCATCAACCACGGAGCATGCGCAGTGAGTGCGGCTCCACTCGCCCCCTTTGTGCGCATGCTCACAACTTCCGTCGGCACCACTTCACGGGAAACGTCAGCGCAATGCCTTCCGTTGGGCGTTTAAATGCGCCCGTAGAAGCGCCATTTCGGCACTAAAGTATATCCTGCTCCCCCTCCCCGCAGTGATGTTACTTTTGTTTTGAGATGGCTGCTCCCGTTCCCCGCAAACACACAGGAGAAAGCTGAACTTTAATGGCCAGGAGCTGTCAGCCGTCATCTCGGCTATGGAGACCTATGATGTCTTCCTCCATGGCTGTAAAATTTGACAGACAAGCATGGACAGAGGTGTTGTCCTGCAAGTGGGGGTGCTCAGCTAGCTCTTATCGTCGGTAACGCTGCTGTAGCTGCTCTCCTGCTGACCTGTGGCCATCTGGAGTAAAGATAAAGCAGCCTTTTGTAGAAATAACTTTGCGCCGGACGGACGAGATACGCGCGGCGCATGTAGCCAGCGTATGGTGCTAATCCGTTCGTGAATTGTGAAAAATCCCTCATTTGCATATTTGCAGGGGAAATCAATAGGCGCGACTGATGCGCCCAACGAAATTAAGCGCTGACGATACTCTGGCGTCGGAACGTTCCGCCAGTCGCAAATGACCCGTTATTGGGCGCATCTAGTTTGGTGGGTACGGGCACATAGAAACGACGGCGCATCATCACAGTTACGCGGCGCATATCGAAATACTCCAGCGCAAGTGTTCCTGAATCTGGCCCCATGTCTTTATCTCTGCTTGTGAGCACACAATTACAAAATGTTTAAGGGATAGTCATTAAAACATGATTGTTGTATTTCTAGAACATTGTGTTTAGTATACAAATCATAAAATAGATGATAAGGCATTTTAAAAAGTATGTACATTTTTCCTGACCAAGTTTCTAGCTATTGGTGTGTGAAATTCCCTTCACATTCTCATTGCATCAATTTAATCTTTAAGGTGCACTCTAATGCCCTGTACACACGATCGGACCGTTTTCATCGGACGAACCGCTCGTGTGTGGGCCCCATCGTTTTTTTTCCAATCGGTGAAAAAAAATAGAACCTGTTTTAACATTTTCTGATGGTTAAAAAAACGATCGTCTGTGAGGAAATCCATCTGTCAAAAATCCATGCATGCTCAGAATCAAGTTGACGCATGCTCCGAAGCATTGAACTTCATTTTTCTCTGCACGTCGTTGTGTTTTATATCACTGCTTTGGACATGATCGGATTTTTAACTCATGGTGTGTAGGCATGACTGATGAAAGTCAGCTTCATCAGATATCTGATGGAAAAATCCATCAGTCCGTTTTCATCGGATGAACCGATCGTGTGTACGTGGCATAAGACTGAAAAGTAAACCTTGAGATCCTGACATGGATTACAGCCTTTCTAATGAACAATGTTTTATTTTAAATACCACTACATTCAATGACATTTGTTCGTAAATCCATTCTGTGCAGTATGACTCCTTGCTGACTTAGCAGAAGGCAGCCTAAAGCAGTTCTTTGCCCTTTTATATAAAAATAATTAAAAAGTTAGCAGCTACAAATACTGTAGCGGCTGACTTTTAATAAAAGGACACTTACCTTGCAGGGATCCAGCGCCATGATCACCTGAGTCGCTTCTTCGCTGGTCTTCGGGTCCCTGGCCTGGAATATTTACTGTGGGCAGCTGGCTGCAGGGCAATCACTTTGCCCAACTCCGTATATATTAAATTATATTTTTGCTGAAATGCCATAGCTGAGATTCTCGCAGCCTTGGCAGGAACTATACCCTTATCGATAAATACCCATTTAATTTATTAGCACTGCTCTGCAAGTGCCCCGCAACCATCTGCAAAGCATGCAGTTGTGGTTTACTAGTGTGGGGTTAAAGAAGGTGGTGAGGAGGCAATATAAAATATTTAGTCCTTATTTTTTTTTTATTAGTTGTTAGAATTTTTTTTTACATGTTTTTAAAATATATATTTGGGAGAGCTTTGGTGAACTATCAGGGGTCTAAACAGAGAAAGGGACGGAGTACAGAGATTCCTCAGTCCCTTTTTCTGCAGACTGAGCTGCACTCAGTATGAGAGGGCTATCATGGTATAGCATTCATGAAGGTCAAGGACACTGTGCAGCCAAATCGTATGAGCAGAAAGCAGGTTAGCAAAATAGCAGCATCAAGATCAAGTTCATCAGCATGGTAATTTGATGATCAGCTGATGCAGCAACAGTCACAAAGCAATGTGGTTATGTGCAAGGTACCAACATAATCAAAGGAAGGAGACACAGATGGAAACAGGACTTTAAGTCCGCTCACCAAACCAGGTTATATGTGGAGATCATCTGATGTTGCAGTCTTCCTTTCTTCTAGTAGAAAATCAAGAGACGGCTTGCTGCCATGTGCAGTGTAATGTAGCCAGGAAAGTCTCCACCCCCGTCCCTGGGGATTTGAAGCTTCCGTTGGTATCTCTTGTGTGGAAGGGTCCAGGTACTGCACTCAGGTGCTCCCAATCAATGTGTCTCAGAATGTTGGTCTGCTGCTAAAAACTGCTTTTTGAGCTGCATTTCTTCACTCATAACAAGCCATTTCCAGTGCTAGACGCATGCATCCAGTCGTGTAGACAGACTGTAACAGTATGTTGTCACATGAAGGACTGATTGCCCGACATGTGTTAACCACTCACCGTTCCCCCTCCCCACAAAAAGTGTCAAAAGGAGGAGGGGGGAGGAGGGCCTGAATCCATCAATATATATATATAGAGAGAGAGAGAGAGAGAGAGAGAGAGAGAGAGAGAGAGAGAGAGACAGGTTTACTGTTTCTCCACCCTTCAGGAAAAGCCTTGTATTTTTATCAATGAATACAAGGCTTCTTCTGATTGGCCAAGATGAAAATCATAATCATGACCAGAAGAAGCTTTGTATTCACTGGTAAAAATACGAAGCTTCTCCCAAATGGGAAAAAAGTACGAAACCAAACTTTGTTTATATTCAGCAGCAGCTGGGAAGTCGCCCATACTGCTTCTGAAACACAACTCCAATTACTGTATGTAGCTAAGGCCACCACAGTCGATTACAAAACATCTAGTGGCCACATCTTTCTGTAGTACAATTAGTTCTCTTTGACCAGCTTGGCCCATAAAATTCTTTAAATTAAAATTAAGTATAGAATTCTACTTTAACCTGTTGCCACCCAAGTAACACATTTGTGCGGCAGCAAAAGGGTGGGCTGTATGGCCTACATGTAATACATATGTGTCACTAGTTGGTTAATGTTTCTATGTTGAGAGCACATGCACTCACCGCTTTCTCCCAACAGTGCCCACTAACGATCAGTAGCCAATGGGATCGGTTCCTGATTATGTGACCACTGTGACAGCTAATCACAATGGTCACATAATTGCTGATCCTTCCTTCCCTTGGACATACAAACCCTATTAAAGGGGGCTGTCAGGAGTGACACTGTGTACTTTCTACATTTATTTAATGACAACTTAAACACTTCATTATTACACACCACAGTGTACTGCAACATGATTCAGACCTGCTGCATGTTTACACACCACTTGGGTATTGTGTAATAGGGGCATATATAGAACAATTGTTTTCTATGTGCCCTTGCGTTGAGCCTTGCCACAGCTCTTTTCACCTGGTGTAAACAAGCTCTTAGCACCTAAAACTAGCCGATGAATCAGATGCAAAATGTGCATATTGTACAATAAGTTATTAGATACAAATTCACAAGTGCATATATTTGCGCAGACGTTTTGCTCACATAAAACTTTTAGTTCATCCATTTTGATTTTAAAGTAAACCTGTAAAATTAGAGAATCAAACTAATTTGACCCTTTAGTGAATTCGCTGAAATGCATTTAATAGGTTTGTCTTGTGGTTGGTTTTCTCACTAAAATTGCTCAGCAGAGAGGTCTGTTGAATTACACTGTATGACCTAGAAAAAATTGAGTACTGTCCGTGATGCTTTTTTTTATTTCCTACAAATAGCCAATGGAAAGAGAACCTACCTTGACTACCTAGCACATAAAATGTGAAAGTCAAAAACAACTTTTGCAGTAATAACTTGAAATAAATGCTCCTTGACGCGCATAACAGTTTTCTTTTCAAGGCATGACACACTGTTTTTATTTTGCTATAAATCGGGTCATTTGAGAACTTACAGAATGTTACCACCAAACTGTGAATAGGTTGACTGTAATAATATCCAAAAGCTATCACCATTTCAAGATTTGTACCGACTAGCTTTCTTTGTTGCCAGCTTCTCATAGACTGAGAACACTTAGAAACAAGCACCTCAATGACACCTTTGTTGTTTTAAAATCTTGTCCCAGAGGACCAGAACATGAACTGGTTAAGTGGAGGAAGCCTATTCCAGCTGCTGGCTTCTCCTGGGCTGAATGGTACAAATGTGACTGTGGCTGATTTAACCCCTTCCTGTATAGGGTAACCCAAACCTATGAGACCAATCCAAATGTTAAAGTTTTTTTATATGTTAGTTTACTGAACAGTAATTCTGCTTTAAAAATGCAAATATTATATAGTCCAAAAATAAGACAGCTGTAAATGAAACAAAAAGATTGTTAATTAACACCCACCTGATATACAGTTACCAGGAAGATGATAATTTACAATTGGTGTTAAGCCCCGTACACATGATCGGAATTTCCGATGGAATAAGTTAACTGACTTTTTCCATTGGAAATTCCAACCGTGTGTATGCCCCATCAGACTTTTTTCGGAGGAATTCCATCAAAGTTTAGATAGAGAACATGTTCTTTTTAATCCGATGGAATTCCGTCAGAATTACGATGTTACTTTGGCCGGGCAAAAGCCTGATCGTGTGTATGGGGCACAAGGATAACTATACTAAAGTCTAAAACTGGCAATAACTTCTGCTTTTCTATGGTAATTTTATCAAGGTGTTGGTGCTACCTGGGGTAATGATGGGGTATTTTCCTGACACTCACTAAAGAAGTGGCTTGGGCATAATTATAGAACAAGCCCAGTTAAATGTGACTATCTATTGCTAAGCCATGACCTAAATAGGAGCCTTCATAGTATAAAATAGACAGTCAATATACTGCCAACATCCAGCAGAAAATTGATGTCTGTGTGGGGATGTTGCATTATTCACATCATTCTAGTATATAAAGTAGAAGTATAGGAAAATACTAAAATTTGCTATATCAGGCAGTCCACCAAAATCAAAAAGACTGCCCTCTCGGAATCCACAAAACCTCCTGCAAAGTTATGTAAATACCTATTGATCCTATCATCCTAACAGATGAGGTATTTCTTCTGTCATTAGGGTGCTAGCACTCAGCCTGTCTTTGTGAAAGCACATCTGATAGCACTATCGCGGTATGCTGGGATGCATGGCGTGGGCATAGTTGACTAGTCCACTGAACCTTAAGGCTGGCCATACATGTTCAATTATCTCGTACAATTTTCTTTAGATTTACCTTAAACTATGTAGTGCTAGGGCCTGCCTAATTGGATACAATTGAAAGTTGTGTATTTTTGACCTCATATTATATGGTTTTTGATAAATCTAAATCGTAATGCATTGCCAGCCTAAGTCGCCCATAGATGGATTAAATCTCAGCTGTTTCAGCAGGTACCGGCCGAGGTTGGATCCCATTTTTGGGAGTCTGGTTGTAGCCAAGTCAATCCATCTACCAATCCTGTTGGATTTTTGTGATCACTGCTGGCTGATATAGCTGCTAGCAGTAATCATTGTGTTCTTTCTGCCAGCCATGAAGGTTCTCTATGCAACCCCTCAGCAGAAAAAAATAGCACTGCAGGAGGAATTTCCCCATCAACACAAATTATAGAAACATATCATTCTAAATAATAATATCACTACACGATACAAATTGTATTCTAGACATTACAGAACAAGTTCCTAAATTATGAATATCTAATGTTGATCACATAGTGTATGTATCCATCATGGAACCTAGGAACACTCCTCTTTTTGGATTGGTGCCCCATTGTAAATGCATGTATCGGTATTGCTGCAGTAATGTCACACAAGCGTAAAATTGCAGTCATAAAAACACCTAATGTGATCCTAGACCGGCAAACATTCTGAGACCATATCTGACTATATATCTCACATTTATGAGTCAGATAAGGTGTTTATGAAATATCTATAATTGTTGATGTTTTTTTCACCTTTTCTGAGACAAAGATACATTTGACAGATTGACGGATTGTCAGATTTTGATAACATTAGATAAGTTGCACTGTGGTGAGTATGAAAGCACAAACAATAAACCTGCTAAAATGAATTTTGAGTTTTTTTTTGCTAAAATAGTCTGATCTTTGGTCATTCCCGTTATCATGGGTAGTCCCGCAGACTGCTCATCACACTAAAAAAAGAAGCAGTGTTCATAAGCAGATTATTATAATAATATTGTATTTTCTTTAACATTCAGGGGTCTATATATCAATGTTTTCACACAAAATGTGCCCAACTTAAAGGATCACTAAAGGAATTTTTTTTAGCTAAATAGCTTCCTTTACCTTACTACAGTACTGGTTTTATGTCCTTATTGTTCGTTTTTGCTTTGAAGTTGCTGTAATCCTGCTCTAATCTCCACACTTCCTGCTTGTCTGTTTCCTTATAACCACAGTACTGGGAGCTTTCTCACGGTGGTCTAAGCTGTCATTACTGTCTGTCTAAAACTTCCCAGAACCAATCAGATTCATTTTAAAAACAAAACACTGCCCTGGATTTGTTTGTTTTTGTTCTGTGTGTCTATTTCTACTTCACAAGTGAAACTAACCTGCAGGCACATTATATGATTGATTTTTATCTATTTTTAATCATTTTGAAAAGGAATCAGTTAAGTTTTATGTCTCTATACCCTGTAAACAGTCATTTCAGCAAAAAAATTTTTTTCCTTTAGTGACCCTTTAACCCAAGAGTCACTTATTTTCAATAAAAAGAAGAGTCACTCATTTTCAATAAAAAGTAAATTCGAAAGATGTGTGAATCATGGCTGAAGGTTGGGTATATTTGGGGTAAAAACATTGCTACGTAGACCCCTCAGTGTTCTGTTTAAGGGATCTCTCCTTCCAAATCTGGTATATCAGTTCTGATAGACTTGGGTGGGGTAAATGACTTAAAGCGGAGGTCCACCCATTTTTTTTTTTCTAAAAGCCAGCAGCTACAAATACTGCAGCTGCTGACTTAATAAATTATTAATAAATGGACACTTACCTGTCCAGCGCGCCCGCAATGTCGACAGCCGAGGCCGAGCAATCGCTCGTCTCTCGGCTGCCACCGCCGCCATTCTCGGTAAGGGAATCAGGAAGTGAAGTGTTGCGGCTTCACTGCCCGGTTCTCTACTGTGCATTCGCGAGTTGCGCGGCGCATCATTACTGGTCCGCGCTGTCTCCTGGGACCAGTGTGTTTGCTGCAAAGGGACGTGACTCCCGCAGGAGTCTATTCCGGGAAGTGGATGCAAATACCTGTATTATACAGCACCCCCCTGAAAGGTGACAAATGTGACATCGGAGGGAGGGGGGGGTGTTCGGAAAAGCAGAGGTTTACTTTTTGTGTGGACCTCCGCTTCAATGACTTCTCCTGCAGTTTCTACATACAAATCCTCTCACCATGGGCTCTCATCCCTATTTATTTAGAGAGGTTGATAGGGTGGGTGATTTAACTTCCTCTGGATTCTTCATAATGGGGAAACAAATAAAACAATTAACAATACAGTCAGAGATCTCAGTACCAGAATGTCTAAGAAATAAAAGCATTTAGGTGGCCAAATCAACTTACTATAATGTATCAATATCTGACATATTTTCATTTTGAAACTTTTATAAGGTTTATAGGTTCACTTGGTTGGTTGACAGTGATTGGTTTGTTGGGCCTAGTGTAAAAAAACAAGGAACAGGTAATCTGTGTTTTTTGAACCAATTAACCTAGCAGCATGTCTTTTATATGTATAAAATCTCTGGGGCTAAAGGCTGCCACAGGACATGTGAAGTTTGCGTGAAATGTCTATATAGGTGTCGCCAGAAGCACCTTTTGTGCTCCTTGGTTTTCCACCATAGTTGTAAGAGCAAACAGCAATTATGTTTTTGTAGACAGAAAATGTAGAAAGATGCCCAAAGGTGAGCAAGGAAGATTCTCCACAACTGCCAAAACAAGTTCCTTTGCTCTGGTATAAACAGATGAGATCTAATTGAAGATATGCTTCAAAAGCAATAATAAAAATGAGGATGCCATTTCATAAATTTCTAGATATTATGCCGCGTACACCATCACTTTTCGGCACGAAAAAAAATATTAAAATGATCGTGTGTGGGCTTCACATCGTTTTTCATCTTCTGAAAAAGATTACGTTGTTTTAACGTCGTTTTTAAAAATTTAGTTTTTCGGGTTGTAAAAAATTATTGTGTGTGGGCTAAAACGACGTTAAAAACAACGTTTTAAACCCGCGCATGCTCAGAAGCAAGTTATGAGACGGAGCTTGAATGGAACTTCCCCTTTAGAGTCCCGTCGTACGTGTTGTACGTCACCACGCTTTGCTCATAATTTTTTTGAAAAACGATGGTGTGCAGGCAATGTCATTTTTAATGATGAAGTTGGAAAAACGTTGTTTTTTTCCATGCTGAAAAGTGATCATGTGTACGCGGCATTAGAGCCTCTTCAGGAACTAGGCCAGGATTTCAGTTATGTGACCTTTCAGGCCATTTTTTTGTGTTTCCCCTAGAGGCCTACCAAAACTTTTTTGTAAACAGCAAAATAATACAAATAATCTTATTCTGTATATATGCGTGTAACATGTGTGAAATATTACATTTTATTATATCTTTTTTCTCTGGAGACCTAGAAAGGAGAAACATGTATTAGATGGAACGAGACGCCCTAGACTGCCCCTCTTAAGAGCTGTTTCACAATGCTGTGCTGTGATTTGGCAGCAGTGCAGTGTACCAACTGCTTTCGTGCAGTTAACCCATAGTTTCCCATAGACTTTCTACTATGTGTTTTTGGTTCGATTTCTGAAACTGCACCAAAAATCCTGCATGCTGCATGTTTTGCCACACTTTCAGAAAATGCACCAAAAACATGTGGTTGAATAGAAAGTTTATGGGAAACCATGACACCTTTTTCAGGCTTTTTGGGCCCTGCATATTTAAAGAGGGGCAGGCCAGATCCAGGGGCTGCTGTACACGGGATACTGAGAAGAGGCTGCTGTGCTATGTAGTCCCACTAAACGGCAGAACATTGGAAGTATCTGCCAAGCTTTTTAACCCCTTCCATACAGGGCATTTTCACCCCTTCCTGCCCAGACCAATTTTTAGTTTTCAGCGCTTTTGCACTCTGAATGACAATTGCGCGGTCATGCAACATTGTACCCAAATTAAATCGTTATGTTTTTTTCCCCACACATTTATTTTAGTGGTATTTGATCAGTTTTATTTTTTGCGCTATAAACAAAAGAAGAGCGACAATTTAAAAAAAAACAATATTTTTTACTTTTTTATTTAATACATATCACAATTTCTTTTTTTTTTTAAACTTTTTTTTTCCTCAGTTTAGACCGATACATATTCTTTTACGTATTTTTGGTAAAAAAATAACGCAATAATCGTATATTGATTGGTTTGCGCAAAAGTTATAGAGCAAGGATCTCCAAACTACGGCCCTCCAGCTGTTTCGGAACTACATTTCCCATGAGGCATTGTAAAATTCTGACATTCACAGACATGACTAAGCATGATGGGAATTGTAGTTCCTGAACAACTGGAGGGCCATAGTTTGGAGATCCCTGTTATAGAGTCTACAAAATAGGTGATAGATTTATGGCATTTTTATTTTATTTTTTTTACTAGTAATGGCGGCGATCTGCGTTTTTTTTTGTGACTGTGACATTGCGGCGGACATATCGGACACTTTTGACACGTTTTTGGGACCATTCACATTTACACAGCGATTAGTGCTATAAAACTGCACTGATTACTGTGTAAATGTGACTGGCAGGGAAGGGGTTTACACTAGGGGGCGCTGAAGGGTTAAAATGTTTCCTAAAGTATGTTCTAAATGTAGGGGGAGGGGGACTCACAGGGGGAGGAGACCGATGTGTGTTCCTCTGTACTGGGAACACACATCAGTCTCCTCACCGCTGACAGGAGGTGGATCTGTGTGTTTACACACACAGATCCACACTCCTGCCGTGATCAGCGGTAATCGCGGGTGCCCGGCGGCAATCGCGGCCATCAGGCACGCGCGCGGGATCGCGAGTGGTGCCGCGGGTGCACGCGCGCCCTAGAACACCGTGAAGAAAGGACGTTGTGTAACGTCCAGTCTCACCACGAGGGGTTGCTACGGACGTAAATCCCCTATGGCGCAGTATTGATGTGGTTAAGGACACCAATTATGGACTTACACCTTACACTCTGTTGAAGTCTAACCAATGACGAAACGCGTCAGCACGTGACGCTTATCCTCTGACCAGAGACAGCCCCCAAGAGCAGGAACAGGAGATTTGCGGCTGACATCTGCATCTTCACAGGCTCACCGGGAGAAGCTTACAGGCACAGTACTGATTTTGTTTTATGCTTGAATACTTTTGCATTGTGGTACGCACAATATATAAAGGGGATGTTTGGGGCCCTAATAAATGATTTTAAACTGTATTACACTATATGAGTTTTTTTTTTCCATTATATGTATGCGGTTTTGAACTTAACATACCTGCTGGTGGAGAGTGCATCTTCCAGGATATACACAGATATACAATCCAGGCCCTTTTATTTCAATCTTGTGGTGAGTGCATCCCCAACAGGGGAGTAAATATCCCCCCACGTGGTGAACGCCCCCCCCCCCCCCCTGGTGAAAGGAGCACTTATTTAAGGACTATTTTGTGTGTGATCCATCTGCACTATCATCGTATACCTATAGGTTCACCTGATCTATAGAAGAATTTCAAACGTGGGTTTGAAAGTAGCGCTGCTACAGTTCTACATAGAACTTTGGGACTTTTTAAGTTTTAATTGTTTTATTTTTACTGTTTTTATGAACATTGTTATATACTTTTTAGCGGCTGCTGTAACTCATGCATGTCTGATTATCTGTCACTTGTACCTAAGCGCTGAGCGGTGCTATATTGAAGGAAGGGCGCCAGTAGCACCTTTTAAGGTATGCCTGGGCAGTCTCAGTTCGTCAGTAAGGGATGAAACTGCATTTAATTCCTTTGTATATTGCCTAGTCTGAAATTATTCAATTAGGTGCGTGGTAGAGTATTACATATCAGAAGTACGGTGCCTGTAAAACACATGGGGTATTTAATTAGTAGGAACTAAGCAAGTTCACTATAAATGGTTAACTCGACAAGAGAATTGGAGTCGGAGAGCAGTTGCCACACATAACCAGGAACTGGTGGGAATAATATAGCAGCCGGTTATAAAGCGTGGTACCTGGCAAAGATGACAGGTCCTCTGGTAGCGAGGGGGTCTGTTATCTGCCTGCCTCTCAATCGGTCGGTTCATTCAAAGTAATTGGGATGGAACCGAAAATAAGGAGACCTCATGTACCTGGTCGTATGGTATGGGAAAACGAAGAAGTGAGAACATGCATGAGGTCCACGCTAGATGCTCAGTGGGACCCCATTCTGTCACTAGGAGTGAGGTGGCAGAGGTACACTAGACTGGTGGAGAGGGCACAGGCTCAGCAGTGTCCCTCCTAAATGCAACATACATGGGGAAGGTGTGTAGTAACACGGGACCACATGTATTCAACTACTGCACACAGTGTACTGCTTATCTTTAATCCAGAGTACCGCCATAATGTTTGTTTTCCATATCAAAGCAGCCCTGCCTGCTTCTGGGCATTGATGAGCATGTGCATGGAGGAAGGTACCACCACGTGCAGGGTGAGCCACAGGCTCTAAATCTTATCATCCTAAATAAATCTAGTTGACTAAATTATGAACATTAAAATAAGTAATTATTGCTATTTGATATTAGAATCCATTGATTTTTTTTTTAA